>PDUQ01000043.1:0-225591 GCA_002994785.1 Heterobasidion parviporum | reverse complement strand
GAGATGTAGGCACATGGGTGCCACTTGCCGTCCTTGGCCTGTTGCGAGAGTACTGCACCTGTAGCAAAATCCGAGGCATCGCATCGATGCGGAATGGCTGATCTGTATCAGGCATTATTAGTACAGGTGACTCGGTGAATGCCTCCTAAGCTGTTGGAAGGCCTGCTCGCATCCTGGGGTCCAATCCCAGGCGTGTTCTTTTCTGTGTTAACTCGAATAGCGGTCGCGCTACTTTCGAGTAATCCTTGATAAATCTGCGATAGAAATTGCAGAATCAAGGAAGGACTGTACTTCCTTGACGCGAGTGGGCACTGGCCACTGTGCGATTCCTCTACCTTGACTGGGTCCATTTCCAGGTGTCCATGCGAGATGACGTATCCAAGGTACGTCAGTTTCTTCTTGTGGAAATGGCATTTCGGTGGTTGTAGGTAGAGGTCGTTGTCCTTCAGGATTTGAAGGACCTTCCGTACGATCTGGATATGTTCTTCCATAGTCTTGGTAAATACCAAGATGTCGTCATGTAGATTGCGACTTTCCCGGCGTAGATGAGGTCTTTGAAGAGCGAGTTCATCATTGTTTGAAACGTGGCCGGCGAGTTTGTTAGTCCGAAGTACATGACGAGGGGTTCATACATTCCCAGGTTTGTTAGGAATGCCGCTTTGTGGACGTCCTTTTCGTCCACTAGAACATTGTTAAATCCTGTATCGACGTCCATGAGTGAAAGGTATTCCGCGTCTTTCAATAGGTCTAGAAGTTCCTGGATTATCGGCAAGGGGTACTTGTTCTTTATGGTTATTTCGTTTAACCGGCGATAATCCATGACTGGCCGTAATTTTCGTTCTTCTTCTTAATAAAGAAGAAGGGCGACGCCATATGCGATTTTGATTCCCTAATAAATCCTTTGGCCAGATTTTCGTCTATAAACGTCTTGAGTTCGACCTGTTCCGCAGGGCTCAAGCTATAGAGTTTGGGGCGTAGCGAATGCTCTTTGCCCTCCTTGATGTCGATGTGATGGTCCCACGGTCTCTTCGGTGGGGGCTGTCCTTTAGGTCGTCCTGTGAACACTTCTTTATAGTCCCAGTATCCTTTGGCACGATTTCCTCGAATGATAACTCCGGCTTTCCTTTTGCGGCTTCTTCCGCTAAGCGCTGTGAGTTAGTGTGCTTGGTCTGTTTTCCAGTAGCGCCTTTCGCTTCCGGCCCGATCGGGTCTTCGCGCTTGCCCCATGGCTGCGACTTTTTCCTAAATTTTCGCGCGCTCTCTTGTTAGGGCGCGGCATTTCCTGGGTTTCGGCTCTGTGGATATCCACTCCTTCTTCGGAGTCGTTGTATAATTCCAGTGCTTCTAGAGCTCCCGTTTCCAAATACCTGACGAGGTATACTCCATCTTCGTCCAGGTTCGTAGAGGAGAGCGCGTGGTAGTCGCCACCGTCCTCTGTTGCATCTTCCTCGGCCCACGTAGGATCGTCCATACGTCTAGCTCGGGCATGAAGGTGCGCATTCAGCCTTCGGGTTGCGAACCCCGGACTTTTAGGCATTGCCCGCGGATGCGGTACTGTAGTGTTTCCCGCTTTCCGGCCTTTCCTTGGTATTCCCGTCTTCTGTGGTGGGATGGCATAGTCCCGTTGGTAGCCCTCTGTCTCTACCCTATTTTCCTCGAGGGTGGGGAATCCGGTTCCTGTTTTCTTCTTGTAGGCTCTCCTAGCCTTCACCGGCCCTCCTTGTATTAGGCAGGAGGGTGGGCATCTCGTAAGGTGCACCCCGTAGGCGTGCCAGTCGACTTCTGGGTTGTGCTTTAACAACCAATCGGTTCCTAGAATAACGTCCTCCTTTCCTATGTCCGTGACAAATAGCGAGGTCCGTTCTTGATGTGTTCCGCTATCCTCTCCGGGGATGCGGATTCCTAGATCTGCCCTTGCTGTGATGGGCCTATTTCCTAGAGGTTCCCCTCCTACATGGTTGACCGGGATGGGTCCTGTGGGGATGGTTGCAACGCTGTGCTCCTCTACAAACCGGCGATTAATAAAGTTGCCGGTTGCTCCGCTGTCGATTAATGCGGAGGTTCGCTTTGATCGATTTCTTCCTATGAGATCGATCTCGATCCGAAGTGATGGTGCGCCCGTCTGGATCTGGGAGATCGAAGATATCAAGAGTGGTTCGACTTCTTCTTCGATCTCCTCGCATAGATCTGCGATTGGCGAGAACCGATTGCTGGTGGGAATAGGCGTTGGCTGGCGCCTATCCGAGAACCGTTCCAAGAGATTCTGAATCTCCGAGGCTTTGGCTAGTCTGTCTTCTTGGTATCGGTTCCGCTCGGGGGTTCTTCCGCGCATTCCTTCTTTCAAGGTCTTCTTCGGTTTCTTGTTTCTTGGGCAATCCCTTGCCCAGTGTCCTGTTTCACTGCAACGATAGCAATAGTTGTCAGTACCTTCGCGTCCCCTCTTCTTTTTGCCGGGCGACGGTAGGATTGGTTCATAGAGTTCCTGGAAGGCTCTGTGCTCTTCCTCTGTTTCCATTGACTCCGCGTGTTTCTTCGTTTGGATTACCAGGTCTATGAATCGATCTGGTATCCCTTCCTGGAGGACTCGCACGGCGAGTTCCTTCTTGAGTCCCCTTAGGTAGCATGCCTTCTTCGTTTGATCGTCCGCTCTGGCTAGGATGGCGACCTTCTCGAAGGCTCTTGTGTACGTTCGCCAGCTCCCGTCCTTCTGGGTCATTCGTAGGAGTCTCTGTGGGATGCTGGGTAATGGAACGATTCTGTCCGGGGGTTCCGGTTCCGGGGTCTTGGCTACGTTCATTTCTCGTTGGCGAGGCGAGGTTTGAATAGCTTGGTGTGATCCGGATGGAGACGGGAAATACGACGTATCCGTCTCTTTCGAGTAACTGTCGATATGGAGGTTGGTGAAGTAGCGGTCTGAACAAACCGTCGGTGATTTCGTTTAACGCGTCGTTAATAACCTCGGGTGGTTCTGCTACAAGGGTAATGGAGAGGGTGTGCGATCGGTGCAAATCTCCTTCGTGTAAATGGAAGGTGATGGCTCCGTTGATCTCTGTATGCGAGGGAGGGAGTCGGTCCAGAGTGAGGTAGGGGCAGGTGAGCTCGTTCAAGTGTTAGGACCCGGTCTTTACACGTGATGTGTCGCGAGGCTCCTAAGTCACTGAGGGACGTGATATACCCACGTGCGTCCGATGAATACACCAGCGGCTAACTTGGTGCGTAACTCTGGATGTACGAGGGCTTCGTGATAGTACTTGGACTCCAAACAGACACAAAGGTCGTTCCACAGATGTGAGGGTACGACCTGGTGCGGGTTCGGGTTGCAGTAGATGTGCTGTCCACTAAAGTCGAGGTAGAACACTGCTAAGCCTGTATAGAAGGCTGCCAGTGTCGAGACTAGGACTGAGCGGTTGAGAGCGACAATCGAGTAGAGACGAGACACTCGTCAAACCGATGTAATGACAACGATAGTTCTATTGACAACCGAGGCTGGCCTATAGGCAAAGCACAAGGTGTAGCAAAGGTATGGCTAGTACCGAAGGTCAAGTAAGAACGGGTACGTTTAACAAAGGTGAACGAGCTAAGGACTCCAGTCATTATGCTCGTTCCATATATACTGTAGGTAAGTATAGGGCAGGATCGACAGAAGGTCTGTGCTTCTTAAGGTACCGAGGTAAACGATCGTGATCGGTAATCGAGGTACCAGGAACAGGGTCAGGAACGACGGTTCTGTCGAATGGGAGACCTGTGTACTAACAATAGAAAGGGATCAACGATCAATCAGGCACAATGGTTTAGGGTAGGCTTCTATGATCAAGAAGCGCGGGGGTAACGGTCATATCAATGACGTCATGTCGATCGTTGATCGGAAGAAGATAATAATAGAAATAGAACTCAATGTCTGTTGGTGAAGGCAAGGGGTCGGTCACCGGGTATTGGTCATATCCGTTGGTCATAGACCACGCGTCATACGATTTGTAATCATATGCCATGTGTTATGAGTCGGCTCTTAACAGAACCTTCATACAAATCCATATCGAGCTCTACATCATCGTGGCCCGAGATCTCTAATTCCGGGAGGAATCCCGCTTGAAGGTCTGCCTTGTCAAAATCGTCGTCGCTGGCGCTGTCAATCTCTGAGTCAGAGTCTGGTACGATACCAGGCTCTGGCAGTGAATGTTCATCTAGATCACTTCATGTAAGATAGCGCGGACATAAAAAGAAGAGAAAACCCACCCGTATGTTCGGCGGTCACATCTGACAACATTGATGTGGTATTGCAGGGACTAGAGGCTGAAGAGGTATCACCCACGAGAGGCTTGACACGGCGGCGGCACTGGAGGGTCGTGAACATGTCATTAAACTGCCTCAAGGGTGTCGCACCTCCCCAGGAAAGCGCTGTGTACCCGTCCACAATGACATCTGGAGCAGGGGGATCGTCCTCGTCAAAAATCCGCCCTGGCTGTTCCACGTAGACGCTATGATGCGCCAAACTCCCTATCAGTGCATCAATATCTTCCGTGAGATCAGGCGCCGCATGTCGGTTTCCTTGCTTGGAACCTAGGGATTCATGGACGTCAGTAGCCAGGCGGCGCAGAATCTCCACACATGGCGCGATTGTTTCCAGCCAATCCCAGGATGCTCCACTGCCGTGGGCCTGGTAATAGTCCTGGATAACATGCGACCACGAATGCGTGAGTGGCTGATGACTCACGGACAGCAGTCGGGCACTCACTTTGATCCAAAAGTTATAATGTTCTTGCAATAGGTCGACTTCGTGCCATCCTTGAGCCTTGCCGGTCGGATTCACAAGCCAGTTGTTAAAAACGACCTCCTGTGGACTTTTAACCTATAGAAAGATCCTTATGATGTGTTGTACGTACACGAGAGGGGCCGGCCAGACATGCGTCACATTGTGCACAAGATAAAGGATCTCGTAGGCGTACTTCGACCGCCCGTTGCCATGGAAAGCGAGTCCCCAGACCTTCAGGACATTGAGGACCCGGCCAGAATCTCCTGTCTTGATGGCGTCCGAGAACTCCCGTAAGTGCAGTGCATCGCGTAGAAAGAGCAAGGCGTTTTCGTATACCATGTCACCATGGGCTGTACTATTGCCGGCTCGTTCTTGTCGAAGACGATGAATGGTGCGGTTGTCGGTGAAGCGGTCGACAACCGTCACAGCATGTGACTGAAGGGTCTCCCACGACAACCTCTCGGCATATTCTTCGAGCGACTTTGAGCCTGCGACGAGGAGGATGCAATGCAGCACCTGTTACGATTGGGATCTCGGGGCTCATCGGAGCACGTCTAACCCGACATCCAGCGTACCAACACTAGGCGGCTCCTCATCGGAGCGTACAACAAGGTATTCGGCATTCCCTCAAAGCCGACTAATCCGATGGATCACTCAGCATCGGACGGGAAGTGGGACACAGGGATATACAGAGCAGAGGAGTACTAAAGGAAGCATTCACATGTCAGGGCCGCATACGGTATATAAGGCCCATAGAATAGGCTAAGGGACTTTAGTCTATTCTCCTCGTTCTCCGTATCATCCTATACGGACCTCGTCCTTAGGCAGTCTTCCTACTGCCTACCCTTGTCCTTACTGTACCCAATACAGTCGGACCTTCACATCTTCAGTCACTGCGCGACTTAGGGAAGAACCGCTACTCTGAGGTTATCGAACGAGCAGTTCGTAACATTAGAATAGACTCGACCACGCCCCTACCTTGCGCACACACTTGCTCGCTGCCACACCCTCTCTCAAACCTCGAACGGTGGCATAGACACCCACTGAGCGAGTGTTACCTGTTACGCTGGAGCAAGATCTAGGCCTAGGATTCCACCAGGCACTAGACGAATCAACAATCAACTCCGTCAAAACAACCGTCCCATCCACAAACAAGGCGCCTCGTGGTTTACTCAGATACAAACCAGAGGGCCCCACCAAACTTCGACAACTGCTCGTTTAGGGACGGACAGTACTTCTTCACCAGATCAGACGGAACAGAAGCAGAGTGGGCGTGGAACGAAGTCCACGCCGATTGGGAACCCCCACCACAATACAGAGAACCCGAGCCCGTAGTACCGGACACCTCGGAAGAAGAAGAGGAAGAATCCTCCCACTCAGATTACTCGGACGCACAGACGCCCGTACACACAAACCCCCAAAACATCATGTCAACATCAGGAGCAGGAACCGCCCCAGCCGGCGGAGGAACCCTCCCCCTCACCACAGTACAGCCAGGTCGAGGAAAGCTCAAGCTTCCCGACAACTTTTCAGGCATCAAAACCGAGTCCAGCATTTCATGCTCCAATGCCTCCTTCTTTTTGTTACAGAAACAGATCGATACAAGACCGATGCGGATCGGATCTCCCTGGTCCTCTCCTGCATGCGGTCCGGAACGGCAGGAGTGTGGGCGGAGAACTTCCTCAACAAACATCGGGGCAGATCCTCCCACGACCCTGGGAACGTGGAAAGACTTCAAGGAGAAGTTCGAAATCCACTTCAAGAGTCTGGGAAGGTGGATAAGGCCCGCAGCGCCCTCATGACCTTCTCACAAGGTCGCATGACGGTGGACGAATACTCAATCAGTTCACACTCATTGCCGCCGACGCCGACATCGCCGATAAGGAACAAGTTCCTTATTACCAAAGAGGCTAGACCCAAGTCCTGACAAAATCTACGACCGAGAAACTCCGCCAAAGGACACGATCCAGGATTGGGTCAACATGGCCTGTGAAATAGATGGCCGCATGAGAGCCCGCAGTGCTCAAAAGACCCTCCTCGCCAGCTCCACAACTTCAAAAGCGATTTCTAGATCGCTTCCACCTTCGCTCCACTCCCCGCTACAATTCCACCAACGCCCCTCGAAGAATGAATAACCAGTCGTCGATATGGACATCGACGCCTCGAGAAAAAGGCGTATGGTTTAAACAAGCGAACCATGATGGCAAGACGCCTCCCTCTCCATGCTATAATTGCGGAAAAGAGGACATTGGACAGCTGACTGTCGTGCCCCACGCAGAGGCCTTCGGCCGCTAGAGGAAATTCGCGTCGCCAATGGGAAGAGGAGGTCGGAGAGCTCGCGAAGTGGACATGGAAGAGGATGACAGGAACCCCAATTGGGAAGAGACGGCCGACTTCATCGAGAGTTGGAGGAGGGCAGTTCTGGTCAGCACCACCGTGGGGTACCACAACCTCGTCGTCGATGGAACCCGCGACCTACCGCGACCCGAGAGCCCCTCCGCACCATGGAGGACGCTACGTACCGCCTGACCGACGACGACTCGACCGACCCGTCGGTGATGCTGCTACCGTCCGAAGGCTCTTCAAAGAGCTAGACACGGGCGAAGCCAAGCAGGTGTGGTGGACGTAGCAGAGGGTTTTCTCTAGCCTCTCCTCTGCCAGCAAGAGAGAGAGAGACGGTCGAAGGAGGGGTCAACATGTATCAACGTACGAGCAATGAACCATCACATCATTACTCCTATCGTTTGAACGTGAAGTTGACAACTCAAGGCCGAAGAGCTGGAGCTAGAGCAACGATCGACTCAGCCTGCGAAGGGATCCTGGTCAACGAATCTGGGTATGGAAACACAACCTCCCCAGCTATCCGTTGGACCGACCCATTCGAGTACGAAACGTCGACGACTCCATTAACAAAAACGGCCTCATAACTAGAGGCGTAGATGGAAATCTAACCATCACAGACCAACAAGGTCGAACGCACACGGAACGCGTTCAATGTTTATCACCAATCTGGGAGAGACGACATGCTCCTGGGGACAGATTGGTTACGATACCACGATCCTTCCATTCGGTGGAGGAAACGTGAAGTACGGTTCGATGGGTGCCGATCCCTATGCGAACAACCGTATGGAATTACCAAGCAAAAGAGAACCATTGGCCGAAGGACGGCTAAACAATGGTAGAAAAACACACCGAGAAAAACCTCGCTTGGTACACGATCTCTCGGACCCCAGAGGATGGCCGAGAGAAAGATGGCGTACGCTGACAAACAGCGAATTCAAACGGCATTAGTAAACCTTTGGGACAGACGCGCCCAAGGACGACAGAAAATGCTCGACATACTCGCCGACGTAGACGACGTCGGCAAGATAACAACTCAAGTTTGACCTCCCTGTTCCGGTGAACAAGGAGGAACCAGTCATTAGGAAGGTCGCCCCCGAACCGACAGGTCTCGCCAGTTTTGATGAAGACCTCGAAGAGGAAATTGACATCACGCACCTGAAGGATCGAGTACCGTTGCCTATCACGAGTACCTCGACATCTTCAGCGAGCGACGGTCACAAAGACTCCCAGGACATACGATATGGGACCACGCCATCGATCTAAAACCGACCTTTGTTCCACAAGCACCCCGGATATTCCCGCTCAGCCCTGAAAAACATGACGAACTAGGAAGTTCGTCAAGAACATTTGGCCAGGGGAACTATCCGCCGGTCCACAGCTAACAGCGCGGCCTCCTTCTTCTTCATCAGCAAGAAGGATGGAAAACTCCGCCCTGTACAGGACTACCGCACTTGAACGAACACACGGTTAGGAATGTTTGCCCCTACCTCTGATACAGGAACTCTTGGACGTCATTAAAGGAGCCAAGGTGTTCTCCAAACTGGACGTCCGCTGGGGTATAACAATATACGGATCAAGAAGGCGACGAGTCCAAGGCGGCATTCGTGACCCCTTAGGACTCTTCGAACCTACAGTGATGTTCTTCGGTCTCACCAATTCGCCGGCCACATTCCAAGCCATGATGAACATGATCTTCAAGGATCTCATCCTCGCTAGGAAAATCACGGTTATATGGACGACATCCTCATCTTCACGGCCACGGTGGCCGAACACGTCTTGGTGATAAAACAGGTCATGAAATCCTGCGCAATAACGATCTCTACCTCAAACCCGAAAAGTGTGAGTTCCACAAGGACAAACTCAACTATTTGGGGTACACGATCTCGGCAGACTCTGTCGCCATGGAGGACTCAAAAGTAGCGCATTGAGGAATGGCCCGTCCCTCGCACGGTCCGGACATTCGCTCGTTCTTGGGATTAGGAAACTTTTATCGAGATTCATCGAGAAGTTCTCCTTTATCACTCGCCCTCTACATGACCTCACTAAGAAGGATGCCAGATGGATCTGGACAGACGCCTGCCAGAAGGCGTTTGACAGCTAAAAACGGCTTTTACAAGAAACCCGTCCTACTCTACCCGGATCCTATGCATCCTTTCCGGCTCGTCACCGACGCATCCCTCACCGCTTATGGCGCGGTTTATTGCAAGAAGGGACCGATGAAGCATGGCACCCAGTGGCTTATCTCTCCGGATCTTTCGCTCCTCCGGAGCGGAACTACGACGTTCACGATCGCGAGTTACTCGCCATCATCAAAGCCCTGGACCACTGGAAACATTACTGGAAGGAGCCCGTCACCCGTTCGAAATCTGGACCGACCACAAAAATTTGGTCTATTTCCAGTCTGCGCGCGATCTTACTCGACGCCAAGCTCGCTGGAGCTTGTTCTTGTCACAATTCGACTTTACACTCCTTCACAAGGCTGGTCCACCAACCATGCTGATGCTCTGTCCAGGCGGCCAGACCTTAATGAGGGGGTGGAAAATGACAACAAGGCGCAGACTCTCCTACCGTCCAAACTTTTCGCCGACTCAGAGGAAACACTAGTGGATGTGCGCGTTCGATCCACGGAATTACAGTCTTCAAACCTCCTCACGCTCATTCGACACTCTCGTCGGAGCAGGACACGGTAGTAAAAGCGGCAGTACAAGCAATTTTAGGAAAAATACCCGCACCTTGGCAACAGCCTTAAACAACTGGACACACGAAGAAGGAACTATCCGACGAAACGGACGCATCTGTGTACCAAAGGATGACACCATACGAAGAGCAATCGTCAAAACCCACCATGATTCCATAGCAGTCGGACACCCAGGACGGTCGAAGACATTGGAACTGGTGCGACGAAACTATTGGTGGCAGGGAATAACAAAGTTCGTCCACGACTACGTGGATGGTTGTGCAACTTGCCAATCTACAAAGAACTTGCCACATCGCACTCACCCGCCGATTCAACCGCTTGAAACCACGGACACACCCTGGAAGTTCATCTCCACCGACTTCGTAACCGACCTCCCAGAAAGCGGAGGGTTCGACTCGATCAATGTGGTGGTAGACCAAGGACTATCAAAAGGAATCGTCATCACTCCGTGCAAGAAAACAATCACGGCAGAAGAAACCACGAGACTTTTCCAAGACAACGTCTTTAAACGTTTCGGTCTCCCCGCTAAAGTGGTGTCCGATCGAGGCCCACAATTCGCAGCCACATTCACTAGGGAACTATGGAAAGGACTGGGTATTTTCCAGCGCTGAGTACTGCATACCATCCTCAAACGGATGGAGAAACCGAACGGGTAAACCAAGAGATCGAACAATTCCTACGAGTCTTCTGCAACCACCATCAGGACAACTGGGTGGAACTACTTTCTTTTGCAGAATTCGCTCATAACAGCAGACAACATTCAGCTACAGGAAAATCGCCGTTCGAAATCCTCTATGGATACAATCCACCCTACTCGGCAGACACGGTTCTGGATACCAGGTGCCCGCGGTGGTCGAACGGATAAAATCGATCCAAGAAGTACAGGAAGAAGCGGAATCTAGCCTGCGCATGGCTGCGCAACACGCGAAAGACAGGGATTCCCACCGAAAACTTCCCCAATGGGAAAAGGGAACCCAAGTATGGCTAGAAGGCACCCACATCCACACGACACATCCAAAAGCGAAACTCGCCCCACGACGCTACGGCCCCTTCAAGGTGAAAGACCGAATTGGGACCCTCGCTTACCGTTTGGACATCCCGAACAATGGAGGATCCACCCCGTGTTCCACAGTCAATGCTCACCAAATATCACAAGACAACGGCCCATGGGAAGAATTTCCCCAAACCGCCGCCAGAGATCTTGAACGAGGAAGAACACTTCGAAGTTGAAGCCGTTCTGGACTCTAAACGCCACGGTCGTGGATCAAGTACCTCGTGAAGTGGGTCGGATATCCGGAAGCGGATAACTCATGGGAACCCTGGGCCCTACTGAAGGGAACGGCTGATGAAGCAGTACAGGAATACCACCGAAGGATATCCCAATCGCCCAAAGCCCATGGGATTGTGAGTGGATGCAACAGTATAAAAGGAGGTCGAAGAACAGAGGAAGAAAGCAGCCCTCCACATGACAGATTCCTCTAACTCATACTTCTCCCCACATCAACGCGACTCATCGCCAGACCATGCCATGTACATCGGAGGAGGAACCACCGAATCAGCCTCCTCACCGTCGCGAAACTCCTCGCCAGATGTCGTTCTTACCATTCCAAACCCGGATACCCGAAGAGTGGACCCGACAAACCAGACGACGGTCCCCATCGGATCTGGTACCAGTACAGGAGTCCTCGTACCAGAGTCCTCATCAAGGGTTGAGGGAACTCATGACGGTCACCCTCAGACAGATCCGACAGAAGGAAGAAAGAATCCGGGCAATGCAATGGAGCCAGAAACACCGGGACCAGAGCTCCTGGGCAGCAGTGAGCGAGTACTTCGACCTGCGCGATACCAAGCCCGACTGGACATGTTGACGGAATGTACCAGACGCAACAACGAGTAATGCACCACCTTCCGGATCCGGAGGACCCCTGCCAGTAGTGGAAGTCCTCAGCCCGGAGAGTTGGAAAGATTAGGCGACGCCTGCTACAGCGAACCACATTGGATCGGTAATCCAAATGGCTGTCGCTCTGGCCTTACAACGGCTGGCTAATGTCCTAGCAGGACAACCCGGCAGCGAACGTAGCGATGTTCCACGTCGGTTGGCGAACGCCAGTGACCGAGTTAGGGTCATGGCCTACACCGAGAATCACCGAGTCGCTTCCTGGTACGCGCGAGGGAACACAGGGCAACATGCCCTACTCATCCATCCCCACGAATTTTCCTCTTCGTCAACCTGGAGCTCGTACCAGCCCTCCTGGCCGACACCGATACAGCTCAGTCCCGTTCCATTCGGGTTGAGCCGTACCGGGTTGTACCATGGAACGAGGGAACATCGGGGAAGTACCACCTGCGAGCCATCGAGACGCCTCCGCACAAACCGAATACGTCTGGACCACCGTGCAACGACAGGCCAGACGAAACGAGCAAACCCGCCTTCTCTCCGCTAGGGCCGAACCGAGCACCGACAACGAGCATCCCCCGCTATACCGACGACACGAGAGGGCCGTCCGGGCTAGGGGAGGCCGATGCAACAAGGGGAAGCCATACTCGACTTCCTCGACAGGGAAATTCGTCGACTATCCACAGAAGTCGAGATAATGGAAATACAAGAGAAAATCCGCGAACACGCCACCGCGCTCCTCGCTCTCCATCGGAGATGGGGGGAACTGTTACATGGACAAGGGCGGAACTAGATGCATGGGACGCCCTCGACCATCAATACGACGACTACGACTACGAGGCCTATGCGCGAGCGGACGAAGGAGAGGGAGACTTCGGCAACCCCGCTGGGGGATATTAGGGTAGCAGAAGGAGAGGACCTCTGCACCCCAGGTAACGGTTACACGAACAGGACAACCGACGTCCACCATGACGTTAAACTGGATGTTCGTCCGAAACGACGTAAAACTACATCGTCCGCAAAGACATTAAACTAAGATAGGAAGGAAAACCTCGAACCCGGACGACAATCCGCTCAAGTCGTTGACCTGCATGTCGTTAAACTGTGAAAAGAGAAGAAGGTGTTCTTTCGTTTTCATTAGGTGCCAAAGCCTAATCCGCTCAAGAACCTTACCTCGCATCCAATACGGGGGCGTGCTACGGTGGTGATGCACCGTAGGCTCGTCACCCTGTGACAAACAAACTCTGGATGGACACACCTCTAAGTCAGGACGGGCCACCGTATGGGGCTGACAGAGTCAGGCGGAGGAAGTTCTACCCTGGAAACACTGCGAAGCGGCCTTCGGAAATCTACAGCGAACAAGATGGGTACAGGCCAATGAAGACCAACACTTTCTATCACAAGAAACCTCTCAGCCAGGACGGGCCACCGTATGGGGCTGACAGAGTCAGGCGGAGGGCTTACATCTGCAACGATGTAAAACTACGAATGGCTTGGTCCGCAATGACGATAAACTAGTTCTCGGCATTCGTCCGGAAGACGTAAAACTACCACGACCCTCGGAGTGTGGATGCATTCCAGCAGTGCGGAATGGAGGCCCCACTGGCTTGGAACCCTGCCGACTAGGTCAAGGTGCTTCCAGATTCCATGCGCCTTACGGTAAAAGAATCTGGGGTCGACACGGTTCAATTTCGTGCGAGGGGTCTGGAGACAAGGAGCGGGTTGCCAGCTATCCGACACGGACCGCGACTACTCCTTGGCCGTTCAGTCTACCCTTGAAGTCAGAAGCAAGAAATTCCGCTTCAAGGGCCAGTCAAGAGGCAACTGGGACAGTGCCTCGAGGTACGTGGTTGTGGGACAAGTTCATGCCCATTCACCACACGTCCTCTATGACGTTAAACTGGGCCTGTCGGCGACTTCGAACACGCGAAGCGCGTCCGAAATGACGGAAAACTAGCCTGGTCCGCAATGACGATAAACTACGGTCCCCCTCTGTTCTAGGGAGACGTCTTTGGAGCTGGAATTACCGCATTCCAGCTACAAGTCCGAAATGACCTTAAACTACCCTCGCCTTGGAGGCACAAACCTATCGGGACTCAAGGCACAGTCGGACGATAGCAGACGTCCGAAAAGACGATTAAACTACGGCCGTCCATCATGACGATAAACTGAGGCAACCCGTCAGTTACGGGCAGGTGTGGGTCGTGTCAAAATAGAAACCTATTCTGGCACCACCCCCGCGTTTGAGCAGTGTCCAAAGATGAGAACTCTTTGCACACTACTCCAAAAACAAGTTATCCGGTTTGATATAGCATAAACCGTCACCTTCTTCCTCGGGACGACATAACCTCTAGAGCTGTGGAAATTGGTCTATGGCCCTATGCGCATCACCGATGAATGATCCGGCGCGCAGAAAAGTCCTCACTCTAGGCCTGTTATGTTTGGGAACAGGTGTAATTTATAGGTCCGCAACGACCTAGGGATAAACTAGCAGGGCCGTCTGCAACGATGAGACAAAACTACCTATGGTCAAGGAACGACCCTAACTTCCACATAGAGGGAATACCACACAGCGACCCCGAATTCAACCGACTCAGACAGAAGTCGAGTTTCTATTTCACCACCTAATAATCTTCGCACATCATCTTCTTGACATCACCAGGATCGGCCTGGTTCAACAAAAAGAATCCAGGAAAGGCCTGGATCGAGTGGATCTGAAGAGGACCGGAGGCCAGCTGGCAAAGATGACGCGGGATGGGTACCCGCTAGGAATCTAAACAAAGGAGGCACAGGCGGAAGATAACTTCTTCGTCAAGCCAAGTACAAACCCTCAGATTTGCGACTCGCATCAAAACTTCGGTGAAGGAAAAACATCGGACGGGAGACGCGGCCTGGGAAACCACTAGGAACTCAAAACAAACAGCTCAACGGAGAAGGACAACTCCTAGGCGTTGTAAACGACGTAAGTCGGTCTTCGCCCCAGAAAACGAAGTCGTACCGGAAGACACATCCGGACAAGACAGTCAAGAACGATTCACGATGATGGAAGAGGTGCACGCAGCAGGCGTGGTCCGTTCAGGCGACCGGACGTAGAAAGGGGGTATTGTTACGATTGGGATCTCGGGGCTCATCGGAGCACGTCTAACCCGACATCCATCGCACCAACACTAGGCGGCTCCTCATCGGAGCGTACAACAAGGTATTCGGCATTCCCTCAAAGCCGACTAATCCGATGGATCACTCAGCATCGGACGGGAAGTGGGACACAGGGATATACAGAGCAGAGGAAGTACTAAAGGAAGGGTTCACATGTCAGGGCCGCATACGGTATATAAGGCCCATAGAATAGGCTAAGGGACTTTAGTCTATTCTCCTTCGTTCCTCCGTATCATCCTATACGGAGCCCTCGTCCTTAGGCAGTCTTCCTACTGCCTACCCCTTGTCCTTACTGTACCCAATACAGTCGGACCCAGTTCACCATCTTCAGTCCCTGCGCGACTTAGGGAAGAACCGCTACTCTGAGGTTATCGAACGAGCAGTTCGTAACAGCACCCGGGCATACAGGGAAACAAAGATGAGGTCCCAGCAAGTTCGAAACGGGGGGAGAGAGGTGACCACGATCGGTTTGCACTCGAGGATCGTGTTGTGGGCGGTGAGGGAAGCTGGGTTGGTTAACAGGTGGTTAGGTTGCCCGAGGTGAGTTGTAATAAAACCATGAGTCGCTGCAATCTTGTAGTGGAACAGACCGGGTGCGAATAGCGCCCATCGAAGCGCCGAAGCACCTGCTTCGTTTCCCGCACAAGACGCACTCACGGATCGCAGACGTGCAATCGACAGTTGATCCCCAGCAACGAGCTTGATCGCACCAGTGAACTCAGTCGTCGACGTATCAAGACGAAGCTCCTTCAATATAGCCTCGACCACCTCAGCATTCCCAGCAGTTGAGGACTCGTTGATGTTCATGGCTGGCAATGGGAAGACCTCGGTTTTGTGGAGGTCAATCTTGTACTGAGATGTTGGAGGGGTTTCTTGCAGGGCTTTGCGAAAGCGATGGAATGAGCGTCCTCCGTGATGGATTACAATGGTGAGTACTGTATGGATTAAGCAGCGCCGGAAGAAGGCGCGCTCATCGTGATTCAGCAGTATGTCGTCAAGCGACAGGGGCGGCGCTTTGTCAAACTTCTCATCAAGGTCGGCCGTCAACAGATGTTCTTTCGACGCTTTGAAGAGTGGTATAAGTGTCGCGCAAGTACCATTTTCTTGGGTATCTGCGCCGGTTCATCATGAGACTGATACTGGGGGTTCAGGGAACTGTCGGGTCCTCACCAATACGACCGATAATTTGCGAGGTTGCTTTGTGGATCCAGTTGATGTTATCATAGACCACCATGAAGGGTCCATCAGCGGCTCTTTGTTGTGCTGCCTCGCGCATCGATCGAGAGAGGAGCTCCAGAGTTCCCAGGTGGGAGTCTTGGGGTACTGGAGGTACTCGGTCGGACGAGGTAAGTGTCGCCTCATTTCGCTCGTATCGCGGTGGACCCGCCGTTGCTGGCTCTGACGAGCTTGTTGACACTTGAAGCTGACGTTCAATTTGTGCCCTCGTCCAGCCAGCGTGGTGTAGCTGACGCTGAGGCCCAGGTGATTGAGGACCGTGATCTGTTGGCGTGACGCGCCCGACGAATAAAGGTATAGTCCAATAATATGTCACATGTACATATTCTTCTGACTGCGCTCTCCTAGAAGAATGACAGCACCAACCGCTGACAGCTGTGGGCAGCAATTGCTCATCAGTTCCCCAGCATCAAGATGACGTCAAGGAAGAAGCTCACGAAGCGTTTGTGAGCCCGCCTCTTCTCCTGCATTTCCTTATCCTGACGCTGAGACATACTGATACTCTGAAGGATCCGCATAGTGACCGGACAATACTCGTTGACTGTGTCGGCCAAGGTTTCGAAGTTCAGGCCGAGCGCGAAGGATGCATTGAACTTGCGCTTTGTTGTTCGAAGTGCCCCGCCCTTCGTCATCGCGTTCCCCTCCTCTGAAACAACTCCAACCACTGTTCTCGTCGCCCATTCCAGGACCATTTTGCGGGCCGTAGGTGAGTTGCTGGAGGAAATCCAAAAATCCAGTATGCAGGTGACTTGCTCTGGCTTTGAGAAGAAGTTGGTCCACCTCCATCCTCGCGACATCTCAGCTGGATCGAAAACAAAAGCCGCCAAGTCTCCGAAGGTGAGTTCATTTTCTTCCAGGACTCTGAGGGCCCCTCGCAATGCCGACACCCTCTTCTCTGCATTAGTAACTTTTGTTTGTTCCCGGGTCTTCAACCGTTTTCTGTGCGCCTTTCGAATTGAATCTGCTCTGTTGCATACAGGCGATGACGGCAGGACTCCAGGGTCACTACTGTCCATACCCCAAAGCTGGCTGGGCACTGGCATCATCAGGAGGGTCTTGCATCTGGACGGATCCCTCGAAAGATTTGCTAACGGCGACGAAGAGCTGTCGTTAGGTGGAGACGACGGAGGGAGAGATAATCGCCATTCGTCTGCCATGTGAGGCCAGTATACTTTCGAGACCAGTGAGCGAACAAACACCTCGAGCTACACTGGCCCTGGACTGAGTTGCTCACGTGAATCGAGCCCAAGCTGGTCCTCCAGTCTCTCGGGTAAAAATTTCTCTTGTCCTCTCGCCATCCTTCCTCTCAAATCATTTACAGCAATGACAACTCCACTCCAATCATCCAAGAAGCAACAAGTTGCCGAGAGGGCTCGCGGGTCCAAGCGACCAAGGCTGCCTGCGGTGCCTGCCAGTCGAATGTCGTCAGAGGATGTCGACAAGCTCCGTGCTCTGTTAAAGGAGCAGTTCGGCGGCAAAGAACCTTGCGACTTTCAGGTCGAGCTGGTCCAAGCACAAGAAGAACGCCGCAACACCATCTGCCAGGCTGCCACGGGCATGGGCAAAACCGCAATCGCGGCTGGTCCGTACGCGCTGAAGAAGAATAAAGGTCGAGTCACCTTCATGATATCGCCCCTGATCGGGCTTCAGAACGAAATGGTAGTTTACCCCTATTTGAAAGCGGTATTCCATTTCTGACCAGCCCATTTCGCCCAGGCTGAAACCTTCCAGGAGGAGTATCATGTATCCGCTGTGGCGGTCAACAGCGCTCATCGCAGATGCACACGCGAGCTCATGCACGTAAGCCGCATCTTCGAGGTCACCGTTGTCTGCCCTATTAACACAGAACATGCCAGGAAATTGTCAAGGGAAGGTACCAGATAGTTCTCATATCTCCCGAAATGTTGCTATCACGGAGATTCGTCGACAAGGTCCTCCGGGCACCCGAACTGGCCTCACGCGTCTACTCGGTCATTGTGGATGAAGCGCACTGCATTTCTCACTGGGGGGCCTTATTTCGAAAGCAATATGCAAGTATCGGGTCCATCCACGTGTTTCTGCCACGAGGAACTCCCTTTATTGCTCTCTCCGCATCGCTCACCCGGCGCGTTACACGCGACATCGTTGAGAAGCTCCAATTTACCCGCGCCTTATATCTTCATTGGAACCTTGGGAACGATCATTCTAATGTTTCCCTCGTCGTACGCACCATACACAACCCGATGAATTCATACACCGATCTCGACTTTATCGTCCCGAAGAACGTCTCCCAGCCCACAGAGATCAAAAAAACCTGGATATATGCAGATAATGTCACAGTGGGTGCGGAGATCATTGATCACTTGCGCACCCTCCTACCGACGCACTTGCACGGGATCATCCGTCCATACAATGCAGTCCATACCAACAAATATCACACAGAGGCAATGCAGCACTTCCGACACGGTGACATACGTATTTTGGTGTGCACGGATGCCGCCGGGATGGTTGGTGATTCTCGTTGGTTGGTCTCATGAACTACACACTAATTATACTCTATTTGCCAGGGTTGCAATATCCCGGACATCGAAGTGGTTGTGCAGTGGAAACTGCCAGACAAGCTCTCGAGCTTCATTCAACGAGCAGGACGAGCCGCACAAGCCCCTAACAAGACAGGCCTTGCAGTTTTATTATGCGAGCCAAAAGCATATTCCATAGCCACCCCTGATCCTCCCCCTGTTAATTCACAAGTTGTGAAGGCAAGAACGCGGTGCGCAAAATCATCCGCGAAGGTGAAAGCCGGAACCACAAAGAAGGCAGTTCAGGAATATGCACGAGCGCACGGTCGCTTCCGTGGTGGAAGGACTGCCGTACATGATGCCATCACGCTAGGAAGCGTCGCTCCCCCATTCAACTCTCAAGATCCCACCAAAGGACTATACCTTTTCATTCAGGCTATGACATGTCGTCGTGGTATCCTGTGCAAGGTGTTTGATAATCCTCAAAGTGGTAAGTACCATGGTGACTTTACATTGCTCACACTGACCATTGTCCTGTACCTTTTCTTTTGACAGAACCCATTGTCCCGTGCTGTGACATATGCCAGCCCACGTTGTTGGATCGCACGCGGCTGGGAATCAAGAAGCGCCGTTTTGCAGGAGACGCAACGAAGACCACGTTTGGATGGCCAAGCATTGACACAACGAAGGCCCTCCAGACCTGGTGTGACACGGTCCTTGCGCGCGATGCTTCGGATCATCTCTACATGACGCCAGCATGTATTCTTTCCAATGACGCCATCACCAAACTCGCATCCCTTTGGAAACCGCTCTCATCCGCCTCGATACAGACTTACCTAGCTCCGAACTGGTTGCTCTGGCCTAAATACGGTCCTGAGCTTTCTCCTCTCCTTCTCAGATTGAATGACCAGCACTGTGCTGACGCTGATTCCGTTGTGAAAGCCCTGCTGCCAGCCCCACCCCTAGTCAATGACCCTCCCGAGACTCCAGCGGCACCATCACCGATGCATGTGTCATTGCCGACGAAGCGCCCGTGTACGGAATCAAGTACCGTGTTGCCCAGTTCCATTGCAGACAAGGACGTGGTCTTACGCCAGGCCACATCAAACTCCTATAAAAGAACCAAGCATTCCCCTCCTGTTGCTTCCAGCAGTGTCCAGCCACCACACACCCAAGTGCAGATCACGGACACCGCGCGCCGCTCATTGTATTATCGTGACCATTGCTCACAAGGGTATGGACCACCGGCCAGTCTTCCGGCTTCAACGCTTCTGACACTTCCGTCTCCAACATCCTCTTACGCGCTCAACTGGACACCATCTCCCTTTTTTTCGTCCACGGCATCCTCATTCAGGCCCCCGCTTCCCTCAACCTCAGTCCCGCATAATCCTTACGCCCTATGGGGACAGATTCCAATGATGCCGCCGCCATCCTGGTACCCTTCAGTCCCACAGATGGCTCCGAATCCGTCGTCGACACCTTCGCAAGGTATGACAGAGCCTCCTGTCGCTGATTTTAATTCACAGCATCGTTCTAAGGCAAAGAAAAATACATAGATTGTCTACTTGTACTCATATATACACAAAAAAAAAATTGCTAAGAGATATAATGAGTGTTGAGGTGAGAGCAAGCTAGAGAGGGTCGAAATCATGGAAATTTGGCTAAGTCGAGAGACTAAAATGGCGCGCCCCGCCAAAAACGCTCCAAGTAAGCCCAGGCGGTATAGAGCCAGCTCAGCTTGCCCAGCCGTAACGACTCCAACGAAAACGCGCCGTGGCCTTTCAATGCCTGCTTGGCCTATACCGCTTGGTAAGCACGAGGCTACGTCGTCACCGCCGTAGCAGGCAGCGATAGCGAGATAATGTCGCTATCTAGCCTCTCTAGCCTCTCTCGCCTCCTTGTTGACCACCCAAACATCACTCGCAGCCTCAGTGTTGCCTCTTTCTTGCAATTTTTTTGCCTCATCAATCATCTCAAGGAGCACCTGCTATGGCACCTGTCTCCCGACACCAAGGGCCCTCCTCTTGTCTTGCCAAAGAAGATACGAGGTTTCTGTGCAGCTGCGCTTGGTGTAGAAGACCAGGGGCTCATTTCCGAATGTTGGACAGCCTTCCGGAGCGCGGCGTGGGGTACGAACACAACGAAGGATGGTCGGGACGCTAGAGATCTAGTGGATCTCTTTTTGAAGCATGGTGTTGAGTATGAGATTGGTATGTTGTTTCCTTTGCGTGTAGTACTCTTTTAGATGCTAATTTTCTGTTGTGCCGACACTGATTGCGAAGCAGGCAAGACGCTAGAGATTGCGGTTGTGGGCAGATGCATGGATACTGCGCTGGTACTGGCCGGCAGCCGCAACGTGCTCGTCCCTGTAGGTGCCAATGTGGATGACATCCCCGTATTCTTGCCCTTGTGCTGATGACCACATTCAGTGCATTCGAGTCGCTCGTTCCTGTTTGCCTGGGCGATGAAAGCAGCCTTCTGACAGCAGCTCTTGCAAAGCAGGTATGTGCACTCGGCATTCCCCTTTGACCAACTATTCTTGGTGCAACAATCCAGACGAGCACAAAATATCCCTCCCCCAGGCCATGCCAATGCAGCAATCTGAGACTCTCTAGAACTTTTGGGCCCAATCGGTGCATGAATTCCTGCCTGATCGTTTGATAAGCCCACTGCCTGATGATTTAGCGGTGGGCCTGCAGCTTGATTGTTTACTGAGCCCGCAACCAGGTCCATGTCATTACTTGTAGCAGCGCGAGTGCTGCATTGCGCGGTATTACTTGATTGTAAATTAGAAGGACCATCAGTGCGTGGCCCCAAGCGCCAATAGTGAGCATACGGTGACTTCGGTAGATACATGTCGAACATTGCTGGATCTTTGTTTATGCCATCAACAATTGCCTGCGCAATGACATCTTCTAATGGGTCTGTATGGAAGATAACAGCCCTGCAGTGTTTGTTCGAACACTGATGTTCGTCAGTGACACACAATCACATTACTATCTCGATAGTCTTGCCCCCGCACAACAGAAAGACCGGGCCTTGGATGAGTCCTTTAATCACTCGGTTTCTGACCGGACACTAGCTACTCATACTTATGCCGCCACTGGCATTTTGCTGCGCGGCATATAAATATTTGATTTATAAAAATAAAATAATAGAAAAGACACACAATCACATAAACAGTGCCTGCATCACATACCAACTGTTGAATCCGGTTCTTATTCGCAATATTCCCTGTTCCCTTGTTGACAGATAAGCCTGCAAGTGCGTTTTGGCATTGATTGCAGCGTCCGTGGTTGAACATGTTGTGAGAATAGTAGAGAGCTCCAGCACACTCGGAGCTGTTAATGAGCGGGAGGTATGGTCTCCATAAGTCTAATGTTTCATGCAATAGTCGGCCCCTCACGGAGCAGTGCTGCCGGAGAGGGCGGGACACGGCGGCCAAGGATGCATGAGATAAGCAGTCCAATTTTTGTCTATGTGTCCAAAAGTCCAAAGCCCACTTGTCTACAATCCCGAGGTCTACTAGTCTATTAGCCTAACCTCTCACCGGTGGGCCATTCTGCATGAATGGACTGTTTACACAAGGTCACAGTGACAGGGACATGTTGTAGCCCGAGAACCTTTGTAAAAAACACAAATACAAGAATGAAACAGAAGCCACCGTATATTGGCCGTTGTCCATTCTGGATCAAACTCATTAAAAGCACTGTATGGGTAGTTGTACAATTCGGCATACAGTGAGCGCACTGGTAAGCAGGAATATCAGGGAAATAGAAGGATACCTAGAGATACACGCTGCGATGCCTACATCCTCCTCCTAATATCAGGAGTGATACCTATCCCGTCCATGATCATGCCTCCTCGTGGTACCATTGGTGATCCTCTATCAGTGCCATAGAACTGTGCCGGAGGTATAGCATTAAACGACCCGCCATGTGGTGTGCCCATCGGCCCGCCCAGATGTCTGGGGGAAGCTGCAATCGAGGGTGAAACTCCCATGCCGTTCATGGAATATTGATTACTGATGTTAGACTGCAGTTGGCGGTGGGCCATGAGAGGCGTAGGACCTTCATGGTGTACAGGATCTGATGATTGAGCGCTCTCCTCCCGCTCTTCCTTCAAATATTCGTACAGAGGTGTGGGATCGTAGTAAAGGTCGGACTCTTCGTCTACGTGAAATCTGTGGAAGCCAAAATTTGAAGAAGGTGAGGGGGATGAAAGATGTCTTCTTACTGCTGTGTTCCAACATCCCATTGCGGACCACGTTCCGCCCGTGCTGCAATTAATCGTGAATTCCAATCCGATGCGCTTTCCTGGAATCAAGGGAAAGAATTAGTCTGTTATCAATGTAAATTAACGTGGTCAAAAGGGCTAACGATAGCGAGAGCCATAGCGCTTGATGGATCATGGTTCGACTGTCGTAGATCTGTTCTAATACCCTGCTCCGTGGCGAGTGATGTGATTTGGGCCGTCAGCGCAGGTCCGATGCGAGCTGTGTTATGACGAGGAACATGGACTTTGGTGTTGGTAGGAGGTCGACTGGGCGACATGTTCGAAGCTGTTCGAAGTATGACTCAAATGCGGACGCCACTTCTCTCATTCGAAGCCACTATTGCCGTCCCCGACCCTCCTTCTTACCGTCACCTGCCCGCACTTCTCCACGACAAACAAACTACTCAGAGCAAAGCTCGCCGTGCTATCGTAGGCCATTGTCGACAATCTGGGCACGCATGCTAAAAGGTGGTTGGGCCATTGTCTCTCAGGTGGTGTAATTAAACATCCTAGTCCTCACCACGCCGTACAACAACTTCTGTCCTCTCTTCTAGTCTGTCGAGTTAAATACATAGAGTCATATTGTGACTTTTGTCTCTCATAATGTTTCGCAAAGGCCCGACTCCCATCCGTTCTACGCCCTCCTCCGTCCCGCACGAGGCCATGATAAAATCACAACAAAAGCATATCGATGAACTTGTGCAGAAGAATCGTTCCCTCGAACAGACTCACAAACTTCTCAAGGATGAGATCGCACACAAGCGCGAACTCCACGACGGCGAAATGCAGAACGTCCAGACGAAATTCAAAGCCGAGCTGAAGGAATGGATCGACGGATGCGACTCACTGCAGGCATGCCATCGCATCGTTCACCTGCGCACGACGGTCATGCTCGAGAACGAGCGTCTGAACGTGCTCAAGGAACGTAGCAATGCGCGTAAAGAGCGCCTTGCACGACTGCAAAGGGATTTCAGGCTCACGATGTTTCAGGCCAAAGAAACCGAGCTGGAAGCGAAGAACGACGAGCTAGATGAGATATTGACAGGCGTCGCAGAGCAGCATACTGAGGTGGTCAAGGGTTTGAAGTTGCGGATCGCCGAGATTGCAGCAGAACTGAAGGAGAAGGCGGAACAGCTCGACGTCGCTGAGAAAGCCAAGGAGGCTGTTGAGGTGCGTCGCTCTTGATTGTCTTTGGATCGCGTCCAGATTCAATGCCCTCTAGAAAGAAGTATCTCGTTTGCGTCAGAATGAGCCTGTTCTCAACGCCAAAATCGCCACCCTTACCACCAAACTTGACAGAGCGACACTGCAAGTCGAGACATCCCAGTCAGCGCAAGACGAGATGGCACGTATCAAGACTGAACTCGAGACGGCGAACTCCAACATGAAGTCGCAGTTGGACAAATGGCAGACGCTCGAAAACAAGGGTGGTGAAGAGGCAGAAGTGATGCGGAAGCAGAAGATCGAACTGGAAATCAAGGTAAAAACCCTTGAGGCAGAGATGGTTGAGTTGGAAAAGTCGAGTGCGAAGGCTTCTGATAAGCAAAGCAAAGCGGTGGCCAAGTTGAGACAGTCTTTGGAGGAGCATGCAGTCAGTTACTCATTCTTTCTGCGTTTTGTATTCAGCGCTAAACTATTGACAAAGCAACGGCTCGAAGAAGCTGAGAGTAACTACGAAGAGGCCAGGAAGACCTCCAAGCGACTCTTGCACGAACTTGATGACTTGAAACAGGCGAAGGGCGAATTGGAACGCAGCAATGCAAAGTTATCAGAACAGTTGGACGAACTTCGACACAAGGTGCCAATCGGTGGTTCAAATGTGAAGGGCAAACATAAGGTAGACAAACGATACTCTCTTGTCTGAGATTTGTATCTGAAACTCTCACAGGCAGAAACCCAGGAAGCCGAGCGCCCTAGGACTAAGCAGTCATCTAGTGTAGGTGCGTTCTGCTGAATGACGACATGTGCTTACTTCCCAACTTCATGAAGCAGAAGAAAAATCCCCCACCAGAGGATGCAGACTCAGATGTTGTAATGGTGTCAGATAGTCACCCTGCACCCGTCCAAACCAAGCCAACATCGAAACCAGCATCAATAAATCGCGCAAAGCCCAAGCCGGCATTTCCAAAGGCAACGATTCCGAAAAGCAGCACTATAACAGAAGGCTCTCACAAACGTGGCAATCTGCTAGAGGATAGCGATTCAGACAATGCGCACTCTCCCCTAGCTGCAGGCAGCTCGAAGAAACCACAACGTCAGGCGCAAGTCGACACAGAAGATCATACAACTATGTCTGTGCCGAAAGCAAAGCGCAAGCGCGCTGCGATTCACACAAGTGCAAGCCCTCATGATAGGAAGGGGAAGAAACGATCTGAAGAAATTGAAGATTCTAGGAAACCGAAGCGCGGCAAAAAGGTTCCTATCGAGGACGAGTCGGCCGGTGAGGACGCTGTACCTCAAAAGAAAGCTGCGATCAAAGCTGCGGGGACAGACGTGAAGGGCAAACGGAAACCGTCGAATCGAGCAGAGAGCAAGCTGCCTGACGTCGACAGCGATACAGAGAAGGATGCTCCGGCGCCAAAGAAAAAGAAGATGCGTAAACTCAATGCCTTCAGCTCTGCTCAACCTCAGACGTTCGATTGGGGGTTTAACGAGGTCAGCGAAATTCTACATCTCAAATTTTATCATGTTGCCTAACAAACGTTCAAATCGTAGGATGGGGATATGTTAGGAATCCCTAGGGAACTTTCGCCCGTGAAGGATACCGGACCTGTTCCTCAACGTGCAATCTTCGGCAAGACTGCCAGCTCAATATCCTCTGCTGTCTTCGGAAAACGATGATTAGGCCCTTGACGTTTGTTCGATATCGGGTCCTGATGCTTGATATTTGATTATGCTGAGACATTGGAGCAACGCCGAGATCATTGAAGATGTTGAGCACATTCACTGTGTTTGCTCATTGTCATTGGGACAAAAGAGTTTCGTCTCGCCAAATGGCCCAAGGTGACCCGGTGAAGCTGTGAAGTTCAGTTCGTGGATACGCTAGATCCCGAACAGTATACTTCTGAACCTCGCCTAGGAGCCTTGCAAGACAGCGGCCCCAAGCAATGTCCACAAACTTACCGACATACTCCATACTATTGCCGGTACTGGAACTGGTCCAGTTGAACATCATAGAGAATAAAAAAGCAACTCGTATATTGAGGAAAAAATGTTGCCACGTCATGAAACTCTGTATCGACGTAGATGAAGCGTGATCAGAGCGATTAAGGAGGCCATCCATCTCATCCCTCACAAGAATAAAGATGCATATCTACTGATCATGATTCATGTCCCGTATTCCAGCGGAACGCTGGCAAGGATACACGATGATCGTGAAGGATGGGATGGAGGTGAGAAGGGATTTGAAAAACTTTTATATGGTCAGCGGCGGAGTTCAAATCTGTCTTGATTAGGTAGGTCATGACGCGTGACGCTCCTGGTCATTACTTCCTTCACCAGCCAATTGACATCACTACACGTCGCTGCCCGTCTCATGAGCGATGGTCATAAAATGCATACCCTGGCATCACTTAGGCACCTCGAATAAGTCGAACGGATCCCTGTCAAAGATGGATCTTGGTCCTCGCAAAAATTCTAGCAATAGTCTGATGGTAGGTCACTGTGCACGAGCAATGAGCATGTAGCTATACTGACGCTGAACAAGATTCAATTCTTTACGTGGGACACCCTGCACCCTGATATGAGCTGGTGGGCGCATTTTGAACAGGAGGTGCCCGTCCTTGCGGATCTGGGTGTCACTCAGGTTTGGCTTCCTCCACCCAATAAGGCAACGCACCAGGTAGAATTGTCTTCAGTCAATCCATCAGTTTCCCAACTCATACGCGGACACGTCATGTAGCTCGGGCAAGGATACGACGCTTATGACCTGGTAGGTTTTTTCGACATTATCTGTTCTTGATCTTAAGCCGGTCTAGTGGGATCTTGGGGAGTTCGAACAGAAGGGCTCAGTCAGTACCAGATGGGGTACTAAACAGGAGCTTTTGAGAGCCATTTCAGTCGCAAAATCGAACGGAATTGACGTCATGATTGACGCCGTCCTAAATGTAGGTATGAGCATTTTTTCGTTATGGGGGGTCAAGCTCAATATATGTTTTGCCAGCATAAGCTGGGCGCAGATCGGGCGGAGACTTTCCTTGCGGTTCGTGTAGATAGCGACAACCGTCTAAAAGACTTGGGACCTGTGACAGAGATAGATGTACATCCAATGATGTGTCATTTATGTCCAAGCTCACATATAAGCTCTTAGGGGTGGACTGCATTCGATTTTCCTGGGAGGGCCGGAAAGGTATTTATCTCCTTATTGCCTCTACGCTACGATATATCTTATATTTAAATAGTATAGCTCAATGCGATGGAGCCACGAGCATTTCACAGGTCGGCTCAATACATCCATTATGAGCTCGCAACTCACGAGATTAGCAGGGCTTGACTGGGATGACAGAAGTCGTACCCACGGTATTTACCGCATTGCCGGCGATAGCAACAAAAGATGGTCTCCGAATGTGGATAAAGAATTTGGAAACTATGACTATCTACTAGGGGTTGACGTGAGTGTTCCGGTCTCTGGTATCTCTGTGACATCTGAGAGCCATCAACAGATCGATCATCGCCACCCAGACGTCCGAAAAGATCTGGTAAATTGGGCGGATTGGGTGCTTGGCGTATGTTCCGATGCTTTTACCATTCCTTGTTATATCTGAATATGAGTCATTAGACAACAAGCGCTACAGGCTTTCGTTTGGATGCGATCAAACATATGGACAGGCGCTTTTTAAGCGACTGGGTGAGTCCGACAATAACGCATTAGAATCCCAGAAAAAGCTCACTAGAACAGATCAGGAGAGTCCGCGAAGGTCCAGGAAGATCTCGTGCATTCATGGTAGGCGAGTACTGGTCAGGAAAGTAAGTCATTTGCACTTGATATGTCACGATACGACCTGATTTGTGTATCAGCGTGAAACTTATTCTATCATACATCCGAGCATTTAAAGGACAAGTAAGTTAGATGATATCTCCCAAACAATCTGATGTTCACATACACAGATGGCCTTCTTCGACGTCCCTTTGCATAGTAATTTTCACGAAGCTAGTCAGAGGGGACCGAAATACGATCTGCGAAGGATCTTAGATGCTAGTGTTCTCAAGGCACGTCCGGGCGATGCCGTTATATTTGTGGATAATCACGAGTAAGTAA
Organism: Heterobasidion parviporum; assembly: GCA_002994785.1. Taxonomy (NCBI): domain Eukaryota; kingdom Fungi; phylum Basidiomycota; class Agaricomycetes; order Russulales; family Bondarzewiaceae; genus Heterobasidion; species Heterobasidion parviporum. Next base: position 197,481 of record PDUQ01000043.1, on the reverse strand, counting down.
AATCGCCTTGCTTGGACATCAATATCTCAGCGCTCATCCTTCCGACAGTACGGTGAATGTAAATCTACTGCATGGTAGAAGCGTACTCAACGTGTTATCATCTTCTCGCTTAGCAAATCGGACAAACCCTCCAGAGTTGGGTGTGTCAAGCGATCTGTGTCCAATTTTGCGCACTAAATCCTCTTCAGGTCGACTCTAATTTCAAACTTCAAGCCTATGCATTGATTCTGCTTCGAGGAGAGGGATATCCGTGAGTGAAGATGACTTACATGCCGGCGTCCTGGATTACAAGTAACATTAGCTCATAACAGCTGCGTGTTCTACGGTGACTTATACCCCAATCGCGAATGCTACGATGAACGCATCGCACGCGGACTCCGTGTGCTCATGAGGTTTCGAAAAAAATTCGCGCATGGCTCGCTCAGGGAGTATTTTCATCATCCAAATTGTATCGGGTTCGTCCGGACAGGAGATCTGAAACATGGTGAGGGCTGCGTGGTAGTGATTTCTAACGCAAGTCCAAAGACCAGGTAATGCCGGTTGACAGAATCGCCCAGGAATACGGGCATTGACATACTTCTTTCAGGACCAACGATCCCTCGCATATAATTCGCATGAACGTCGGCCCCGTAAGACGCTCTCTTGTGTCATACAACCAGAACTGACACTGCACTAGCACCATACAAGTACGACATACGTGGGAGCATTTGCGCCTTTCGGACGCGTCGACATCACAAAGGATGGTTGGGGATCCTTCTCGTGTCTACCAGGCTCTATCCAAGTTTGGACTCTCATCGATCAAGAGCCTTGACATCAACAAGACTCACATCATCGCATTCTACTGACCACTATTGCCTGTCAAACCGCTGAATGCTGGCAGATGCATGGCTATACCCTCATTACAAATACATAGAATATGGATGAATTTAACTACAACGCGTGAGTCCCGCTAGATTCTCCCCATCGATCCATCTCGGACGTCGAACGAGTCATACGCAGCTCGTGGCTCTCGCCTGTGAACCTTTTTTCCGGCCTCACATCTATAGACGTCTCCCGTCTCGAGTCAATGGCTACAGCGCCTCGACTCATGGCCATGGTCGCTGCTTCGCTGCCCATCTGGACAAGATCTGCTGGTCTGTCCTCACCATCAAATAGAGCCGCTGTTTCTTCCAGTGTGCGTCCTGATCGTGCCAGTCAAAAACGCCTAAGAGAGATTGAAAAACGTTTACCTCGAGTCTCTACGACATAGGTAAGGACGAAGATTAGTTCGAGACCGAGCCATCCGCAATATACTAGATACTGCGAACAAATCAGCGTTTTCAGATTGTGCAAGGAGAAAGGCCACACATATTTCCAGCCAATGGCTTCAAGAGCCCATGGGTTGATGAATTGGTTGAAGGCCAATGTCAGCGACACCGTCAAGTTCTGGAGAGGACGTCACTTTTGCAAGTATGTCATAGTCAAGGGATTTATCGTACCATGAGAGCAAAGCCTTTGGCTCTGATGGTGTATGGGAGAATTTCCAGCGTGTACGCTACGAGCATCGGAGTATACGCCACGTCGTAGAACAAATAAAATAAAAAAATGAGGGGAATAGTCGCTGCAGTTTTTCGATATTTAGATATTTTAAACCGAGGAAACGTGATGGACAAACCTCTTGCAGCTGGTGCAGAATCGATAGTGTTGAAAAGAGCGGTAGTAAGAGTCCATACGGAAAAGGCTTGGATGGTGGTGAGAATAAGCGAACCAGTTGCACATACTCAAGACATACCAATCAGCATGCCTGCGTTAGATATAATGAAGAGCGTCCTTCGACCAAGCCTATCAATGAGCAAGGCACCTGTCATGGCAGCAGTCAAGTTCCAGATCTGGTTATTTTTCAGCAGTGCGCATTCACTTAAACCAATGTGCCTCACCTGCAATCCGCCGTTGATAGCAGCTTTTGTAGAGGTGCTCGTGATCCCCACCCCTTCGAGGACAAGGTTGATATAATAAGAAACCAAACCGCTTCCACTAAAAGCTCGGGCGACAGTGAGCCATGAACTCCGCAACGAGAACGGGCTGAACACACCTCCATTGTGAAAATAGGGCTATGCCAATGATGAGCCTCATCCGCTTTCTGTTACCGGGCGTGGAAAACAGGGCTTTAATCGAGGTCGACTTCGAGATTTCCTTCTCCATATTGAGGGCATGCCGGATTTGTGCCATCTCGAATATTACTAATGGGTCTCGTTCGTCGAAACCGTTAGCGTGTAGATTGGCAAGGATTCGTGCTGCCTGGCCCTCCTGAAGTGAGCCCAAGGATGTGGATGAGCTCGTGGGTTGAGTGTCAGATGACAGATTCACTTACACGTCCTGATGATACTAACCAGCGAGGACTTTCCGGAATCAACCTTCAAGGAGTCGCTCAAAACCTGGTCAACGGCGAGATAAATCAATATTCACCAGATCAAACAAACTTGAAGCAAGGGGCCCAGCGCCTGGATGAGAGTTGGAATTCGCCAAGACCAGAGGGAGTTCGGGGCTCCATTGAACGCGCCATAACAGGTCCATGCAGCTAAGGGAGAAGAACCATTCAAAAAACTAATATCTTCGACCAGAAACCATGCGCACCGATGATACTCCCCATATACCATGATGCATTGTATATGGAGGTCAGCTTGCCACGCTGCCGGCAAATTCAGATTCTGTACATCGGACATAAATACCACACTCGCCTGTGTGGGATATGCTAGCTCCGTGATAAGCAGTGGAGCTGCATTTGTGCCAAAAGTGAGTCCGGATCCAACTCATTGTCTACTCAGCGAAGACGTTTCGGTCAGATGAAATGATAACGCACTGAGTACACGGGCGCCTACAAATCTGCTAACTGTGTTTGCTGTGGACTGCATCGCAACGCCGCCCAGCATGAGCAATGAGCCGATGAATAACGTTGCTCGTCGACCAAATTTGTCAGAACAAAAGGGCGTGAACGGAAGGCCCTGCAAGACCATGACTATTTTTGCAATCGCAATTTCGTTGACCTGCTTACCACAAGACCTCCGATCATCTGTGCAGAGTTGATCAGACCTAGAAGTCAAAGTGAGCAACAGAGATTGCTGATCAGAGTATTCATCCCACAAACCTAACGCCTTTCCTTTTGGATGACCAAACTGATCCTGCCAAGCTGGTAGAATCTGGAGACCTGTTGGAATGTGTCAAAAACAGGGATTTGCAGTGGTAGCACCAATTGGTCCGCTCACCGTTGACCAAAGATGAATCAAGTCCATTGACCGTGGACGTTAGAAGCGGCAGCAGAAGATAAACATTCAACAATAGGATGCCTATAGCAAAAGGTTATATATAGTGATAGATCGAATTTTGGAGCATTGAATGACAAACATACCGCGATTATTCCACCACCGGCCACGATAGATAAAATCTGCAACAGTCCACTCTGGGTGAGACATATCACCAGAAGAAAGGTAGAGGGTCCTATGGCATGAAAGCGAAGCACTGTGGGGAGTACTTGGACATGCTCAGGTGCACACATAAATACGATACCAAGCACACCTCGATTCACATGTATAAATGGGTCCGAAGCTTCACGGGATGACGACATCGAATGCGGGGTAATAGGACTCAGGCGGCATCCGTCACGAGAGACACAGGTGAGCGGGTTGAGCGGATAAAGACCGGCGGTCCGCTGGCCTGCTGCACAATATGGGGATCGCGGACTATTCTCGTGTATATATTACCTCCACATCCGGCGCTGGAGCAGTATCACGAGGACAGTTCATTTCAAGGTGTTAGAGAGAGTCAACAGACAATTATGGATGGAATATTGGGCACAGTATCATGAACCTCCCAAAGACATGACCGGAGAAGATCAGGAGGTCGAAAATTCTGAAAAAGGAAATTCGGAACGGAAATCGCCTCGAGACCAATATGGCGTATAATGACATCTTGTTCGCCACCGTCACTACCTCCATCACGTATAGAAACCTCAGGCAATTCTAGTCAATATATCTTCCAAGCCATGACTCGCGATGAACATATAACAACACAGCCACAAGATTCTATGGATGTATGACTGTCACACGTAGCACCAGATAGTTGCGCTCCAACTCAATTCGCGAGAATCCACGACGTCTTGCCGTTGTGCTTAAAACTGGCGGTACCGGCAGACGCTCACTAGACATCCGAATACCGACAACCTTCCCTTCTACGCCTACTTGATATCTCGCTTTGATTCATAAGTGTCAAAGCGGCATCTCAATTTATCTATTAACTCAAAGGGCAATCAGTACTCAGCGCTCAGCTTTGAGCCTCTGACCATATATCCTCCCATTAGATCCCATTGGGTGCCCCACACTTGCCTCACACTCTCAGGCATCTGGAGGTCGACTCTGGAGAGTTCTGCATTGCTCATAAATGTATCGCATTGTACCCATGGTCTGGTGTAAGAGACGCCGCTTTCCGGTTGAACTCTGCTTCGAATCCAAAGATAGCCTGCGCATGCGCATTCTCAAGGGCCTCATCCGCGACGGCCATCCGCAGCAGCCTTTCCAGCAGCAACGGAACGGAACCACCGCAGTCGCCACCATCGCTCGAGGTCTGTCCTCAGCCCTCCCCGCTCGGCTTCCGCTCGGCCGGTTCAAGCAGTGCATTTTATAGTCTCATACGCCATTGCATACAGTATGAATGTGCATATCCACCGTCCCCGGGGAAGCCGAAAATCTGATTCTCCCTTGTATGAATTCGGCTCGATGCCTGCATGCTTTGATCTGTCGCTACGAACATCATGCATACGTTCACTGATTGCATTTGCTACCATACCGGCAAATGTTTTCGCTTGGCGTGTGTACAGTCTTGTCGATGAATGCCGCAGAGCATCGCATACGATCAGATCGCATTTTTGCAGCATCAGTATTTCAGCGCCTTTCAGCACACATGATGCATGATCTGCGGATCGTCTGAGCTGCTACAAGCTAAATGAAGGTATTGACACTTTCCATCATTCTCGCCATCATTCGGCAACGCTCGACGGAAATCCATCTCAAAAGTTCGTACAACTGACAAGACAACCGCTCCCACACATATCTATCATGCCATACATCATCACCGGCTCCCTTGCGAGTCCCTTCGTGACAGTCATTGTCCTGAGGTCGTGCCATCGTACATATGAGACGTAACAAAGATCCATTCGTAACCTAGCGTGCGTTTCGTGAGCTACGTTGTGTGGGTATGGACATACAAACAAAGCCTCCGAAGCCTCAAGGAAAATAGCTAGGCCCAAACTGAAACAATATAAAGGTGTTAGGAATGGCAACAAAAGTGGATAAAACCCAGTAATAGAGTACGAGAAGATGGTGACGCAAAAATCCGACACTCGGGTGCGGATGAAGAGATTAGAAGAGACAAAGATCGAGAAGGAAGCGGTCGAACGTTCCTCGTTATCTGAGAACCAAGAGATTTCTACAAAAGAGCGGCGTGACGCAGGGCGTCGGAATGTCAAAGGCGTCGGGAAAAAGCTGAATGTCCAAGGTGCAATTTCACAAGATGGACACGGGGACGATGAATGACTCGCGCCTCCCTGCCTATCTCTGCTTTTGCTACTTCAAACCCGATCCAAGGGATATCGTTTAGGCCAGGACAGCGGCGACGACAGCGCCAATAACGCCAGCAGCGCCATAGCGCGCAGCAAGCGTGGGAACGGCGTTCGCAGATGTAGAAGCCGCAGAGGATGCAGCGGAGCCGGAGCGCGACACACTGAGACGGGTGCAACAGAGCGTTTTGTGAGACAACTGCGGAGATTGAGCGATGGATGAGACTTACGAGGACGACGTGGCGCTGCTCGCCGGCCTGGTAGTGGAAGCGGCAGAAGAGGCCGCAGACGCAGACGAAGTAGCTGTAGTAGCCGGCGTCGTCGAAGTGGCGACAGCCGAAGAGACAGATGAGCTGCTTGCAGCAGACGAAGTCGCAGCAGCCGACGAACTTGAAGCATCACTGGCGGAAGCGGAAGAGGCAGTTCCGCTGGCAGACGCGCTGGCAGTCAAGCAGCTGGTATCCGCTGTGATTCCTGTAAGATAAAGCAGTAAAAGGGTGCAGGAAGAATGCACATACAGCCGCTGTTGACCGTGAAAGGTGCAGACTGGGCGGTCAAACCATTGGAATCACGAAGAGTGAGACCGAGGGAAGTGCCTATCATCTCCAAATATCAACATCGCTCCCTGTAACACATTCCCCTTAACACATACCGATAGGCTGGTTAACCTTAGTCCAGGTGAAAGAAGTACCAGTCTGTTGACCGAAGTCCTCGAGGGCAGAGCCAGACGGGTTACCACCGGGGAGAACGCTTAAGACGCAATTCATTCAGAGTGAGAATTCTAGATGATGTCAGGTGTGCCCACCTCTGAAAGACCACGGGCCAAAATGATGCTCAAACATCAGTACGAACGACCACGTGATAGGGAAGAAGCGGACTACGAACGAGGAAGTAGGGAGCTAAGGTCGGTGAATCGAGGATTAATTGAAATGTCCCGTTTGAAGGACAACAACGTACCGGTTCCTCCACTCCAAGTGATCTGAAGAGGCTGGCAGACGACAACGTTGGCCCTGGAGACGAGGCGGGGTATGAGGGGAGGATTACGGATGGGACCGGAATGGGAAATGAACGCACGGGGTGTTGACAGTGAGCGTGCTCTGGGCGACGGCAGCGACGACGAAGAGGGCGACGGCTACGAGGGAAGTGAAAGCGGACTTCATGGTCGTTGTGTGGGGACGGGCGGACACAGCTTGTGGAAGAGGAAAAAAGCAGCGATGGTGGTGCGAGAACCTCAGTCGGACTTTATAAGGCCGCCGGGAATAACAACATTGTTTATGTCACCAAACATCTCCGCGCCAAGTGCCGCTGTCGCATCAGCTGCGCCTGCGGTCTCTCCTGCCCTCTCGACAACATTCGATACCGATACCCACCGACCCCAGATGGCAGCCCCGTACGACCTCAGGACTGCCCACGAGCGACTCTCGCTTTTTGCGATTTTTCGTAGAGGCTGGCGGATAAGGCGTTGTAACGTCAGCGTCTCCACGAGATAAAAATAACCAGCAATCGCCGCTACGAGCACGCTGGCCATCACGCCCAGCTCTACCAGGCTCGAGCCAACGGATCTCCGTGACATGACGAGGCACGGGGCAGTCACAAGCGCCTGGAAGGATCTGAAAGCTCTTCGTCTGGCTTGCACACCGCACTGCAGCTGAGTCTCGGGCGAAACCCCGATGAACATCTCATCGCTTTGCTCGCAGATTGTCCAATATGTTACATATTTTGTAGACCGTCAGGCCGTCGAATTTCCTGTTTACATTCCCAACACGCGCAGGATACTCATCAGCCCGTAGTGATCAGACACCCACTGTCCACTTTTCGTCTTCAATCCCACTCCAACAGCCCAAGGCCTTTCCAATTTGTACGCTCGTTTCTCTGTGTACAGCATCTTGTCGAGCCGCGCCGGCTTGAAGTCGCTCCGAGGTTGGAACCCCCACGTCGTCCCATCATCTTCTTCCATGTCACCATCGCCCACCGCCGCGATGTGAGCGCTGCTCTTCTCCCACGCATCGACCAGTCCGTTCAGCGCCACACACTTCTCGTCCGTCGGCACCAGCGCGTTCATATCCCCGCACACGACCCCGCCCGTCACCTGGAAGTCCTTCAACCACTGCGCGACCGTTCGTAACTGCCCTGCCCGCCATATTGCACCGTCTGGCAGCGACTCCAGATGCGTATTCACGATCCTGATGATCTTCGGCTCGCATCCGAGGGCATCTTTGCTCGTGTTGACCCACACGTCCACCATCAGCATGTTCCGCCCCATCCGTGACCCGCCAAACTCGACTGACGTCGCGGCGCCGATGCTCATGTGCCGTGGCACGAGCGTCACCACACCGTAGCGCGCCCCGTACGGCCAGTACTGCGGTCCGGGCGGCATGACCATGAAGTGCGTGCGCACCCACGCGTGCTCGAGCAGCGCGCTGAACGCATCTGCGCGCACCTCTTGCAGCATGATCACCCCTGGGCGCGGCGCGCGGCCATCGTAGCACCCGAACGCTTTGTGTTGAATATACGTCATCGCTGCCTGGTGTCGCTCCCACGCGTTCGGTTCATCGTGTTGGATGTTCCAGGTGAGGAGGGTGATACTCATGGGCAGATACGCATCCGGCCTAGTTTTAGCATAAACCCAAGAGCGCGCACGCTGGGACCATCGCACGATCGGTATGTTTCTCAGTATGTCCGTCATTTTGGTGTAAGGTGTAGTTTGGAGGAAGCGGAGGATGGTGAAGCAGGACGAGGGTAGAGGGGGATCTGTCTGTGTTCTTGCAGATCGACCTGCCTTGCTTTTAAGAACCCTATCAGGAGCCTATGCTGCAACACCCACAACACAGGGAGAAGGCAAGGCGCGGACTTCCGATAACTCAATCGTCAGCGTCCTCTTGCCTAATCCGTATCAGATGTCAAATCATCAGACTTCCAACTTCGCCTTCACTGCCATCGACTTCGCTTCTTCCCTATTCACTTCCAGTGTATACGATTGCCACATTCGTTCCTTTCCGCTCTCAAGGAGATAATATGAATTATATATTTAATGCCACAGCATAAGAACCGCAAAACGAGCGAGGCTGCGAGGGCTATACGATGGCTACAGCTCAGAGCTCCTCAGTCGCGCGCTCGACCTTCGCTTCGGCGTCCTTAGCTTTGAACGCGGAAAGAACGTTAGCCTTGATCTTGATCTCGTCAAGCTTAGCGGCAGACAACGTGCGCTTGCTGAGGATCGATGACAGCCTAGAATGATGACGCGATCAGAATCGGCACATACTAAACACAGTAACACAGTTGTCGGATTGTTTGCCGTCTGGGAAGGCCTTCCACGAAGGATGCGGACACGGGAACAAGTATACAATAGCCAATCGGGGAAGCTGGAAAACGCACCGCTTGGATTCCTTGGTGATGTAGTCCTCAGTCCCATTGACAACTTTCTCCATTACGCGGAGGTAGTGCTTTGCCGAGGGACCAACGGACCCAGACAGTAGAGACGCTTCCTTAAACACTGCATCGCGCGCCTCGCCGGTCGACACAAGGAACTTGCTTGCCAGAGAATCCAGCTCTGGCCAGCGGCCGGCCTAGTAGGATGGTAAAGGGCAAGATCATTGAATAAAAACCTTAAGATCATACTAAGATCAACGCACCTTCTCGTTCAGCCCTCCGCCGACAGCACGCTGGGTGCCGCACTTCTCGTTCAAGTAGTCGACAAAGGCCTGCTCGGTGCGCTCGGCGGTGTAATCCTCAGGCTCACTGCTGCCCTTCGGGAAGAACTTGATCGTGGGGAAAGACTGAATGCCATACTTGAGCGCAAGGGGGCGGTTAGCTTCGGCATCAGCATCAACGTTGGCCACGATGCACTGTGCAGTCAGTCAGTACAGGGACTTCACAGAGTTGAGGCAGAGCTTTACGTTGGACTCAGAGAGGAAGTCTTCGGCAACTTCAAGTAGGTCAGCATTCTGCAGGCAAGTACCTGAGTAGAGCCACGACTCACCATGCTCGTAGATAGGCTTCAAATTCTTGCAATGGCCGCACCATGGAGCCTGTTGATAGCGCTTTGAGCTTACAGCACCTTTTTTTTATTACAGAAATCGCAACGCACTGTGAAGGTGACAATGACATCTTTATCGGCGTTCTATTGAAGAGGTTCAGGATTAAGACACTTGTATTCGCATGTGCATCCAGCCAATGCTTACCAATGCAACATCGTCGAAGGTATGAGTGTCGAGGATGAGCGTCGAGGGTGGGGGCGGAGGCTTGATGTTCGATTTGACGTTCGTCTTGGAGGAAATGCTATTTACAGATACGCCTTTAAGTGATGCTATACTGATCTGCATTGAAACATTACGCACAATGAAGTGAGGGCGTCGAGGTCACGACCACCCTCATACGGTGTGGCCGTACCGTCGGCGTCAAACCACTTCAGCGCTGTGACACAGATGATCGTATATCAGAAAACGCTGTGCAATGTTAAAACGGCTGCACGAGACGCACTGGGGTACCCAGTCACGCCGTACTTCTGCCCAAGGGGCCTGCCGGTACCATCGGCGTCCACTTTGGCAATGACGACCTTATCTTTAGCATGCGAGTAGGCATTAGCGAGCTGTTCGTATGTGGGCGCGAGGTTCTATGAATATTGATGCAAACAATTAGTCAGGATACTTCAGAGGAAACAGTGTAACGTGCCTTGCAATGGCCGCTGGGAGTGGCAGGTGACAACGTTTGGTCAATGAGCACAACATACGCGTTGGAGAGTGTAATTCAAGACAGAATGACATACCACCATGGTGCGAAGCTGGCCAAAGAGATTCGATTAGTCCGAGCGCACGTTTACACTCCGAGATTATAAACGCACAACTCAACGAGACCAGGCTTTCCCTTCCCGATGATGTCGTCGAAATTGTCAGGAATAAGGTCCAAGACGTTGGAGGCGTATGCCGCGGTCGCGAGTGCCAGAGGAAAGAGCGAAAGCAGACGCATGGTGGTGGTAGTTTGAGAGAGCGAAAGAGACTGTTGCGGCGCGACTGACGTGGAACTTGGCGATAATATGTAACTTGCATTAGTCAGCTTATGCCCGAAGCATGCCCGAGGTTGTGCTCTCACTAGAAAATTCGCATTCGACAACCTCTTGACAGCCATTGGAGAATGAGTGAGTGCGTTCAAATATAAGTGAAGACTCCATTCCCAGGATCCATGGCTCTGGGCAGACACCATCCGAGGGAAATTCGGATCCCGGCGAGATTGCAAAAATCGTGGAAAAGAGCCAGGCATTTACCTCTCTACATTTATTCAGATTATCCCATGATTTAGGAATTCATTCTTCACAGCTTCACAGTCAACGTATCTCAGACGTATATGGTTTCTCAGGTTTGGCGTTCCTTGAAGAATCCTGCTTCCGAACTCTAATCTTAGATCCGCCTTCACGTGGCCCGCCCTGATAAGATCGTACGCTCCGATCAGATTTTTTATTTCCAGCTTTCCCTCTCTGACCAGCTCTCGCGCAGGTATCATCGCTGCCTTTCATCTGAAGTCACTGCCAAGCCTTGTCAAGCTCTCTACTATAACTCGAGTCACAGGTCAGCCGGCGGAGTCATCAATAAAATCACTATCTGCACAAGTATTGCTCGCTCAGCAGACAGTGTTTTGTTACTCAGCATCATACTTATAATCTCGAGGATCTGCAGGCACCCGAGTTCTCGAAAACGCATCCTCACCAATACCCATCTTGAACTGAAAGTCTTCACTCATGGCTTCGAAACGTCCCGAGGATAACACCGTGGAGGAGGAGACCGAGCAGGACGAGTTTCTGCAAGAAGACGATGTATTAGCAGAAGTCCCCGACGACGAGGATCATCCTATGGACGAAGGCGAAGGAGACGAGTTCGACGGCCAAGAAGATGGCGGTGCACCAGAGGATGACGATATCGTCTGGGAAGACAACTCGATACAGCATTTCCCAGATCACCGCAAGTCTGTTTTCGCCGTTTCAACTCATCCCACCCAACCGCTGGCCGTATCCGGGGGCGAAGACGATCTGGGGTATATCTGGGATATGACGAGCGGAGAGGAGGTGGTCAAATTGACTGGACATACGGATAGCGTGGCTTGCGCAGCGTTCAGTTCAGATGGGGAGATGGCGTCCACGGGTGGTATGGATGGGAAGGTCAGGGTATGGAGAAGAGTGGGTCGTGAAAACTACAAGACTTGGGAGTTCTTGACAGAGCTGCAAGGACCTGACGAAGTCATGGTGCGTTGCTCAACTCGAGATACATGCGACGAGGCTAACGAATCAGTCGGCCATCATCTGTAGTGGTTGAGATGGCACCCTAAGGGCAGCGTTCTGCTCGCGGGCTCGAACGACAGCACGGTGTGGCTCTGGCAATGTAAGTATATCGTACATAGCTCCGCAACAATAAGACTCAACGTTGAATGCATGGCCTCTAGTGCCGTCTGGCAACACGATGCAAGTTTTTGCGGGACACACTGGGCCCGTGCAATGTGGCGATTTCACCCCGGACGGTGAGTGATCAGGGCTGTTGTTTTTAGACCCAATCAACTCATTTGCCCCTTGTATCATCCAGGCAAGCGCATCGTTACCGCATGCTCAGACAACACTCTCATCTACTGGGATCCCCGGTCGCCTACTCCGATCTTCAAACTGTCTGCCGGTGATACTCGCTTCAACCTCGACGGGATTACAACGCTCGCCATCAATCCTGCATCCACCCTTGCTGTTGTCGGCGGTGCGGCCGGAAGCATCCGCGTTGTATCTCTAAGCAAGGGCGAGGTGATAACCGCTTTGGGTGGTCATGCCGACGGCGAGAGCGTGGAGGCCGCGGTATTCGTGAATATCCTAGCTGCTGTAGGAGGATCAAACGCCTCTGCGGGTGCTGCAGGTAGTGGAGCGGTCATAACGGGCGGAACAGACGGAAAGGCGTGTATATGGGATTTGAACACGATGCGGCTCAGGGCTACGCTCGAACATGAGGTGCGTTCGTGCCTCTTATCCTCGTCATCTTCCGTCTGGCTTCTTCGAAATCCGATCAAATCTGACTGATTGGTTCGCGTACGGCAGGATGCCATTACGACGCTGTTGGTTCACCCGACGAAACCCTATCTTGTTGTATCTGCGTCCGCAGACAAGACGCTCAAGACGTGGGATGCGCGGACGGGCACTCTCGTTCGAGAACACAAAGGCCACCAAGGCCCTGTATTGGCCGCTGCATTGGGCATGGATGGTCAGGTGATCGTTTCTGCCGGCGATGATGGTGTGTGTTTAGTGTTCGGGACGGAGTGACCTCCGTCATGTATTTGAGATGAAAAAGTCTGAGTTGGTATATGGGCGCGCCTCCTGTTGTGATTGTACCTTAGAAAGTAGGTGCTCTGAGATGATCTACCAGCTGCTTGAATGTGAAGTTCGTGCATTCTGAGTGTAGTGTTTGAGCACTCAAAAAATCGGTGAGCCTCATTGGTCTCTGACTAGCTCGACATGTTACGTAGAAGGCATCTGTGGAACTTTTGACAGACTTTCTGCGCAGGGTCACATTTTTGATTCCAACCTATCACATACTATGCCGGTCAGTCCCGATGGGTCCAACAGAGTGGTATCCTGTATCTTGATGCATTCTTTCGTCGTCGCGAAACGTGTCATGTTGCGTGGCGGATGATGCCAACTTTGAGGTTTCGATTTCAGGTTTCAAACCCTGATTAGGTACGTTCGCAGTGCGACTTGGTATGTTCATGGGTCACTTGTTTTTTTGTGAAAGTAGCAGTAGCTGCGAGCATGAAGCTTCACGAAGTTTGGAGAGAGCGCACAGTGCATGTTCATGCCAACAGGGCGGAGTCATCGCAGGCCGCGATGCCCATAGGCTAAATCCACGTGCGTGGCAACGTCCGGGGCAGAGCCGCTCATTTGGAGTCGGTCCAGCCTCACGCACGCCTCATTGTAAGCAGCCTAAACGACACACAAGTTGTCCCAGGACTTCGCTTCGATGCGGTTTTCACGCATCTCGTGGTAGCTGGGAGACTGCTGGGAGTCAAGGAACTTGAGGAAGACAGACTTTCTTACCGACTGGAGCGCTGATCGACATCGTCCATGGATCATAGTTGCACTCCGCCTCGGGAGTGCACCGCGATCTCGTAACCTCATTGGCCGACATCCGAATAGACATAATGAGCGGTATGTAAACGGGACCTAGTGACCTCCTTCCCGCAGATTAGCGATCGAGAGCTGGAAGACTTACACTCAGTTGCGCTAGTCCTGCAATTCGCGTTGTAGAACTCATTTAGGCTCTAGGAAATCAGCTTCGATAGCGAAACCTCGAGAGTGCATTCAACAATATTTGTCGAGAGGCATCCCTGATGTTTGCCGGCGTGAGATGCCCTATAGTTGAGTGTTGGTCAGCTCATGTCAGCGTGTGGGCTTCCTTACACATACAAGCAGCAACGGTCGCCTTTGATACGTCGAAGGCCACATGGCGACCTGCATGTTGAAACGCTGAATGCGAGTGGTTCCCGGGTTCCTGACCAGTCCTGACCCTTCCTGACCGTGGCCCTTCACTGGCCCTTCGCCAAGAGAACCTAGAGAATCGCGCATCCCGCAAATGTGATCAGATGTGATCTTGATCAGTTGCTAACCATTTTTGCCCCTCGTTCTCCCGACAAACTCAGATCCGTCTTTTTCGAAAAACGCTACGCCAATCCATCGTTCATGTTCTCCCCAGGCCGGAAGCCCTGCCTATATAAACTCCGGCAGATAAGTCGGATGTGCTTCACCGCATCCTTTCCCAGGTCATCCTCTCCAACGAGTAGCTGTGCTCTCGTTCTTTCGTCGTTCTCTAACTTTCACGCTCTTTCCGCTGGTCGACACTCGTCAATAATCTTGCCTCACTGAACTTTCTGCGACATCATGAAGCTCTCCACCTCTTTCATTGCTCTTTTTGCATTGGTCGCCCCGGCCGTCGTCTCTGCACGCCCCCTCAACTCTCGTAGTGCTGGCAAAGACAAGATCATGAACACAGCCGCGGCGAGTGGTTCGAAGGGCGCTGCCTACTGTGAGCAAAATTTCCGGGTCTTGATTGTTCCCATTTGGCAGCGTTGACCCTGGCTTGAGCAGTCATCACAAATCAGCCAGAAGGGAACTTCGTTGTATCAGCTGATATTGGATCTGATGGCAAGCTGGTGAGCCGGACGGTATGCCGCCACGCTCCGGACGTGGGCTGATCGTTTCGTAGACCTTGGCGAGGGCCGTGCACACTGGCGGTCGCGGACAACATGGCAATTCTACTGGTCCGGATGCGCTGTTTTCCCAGGGAGCTATCAAAGCGTCCGCCACGGGCAAAATTCTAGCTACAGTCAACGTAAGTGGCGCACCTGGTGATCAGTCGAAGGTCAAGCTGAAAAAACACGCCCGCTTCTATAGCCTGGCTCGAATACCTTGTCGGTGTTCAAGATCAACCCCACCACCCCGTCGCAGATCACGCAGATCGGTACGCCCGTGTCCAGCGAGGGCGAGTTCCCAGTTTCCCTGGCCATCAACAAGGACGGGAACCAGGTGTGCGCGCTGAACGGCGGTGCGGTGAACACTGTGAAGTGAGTCTGCCATTCCGCACGCGTTTGCAGCGCTCGGTGCTGAACTCGCGAAGCTGTTACAAGGTCGACCAGAAGCTCGGTCTTGTGGCCATGAGCAACACCCTCCGTTCGCTTGGCCTCAACCAGACGACGCCCGCTACTGGCCCAGCGGGTACTGTCAGCCACATCGTGTACTCGGAGGATGGCAAGAGCCTGATCGCCTCGGTCAAGGGAGTGCCCCCGACGCCTGGTTTCCTCGCGGTCTTCGACGTCAACACCGATGGCACGCTTTCCGAAAAGGCGACCCAGATCGCTCCCCAGAAGGGCGGTCTCCTTCCGTTCTCCATGGTCAAAGCGCTCTCCGCATCTCCCGCCACGTTGGCCTTGCTCACGTCTTGAATTTGCAGACTGTCATCCCCGGAAAGAACGCCATCCTGGCCACGGACGCCGGCGTCGGCTTTGACATCTTCGACATGTCCAACATCAAGGCCGCGTCGTCGAACAACACCAAGTCGAGCGTCGTCCCCATTACCGGACAGGGCGCGACGTGCTGGTCCAGCTTCAGCAAGAAGACCGGCAACTTCTACCTCACCGACATTATCACCGCCCAGGTGACGGAGGTCAACGTCGACAACAACCTCAAGGGCACCATCGTCAAGGTAATACCGTGTTCTGATTCTGTTAGTCTTGTCTGACATCTGCATATTCGGCTAGCAATACCCCCAGGGCAACAACACGGCGACCATCGACAACGACATCGCGACCGTGGGCAGCAACGAGTGCGTGCCTGTCAACGACGACGCTCCGTCCTGAGTCTTTGCTAACGCTCTGTTCCAGCTTCATGTACGTGCTGCAGCCTAACTCGACGTCCGTCGCCGTCCTCTCCTTGAACGCGCCCGGCCAAGCCAAGAACATCCAGAAGCTCGACATCGCAGGGCCCGCCTCCAAGGTTGGCCTGAGCATCAGTGAGTGCCCGGCGCTCGTCCCCGACGCACCACCGCCATTGACCTCCGCCGTTCGCTTTTTTTCCCCACCTCTTCTCAGGCAAGGATAACCTCCAGGGTATGACGACTTTCGTCACGGCGTGAGCGCGGTCGCGCGCCTCGTTTGATCCCGCTGTCCTCGCTCGCTTTTCTGTCTCCCGTTGTCCCGCGGTTTACGTGCACTTGATACCCCGACGTCGTCCTGTAGAATTAGCTTGCCCTTTGTTTTGTATTTGTGATGTCTTTCAATGCGAGGCGGGCACGCGCTCCGGTGCCACCGCCGCGCCTTTCCAGACGTTCCGACAAAGGCAAGAGAGAGAAGGGTGTTACGCGCGATAGATCGTCCCGATTCCACAAAAAAGGTACATGCAACGCTGAAGAAGATAACTTACGGCTAATTAAATTGGCGATGCTCGATGAAGAGGCCCGTTCGCGATCACATATCCCACTCGTCCCAAACTCCTTGCACGGCGCTCGACGGCGTCGCGGGCGCGATCTCCGCCGTCTGCACAAGTTCCACGATCCGCTCGCTCGTGCCCGCACCCGCGCCTGCCCGATCCGAGCGTTCTCCCGCCCAGCTCACAAGCAGGGCATCCTTCTCGGCGAGGCCCGCGTGCAGCAGCCGCACGTCCTGCCCCTCGAGCACCTGCACGAGCCGGCCCGTCGCAACCTGCCGCACCTCGACGAACGCGGACGAGAAGAGCAGCAGGTGCGCGCCGCGCTGCGCGTACGCGGCCGCCTTGGTCTCCCACCGCACGTACCCCGACGACCGGCTCGGCGTGCCGTACTTGTCGACGTAGCAGCCTATGTCTGTGCGTGCGCGCAGCGCGATGAGAGGGGTCAGGGAATGGGGAGGAGCGGGTGCTCACCGTCGTAGACCACGAGCAGCTCCGAGCTGTCCTGCCGCACGATGCCGAGCACGCGCGCGTCCTCGCAGCGCGCCTTGAGCGACGCCATCGGTGTGTTCACGCTCGCCTGCGCCAAGTCGGGCACGACCGTCGCCGGCGCGCTCGCGAAGCTGGCGCGTTTGCGCAAACACACACAGCAAGATAAAAATCCGTCAGGACGCGACGGCGGCACGCAAAGAGGAGGGAGGGCGAGCACGCACTCTGTGGGCTTGAGGATGAGGATGCTCGAGCCGGCGCACACGGCGACGCTCTTCGCGAGGAACGTCGCGTCGTGCGTGTCCCTGGGCGCGCTGAACGGCTGCTCGCGCGTGACCTGATCGTGAGAAGATGAGGAGACGCCCGGACGATCGAACGCACCGAGCCGAAAGACCGGAAGCCGAGCGGGCCGGTTTGGCTCCGCCGCGGCACAGCGCCCGTCTCCGCGATATGCACGACCTCGAGCGCGTGGAGCGACATCTGCAGGAACCCCTTCACCGCATACACGACTGGTGCCCCGTACAACAAAAAAAGAAAAAAAACCCCCCCCCCGGGCCGTCGCGTGAGCACCGGCACCCCGCGCATCCATAGAAGAAAAGCGGCGCTCACCGAGGGTGCGCTCGCCGAAGCGCCCCGCTCTGCAGAACGCGACGCTCGCGTCGGGCGGCGCGACGTGCTCGAGCGACGCGGCGAGGCTCCGCGCGGGAGCCTGCGCGAGCGCGACGCGCGCGAGGAGGTCCAGCGAGTACGAGAGCAGCGTCGCCTCGTGGTGCACGAGCAGCTTGTTGAACTCCTGCAGCGCTATCAGCGCCGTCGGGCTCGCGAGCGAGAGGACGCAGGTGAAGGCTGTGGCCGGGGGGCGGTCATTCGCAGGGGAGAACGGGGATAACGAGTTAGTAAAGTTAGCAGGGGAAGAGGCGAGCGAGGAAGAAACGCGCACAGTCCTGCCCGCGCACGGCGACGTAGATCCCGTCTGCGCACCCCACAGCGAGGAAATGCTTCCCCGCGCTAGCTGCGAGCCCCCCACGATCAGCATCAGGCGCCTCACCGACGACGGCCGGGACGACAACGGGACGTACAGAACAGCGCCGCGCAGGTGACCCTCCCCGTGAGCTTCGTGGCCGCGTCGGGGCCCTGATTCGCGCGCAGCGACCCGACGCGGAAGAACCCGTCGTTGAGCACCTGCGGAGCGAACCACTGCACGCGCACACACACGCACACGATCATCAACATCACCGTCGTTATCATCCGGCAAGACACGCCGCAAGCCGCGCGCACACGCACCATGTTCGCCTCCTGGCGCGCCCTCCTGACGCCGAGCGCGTCCACCAGCGCGTCGTGCCACCGCCTGCGTGCGGCGGCGCTCGGCGCCCACAGCGTGTACCGCCGCGCGGACTTGGCGCCCGCGTGGTACAGCGTGAACGGGAACACCTCCTCGCGCGCGCCGCCGCCGCCCGTGAGGCTGTGCAAGAGCCCGAGCCCGCGCCCGCCGGGGCTCGCGTCGTCCGCGCTGCGCTCGCGCCGCGTGTCCGGCGGGTCGGTGAACGAGCCGAGGCGGAGGTAGTCGAGGGGGATGGGCGGGGCGGGGCGTTAAGGGGGCGCTGCGTGCGTGGTATATATGGGGACTTACTCGGGAGATGACGAGCCGCTTGACGGCCCCGTTCGGGCGTGTTTCTTCCCGCAAGAGCAGGACTGCGTGCGGAATGCGAAATGTGTTGTATATGCGTGTCGAATATTATGTGCAGTCGGGGAGGCACTCACGGTAGTTGTCGAGCAGGGCCACGAGGAGCTCGGACCAGCTGTGCCAGTTGTCGGAGCGCGACTTGCGCGCCAACGGGCCCGAGTAGATGAGCGTGCGGCTATCGTCGTAGAGATCCATGTCCTGCGAGCACGGAGGGGGGGGCAGCGTCAGCCCCGGGGCGGCGAGGAGAGGGCGACGCGACGCACGATGATCTCGCCCCGCGAATATACCAGGCTCTCGCACACGTCCCAGAAGCCGACCTTGCCCTCGGCGACGGCGATGCCGGGCTCCGCGCTCTTCACGAGGTCGCCGAGCACGGTGAGCACGAGCGGGAGCGTCTCGGCGTCGGGGTGCTCCGGGTCGGTGCGCGAGTGCACGCGCTCGAGGAGGAGCTTGAGGCGCGGGAGGCGCGTGACCGGGCGCGAGAGCAGCGTCTTGAGGTCGCGCCGGCGCAGGCGGGGATCAGCGCGCGCGGTTTGGGTCGCGAGGAAGGCGGCGTAGGCGGGGTTGCGGGCGAGCTCGGTGCGGTGGCGCGAGAGGGAGAGGGGGGGGTGCTTGATGTAGGATTCGTAGTCGGACATGAAGAGGAGGGCGTCTGGGGCGCGGGGGAGCGTTGAGGTCAGTTTGAAAGGAACGGGGAGGCGGGGAGGGAAACGCACTGTCGAGGACGATGTCGGCGACACTGGACACGAGCGGGTGCTGCTCGCGCTGGCGGTTAAAGAGGGAGGCGAGCATGCGTTGGTGGTGGGCGCGGATCTTGTCGATGTTCCAGAAGAGCTCGGCGATGACGCCGTGGAGGCGGGGCTGGGGGATGACCTCGGGCTGGGCATTTCTGAGGGGTTCGATAAAGACCTGGAGGCGAGGAGTCAGCGAGAGATCGGGTGGGGAGCGAGGACAACGCACATCGTGGATGAGCTCGAGGTCGGAGACGTAGTCGCGCTCGGAGGTGAAGACCTCCCAGATGACGGACTGGCGCTCGACCTCGTGCTTGCCGAGCGCGTCAATGGCCTCGGGCGGGACGAAGCGGTGCCACTGCTCATCTTGTTCTGGGACCTGTCCGGCTTGAAAGCGGCGCAGTCCCTCTTCCGAGTCGAGACTACGACGCGGAGGCGTCAGCGTCTAATCGCGCCACGGATCAGGGGGGATAGGAGAGGTGGACGCACCTGAGGCTTGCGAAGTCATCTGGAAGATCGTGCGTCTGAGACTAAGGTATAGATGAGAACAAGGGACATGACTAGTACGAGAAAGGCGCGCACTCACCTCTGGTGTGCCGTACGCGCTGAAGCTGGTGACAGACTCGGACGCGTACGGCGTCGGGGACTCAAAGGCGGCAGCGTCGCTCTTGGAGCTGCGATGTGTGGGGCGAGGACCAGAAGCTGGTTTAGGCGGGGGTGTGGGGGCGCGCTGGGACGCAGAGCGGTGGAGGAGTGGCTCGGGGAAGGCGAAGAGGGCGGCGTCGGGCTCGTACGCGCTCACTGCGCGCGGGCGCGGCGGCACGGCGGGGGGACCAAGGCGGGAGGCGTCTGGGGGATAGGGAAAGGGGGCGTGGGCGTGGGGGGTGTGGGCGTCGTCGGGGGAGAGCAGGTGCGGCTGCGGGAACGCGTACGTCGGGTTCGTCGGGGCGTAGCTGTACGACGACCGCGATGAAGGCTGCTCGGCGAGCTCGAAGGCGTAGGGCGACCATTGCTGGCTTGCGCTGGGCACGGCTGGTGGGCGGGCGCCTGCGGGGATGTTGTGGACGTCGAGGTGGGGGTGGGGTCTGCTGGTCGTGCTCGGCGATGAGGAGGATGAGGGAGACATCGCGTCCGGTCGGGGCTTCATTGCACAGGCGCCCATCCCTTTTTCTCTCCGCGCTCAAAGCACACGGTCACATTTCTCCTCTGCTCCACCCACACTGCCTCCTGCGCCTAATGCCCAAATACATCCTGGACGCGTCCATGGCATGTGGACAACAATCACCTCCACCTGTCACTCTAGGTCACCCGGCACTCCATACGGTGCATGCTGCACAGAGATAGTCTCCTAAAGGCAGCAACCTTGGCGATTCTTCCTCAACCTGCGACGTGATCTCCGGATATCCGTATCTGACTACAGAGAGGCAACCGCAAATTCGTCCACGCAAAATACCTACAAGGTCGGTTTTCGCACAATTCGGGCTCTTATTCTTGCCCATCTCCACTGTCCTCGAATCCACTCATCGTTGTCTTTTAACCCCAAGCCATATGACCACTTCGCCGCGCAATCATGCCAGACTCGCGGTCTTGATCTTCACCGCCGGATCTTGCGAATAATTGCTAATTGACCACCGACTATTCACTCCTGGAACCTGCATCTGACTCTTCGTTGCCGTGCCCAACCTGGCCTATCTCCTCTCCTTCTCAGCTCGGCGCTTCCTGGCGCTGAGGCAAAGCTGTCAGGGCCGGATTGCCTTGTGTGCTCAATACCTGTACGGCTGGCTTGAGTGGTCCGACGGGTTCCCAAATCACGATCATGCTCGCGCGCGCTGTCGCCTTAGTCGGGGAACTCTCATGTGGGACTTCTTTCTGTGGTCTCGAACGCCTGTAGGTAAGCACGCTCGACGCCATAGGATCGATCTCCAGCGGCAACTGCGCTATTGAGGCTGTGCGCAGGCTCGTCGATTGTATATTGTATCGTGGTCTGACTCGCGCGTTTCGCCGCCCCCGCTTGCCGGTTCTCCTCTTTGTCGCGATCTCGAACGTTGAACTTTGCACGGTGGACGTGCGAGACGCGTCCTACTCATTCATCGGTCTTTAAACGTGACGGAGTGCGCTTGATCGTTGTCGATTGCGCTCTTGCCCGCACACTCGTCTTTGGTACACAGCAGAGGAACTTATTCAGGGTGGTACTATATCTTGATATATGAATCTCTTCGATCTCCCATCTCCTTCTCTCGTCTCTCTCAAGCAGGGCGAACTCACTGTGTAGGTCATGACAATAGAGAAGGACAGATGCAACTGGTATAATTGTGGGCCGTACTGACACTATTGTATCTACCGTTAGTTCAATGCAATGACGAAAAGAAAGTAATAGTTCGAACGGTACAACAAGTCGGAAGCTACAACAAATCGAAAGCTACAACAGAAAGCTACCACAATCCGAAAGCTAAATCAATACAGTCAGACATTAGGACAGATCAAACTCCACATCAGATTGAGACGGAAGGAAAAAAGACAGCAAGACGAGAGCGCGAGAGGATAGCAGATTAGTCTACGAACACATTGCACCGGCGCCCCCCCGCAACAGCGCACCAGCTCAAGCATATTTCGTTAGCTAGTCCATCGTGACCATGATCATGTTGCTTGGCCTCCTTCGAGGGACGTCCTTGCACCTGGATCCATACTTCTACCTGTGGCACTCGTGCTACGCGTGCTGGGACTCTCTTGCGTTCCTAGATAGACGTCGTGCCAATAAAAGAGGCGCATCAGCAACGCACTAGGGAAGTGACAACCTAAGCTGGGCACTGAAGACAAACTGCGTACCTGCAGGGTTTACACAAGCACGAATGAGCCTAAAGAGCATAGCCATAATTCCCATCGAACTGAAAGCAATCGCGTAGACAGATGCGTGGATGGATGTGAATGACTCGGCGATATCATTAAGAAATGCAGCGACGGAGGCAAAGGCTTCGACGACGAAGCTTCGTTTGGGTGTAGTAGGCGCGAGCATGGGATCTCCTGTAGTGCTTGACGGTGCTGCAGGGTCCAGGGTAGAAGATGGTGCGACCGTGGTGGTAAATGTGTCATAGAAGCGGTAGACACTCGCTCGGAGCGAAAGAGTTGTTTCTGTGCTGGTAGGCCGCTGCAGGGCAAACATGATCGACACGGCGGTGCAACCGACGCTTGAAACCTTGTCAGGAAACAATGCGAGGCAAGGAACAGGGAGGGTCCTTGGAGTGGTCTGAGCACTGGTCAAGGCCGACGTCGTTCCACAGCAGCTCGGGACTTTGGAAATCGGGAATTTGGACGGGGTAATTGTATCCGTGGGCAGACGCCGCAAGTTGCAGGTTTTGCAGGCTTGCTGTTGTGCGGAGATGGCCGCCGGAATTTCTACGACTGCGTGGCGAGCAGCCAGGTTCACATTCGAGCCCTGGAGCACTGGAGACAGGATTTCCATAGTGTTACAGCTCCACTATAGGGTGCACCAGGAGCCAGTAGAAGGTAGAATAGCACACCAATAGGATTCACCATGGGCAGCCCTCTGAATTGGGGGACAATGCTGAATTTGGCGTTGCGTTCGATGGGGCAAGGCTCCCCTAGCACGATGAAACTTCATAGAATGAGAACCAAGAGGATCATTATGGCCTAGAACAGTCGTTAAGCGCAGCGAATTCGCGGTGAACGTAGAGGGATGAAAAAGCGGGTCGTTGGGGAAAAGAGTTGGGTCAAGACCGTACTGAGCCTGGCATTCTTAAAAGCTTACATCCAAAAGAGCTGCAGGAAGGCAAGCTGGGTCATTTGATGAGAGAACCGCAGACGTCCGCTGCATGCGAATCGAGCATCGGAAGTACTACCTCCGGAGCTCGCTCGTAGCACAGCTTCGTATCCCCAGTTCGTGCCGCTTTGTGCCAGCTTCGTGTTCCTGATCCATATACAGTCTTGCACAGTCGGCGCTCACAGCTTTTGTGCGTCCATTCCCTCACTTGCACCAGCCAGCCAGTGTTATGAGAGAACATGCGAGGAAACAGCCCTTGTGGGCAGCATTGATGCAGAGCACGGGCGATGTGGGGCAGACAATCAACTGTGGCACCAGATGTCACATATATGGAGCAGAGTCATTGTGAGCTGCCCTGAAGCTGAAGATTCATGTACACTGTGACTGGCCATCAGTGAGGTGAGAGTGCGCCTGCCAGCAATCCCGCCCGAAGGGGACAAGTGGAGTGTGCGGGGAACAAAGATGTTAGATGCTGAGCTCTATGTCGGCACACTTGCTCACCTACCACCCGGCGTGTGTCGTAGTCTTGCCGATCTAGAGCACTGAGATAGCGATGATTCAACCAAGCTGATACTTCGAGAGGTCTGAGGGCCAAAGAAATCGGAATTGGATCATACCGACGCCGTGCCACGGTCTGCCCCGTTCGGCGGTGTGTGTGGCCCTGTTTGGCACCCTCCTTTCGTTCGCAATTCTTCACGCAGACTCGAGCACGCTGCCATCCACGTTCTACCACGCCCTCCGCCTCTTTGGATCAGTGAAAAAATACCTGCTGTGCGTTTTGACTCATTCTAGACCCACCATTATCCCCTTCCACCGCGCATCCATCAATCTCGCGCGGAAACCTGCGGCCATTACATCGATCCTCGCCACCCGCCACCACGCCTCCTTCCATTCTCCTTCGCGCTTTCAGCAGACCGAGAGCGCACACAGGCGCATATATACTATCCACCGAGTCTATCTAGAGCTCTTCTTCTCCTAAATACAAAAGGTGCACGGTTCTCCTTACACGCCCTCGCGACGCCGTTATCCTCACCCCCACTTAAAAGAACCCTAGCGCATGCAGCCCGCCGTCCACGCACATCACTCGGGCGCTGACGATAATGACGACGACGACGACGACGACGACGGCTCCCTCTTCGGCTCCCCCCCGCCGACCCCGCCCAGAGGTAGGTCGCCGCAGCTCGCGCTCCCCACCGGGCCGCCGCGCGCTGCTGAAAATGTGGGGACCATTGCACTTCCTGGTTCCCAAGCCCATTCTGAACTTCCCCTCACTCCGGCAGCGTTGCTCCTGAGTAGCCTCCCCCCGCGCGCGCCGCCCCCACCCCCAACGCCACAGTCACAATCACAATCGCGATCGCGATCGCACCCACACTCGCACCCACACTCGCACCCGCACCCGCACCCTCATCTTACAGCAGCATCAGCCGCCTCGACCTCCTCCTCCCCGCCCTGCGCACGCCCCAAAAAGCCACGGCCGCAAAAACCATCGCGCCGCGCACCCGCGGCGCCACGGCGCCCGCCCGCGCCCGCCGCCGCCGCCGATCCCGCTCCCGGAGCCCGGCGAGCGCGCGCCCGCGCACTTCCTGCGGAACCAGCAGGCGCTGCTCGGCCTCGCGGGGCTCGTCGCCGGCGTGCACCCGCGCCGCCTCGCGCCCGCCGCGCGCGGGTCCGCGGCGCACAACCCGATCGTGCTGGACGACGACGCCGCGCACGCGCACGCGCCGCGCGGAGGGGTGGAGGCGGGTGTGGGGGTGGGGGTGGGGTAGCTCTGGACGTGGGCGCGGGCGGGGTGGGCGAGCGCCAGCGCATCGGGCGGCGGCCGCTCGCGCTCGACCCCGCGCAGCTGCCGCCGCCGTCGGCGACGGCGGTGCTGGCGGCGCTCGCGCGCCAGAAGGATGTGTTCCCCGTGCTCGAGTCGCTGCTGCGGCTCGTGGAGAGCTTCGGGGCCGGGCGGCGCGCGGTGTTCGTGACCGGCGAGCAGCAGGCGCCCGCTCAGCCGCACCCGCCGCCGCCCCATCGCGCGTGGAGCCAGCCGCAGCTGCAGGGTCAGACGTATCCGCATTTACACTTCCCGTCGCACCCCTCGTGGCCGCATCCTCATCCGCCTTTACCTCCGCCGGTGCCGCCATCGCAGGCCCCACAGACGACGACGCGGCGGTCTGTGCACCGCACGCCGGTGCCGAAGCGGCGGCGGCTGAGCCGCGTGCCGGCGGGCGCGGCGGACTGGGACGTGCCGTACCCGTTCGAGAGCGGGGAGGGCCCCGAGGCGTACCGCGCGCGGTGGGCGCGGGAGCGGTTCCGGCGGCTGGTGGCGCAGCTGGTGGGGTTCGTGCGGGAGGCGGCGCGGACGGCGGCGGTGCGGGCGTATGTGCGGGAGGGGGGCGGGGGGCGGTGGGGAGATGGAGCCGATGGTGGAGCCGGAGCCGGAGCAGGAGCAGGAGGCGGTGGGAGGGGAAGGGCAGGGGAAGAGGTAGGAGAGGGGAGGGAGGTCGTGATGACGGACGAGGACGAGATCGCGCGGAATTTGGAGTTGGCGAGCGCCGTGCCCGTCGACGCGACTTCGTTCGGGACGAACGCGGACGCGGCAGAGACGACGCCGTTCGACCAGCTGCTGGCGTCCCTCTTTGGCACCTCCTCGGCCCCTTCGCCATCCATGGGCGGGTTCCCGCCGTCAGGGCCTACTTCCGCGCCCGCACCCGCACCCTCGCCCGCCCCTCCGCCGCCTTTGCCGAACCCCGTGCACGATCAGAGCGCGGGAGGAGACGCGGACGCGATCTCGGCCGACTTTGAGCGGTTTTGGCGATGCTGAACGGCGCGGACTTGTCTGCGCTGACGTTTCCGGTCGCCGAGGGGCAGGGCGGCGGGACGGGTTCGGGGGCGGGTTCGGGGCGGGGAGTTTGGTGCGGACTTTGCGGATGCGACGGGGTGGGGGGCGGATTTTGGGTCGCTGGAGCAGGAGCAGCGGCCACAGCAGCCACAGGAGCAGCAGCAGCAGCAACGAGAAGAACAGGGGCAGGGGATGTGGTCGTGGCCGGCGTCTGGGACCGGGACCGGGTCTGGGTTTGCATCTGCGGGCGCGGGCGTGGGGGCAGGGATGGAGGGCGGAGGCGGGGGCTCGTCGGGGACGAGATGATCGATCCGATACTGAGGGCGCTGTCGCGGCCCGCGGGTGCGTGCGCGGACTTTGAGATGGACCTCGGGATGGAGGCGGGGGGCGTGAGCGCGATGGAGGTGGATCCCGTGGGCGTGGAGGGGGCGCGCGGGGCGTGGAGCGCGGTGCGGGCGGGGTCGAGTTCGGGGTCGAGCGCGAGCGGGGGCGGAAGTGGGGGCGGGGAGTCGGACGGGCGGCTGTGGACGCCGACGTCGGTGGGGACGGCGGAGACGGAGGCGGAGGCGGAGGCGGAGGTGGGGGCGCCGTGCGCGTCTGGGACGGGTGAGTCGTTTGGGTTGCTGATCGGCGGTGCTTAATCCTTATTTTATTCGTGCAGGTGGAGACGCGACTGTGGCCACGAGCACAGCCGTGCCGGCGGCAAGCGCGAGCACGGGCACGGCCGGGGCGGCGGACCCGCCGGCGCTGACGTCGACGGCGCTGCTGCTGTCTGTGCTGGACCCGCGTGTGCTGGCGCAGCACGCGCACGCGGGGGGGCGGGGGCAGAACAAGGCGTCGACGGTGCGGCGTGCGCGGGAGCGGCGGGTGCAGGTTGCGGCGGAGCTGGAGCGGGCGCGGGTGGAGCTGTGGGAGACGACGATGGAGATGGGGGCGCTGGGGTTCTTGGCGAAGGACGGGTGAGGGCGGGTGCACTGCTGTAGCTCTCAGATCGCTTGCATTTTTATTCATGGACGCGTGCGCACGGGGCATCGATCGATGCGCGAAGTGAGGGAAATGAGGTGTTTGGCATTGATAGGGTACGTAGGGATAGTACTATTGAGTTACAGGACAAGATAGAACGGAGCGAACGTGGACGGTCGAGAATCGACGGGGACCGAGGCGCGGTTGCCTCGCGTCGGGACCCCGGAGTGCTGGTGCTGCGAGGCGGCGCTGGGGATCGTGCGCGGGTGGGTGGGGGCAGCGGGGTGGGGCGAGGTGTGCGTCGTAGAAGAGGTGCGGGCATACTACCAGGTGTGAGACTCGGGAGGGAGTGACAGAGGAAGCGGCGGAGGAGGCGGAGGAGGGGGTGGCAACGGGGGTCCCGGGGTCCTGATTTGGAGCACAGACCCTGTTAGGAGAGGAGAGGAGCGGCGAGGGTGCCAGCGCCATCGCTGCTCTCTCCCTCGCCCTCGCTGCACCCGCCGTCGTCGACGCGCCCTCTCGTCCCCTGCCCACACTCCGTCGCTTGCCCTCGGCCCCGTTCCTCCGTGTCCTCGCTCGCCGCCTTGCTCTTTCCTTCTCTCCTTCTCTTTCCTTCTCTTTCTCTCCTCTCTTCTCGCATCTCGCATCTCTCTCGTCTCCTTGCTCTCGCTCTCCGTCTCCGTCTGTCCCTCGTCCCGCGAATCCTCCGGCCTTTCTTGTCCCCTCGTCCTCCCCGACATGGCAACCCCCTCCGTGCGACCCCAGAAGCACCCAAAGAAACCAA
Source organism: Heterobasidion parviporum (assembly GCA_002994785.1). NCBI lineage: Eukaryota > Fungi > Basidiomycota > Agaricomycetes > Russulales > Bondarzewiaceae > Heterobasidion > Heterobasidion parviporum. Next base: position 169,705 of record PDUQ01000043.1, on the reverse strand, counting down.
ACGACGCCGGCCCCCGGTGCGCCTCTAACCCCCTCCCCCCTCTACCCGCACCCTCCCACTGACCCCCTCCGTTGCCACCGCCAGCCGTCCAGCGTGGGGCAACCGCCCCTTCTCCCCCGCCGCCAACAACAACAACCGCCTCCCCCCCTCGTCCCCCGCTCCCTCCGCGCCCCCCGCCCCGGCCGCCTTCCCCCCGCTCCCGCCCCCTACAGCCAGCGCTCCGTCCACGCTCCCACGCCCCCACGATAAGACCCTCCAAGCCCTCACCGGCCTCACCGTACGTCCCCCCCCCGCGTGCCCTCAACCCCACCCCCCCTCACACCCCCCCTCCCCAGGGCACCACCATCACCCTCGCCACAAAGTCCGGCCAGCGCTACGAGGGCGTCGTCGCCTCCACCGCAGCAGAGGGCGACACCAGCGGCGTCACCCTCCGCGACGTCAGGGACATCGCCGTCCCCGGCGCCCCCATCAAGGACGCCCTCTTCGTCGCCGCCACAAACTTCGACTCCTGGGCCTCCGGCCCCGCAGACGCCCGCGCGCCCAACACAGCCCCCAACGGCGACGGTCCGTCTCGTCACTATCTTTTTCTTCTTCGACGTCGCCCTCGCCACGCCGCTGACCCGATCCAACAGCGTTCAAAACTGACACCGACATCTCACAAAAGGCCGCGCCGCGCCGCGAGCGCGACCTCCAGGCCTGGGCCGACGACGTCCCCCCGGCATGAGCACACCCACCTTCGGCCCGCCCTCGTCCGCCACCCACCATCCGTCCTCCGCCGCCCCCTCCACCGCCGCCCCCTCCGCCGGCCCGGCCCCTTCCTTCGCGGCCGCGGCGGCGGCGCAGGGCGCGCAGGGCCGCGGCGGGCACCACGACGACATCACGTTTGGCGCGGGCGCGACGGGCGCGCACGCCCAGGGCTGGGACCAGTTCGCCGCCAACGAGCAGCTCTTCGGCGTCCGCACCCAGTTCGACGAGGACGCGTACACCACCCGCATCGACCGCACCCGCGCCGACTACAAGGAGCGCGAGCGCCGCGCGGCCGCGCTCGCCAGCGAGATCAGCTCGGTGCGTCTGTTTCCCTTCCCCCCGTGATCGCGATCCGCCCGCCGCTGACGCAAGCGGGCGCGCCCGCGCGCAGTCGGCCACAAACAACCCGCACATCGCCGAGGAGCGCGTGATGAACAACGTCGATGGCGCCGGCGCCGACGAGGAAGACAGGTACGGCGCCGTCGTGCGCAGCAGCAACGCCTACGTCCCGCCCGGCGCGCGCAAGCTGGCCCCCGGCCCCGCGCCCAACGGCCCCGCCGCCGCGGCGGCGACCAAGGCCGTTGCGCCGGACCTCCCGCGCGTCGCGGTCAACGCGCCAGACGGCTCCGCGCTCTCGCCGCGCGTGCAGACCCCCGCGTCGTCCGGCTCGGGCTCGGGCTCGGGCTCGGGCTCAGCAGCCGCGGGCACGTCCAAGGCGCCGTCGCCCGCGCCGACGGCCGCGAACAGCAAGGTGCGTCGACTCGCCGCGTCGAGGACGGGGACGAGATGATCGACTTTTCGTGCGCGCACAGCCCGCGGCGGACCCGCTGCCCGCGTTCCGCGACTTTGTGACGAACGAGAAGCAGCGCCTGACGCAGAAGCGCCAGGCGCTGGTCAAGAACGAGCGCGACAAGCGCATGGCGGAGCTGCTGCGCTTCAGCCAGAGCTTCAAGGTGCGTCCCGTCCCTCTCCGCCCCTCCCTCCCCTCGTCTCCTTACCTCGCGCCCCGCGCCCGACCCCGCGCCGCAGCTCAACAAGCCCATCCCGGACGACCTCGTCTCCATCCTCGCCAAGGACGAAGACAAGCAGCGCCAGATCCGCGAAAAGTCCTCCCGCGACGCCGCCTCGGCCCAGGCGCGCGCCATCGGCGTCACCTCCGCCACCGCCGCCCTCCTCGGCCCCGGCCCCGGCCCCGCCGGCGCTCCGCACGCGCCCGCCGTCCCGCGAGCGCGACCGTCAAGGCGCTCGCGTCCGCCAAGCACGCCGCCGGTGCCGGCGTCGGCGTCGGCGCGAGCGCGAGCGCGGGCTCGGCGCTGGGCAAGGCCGGAGACGGCGCGACGGGCAAGGCGGCGCAGCAGGCGGCGCCGGGCAAGAGCGGCAGGATCAGCATGGTCATACAGCCGATCCCGCCGTTCAAGGGCCCGCGCGCGGGGAAGCACGGCGCCGCGGGCGACAAGGCGGGGGCTGGGGCCGGCGCGGGGTCGGCCGCGGGGTCGGCGGCAGCGGCGGGCGTGAAGAGCGCTGGCGCGAGTGCGAGTGCGAGCGCGCAGGCTCAGGCGCAGGCGCAGGCTCAGGCGCATGCGAATAGGCTCAACGCGAACGCGTCGTCGTTTAGGCCGAATCCGAAGGCGGTGGCGTTCATGCCTGTGAGTGGCCTGCTCGGCGCGTTCGCTCGCTCGTGCTGATCGGCGTCGTCGTGTCTTTTTTTTTTTGGTTTTTTTTGATGGCGTCGCGGTGCGCAGTCGTCGCCGAATGCGGTGAGCCCGTCGACGGCGGCGACCGCGTCGCCCAAGGGCAAGTCGGACAGCGTGCGTCTGCGTGTTCCTCTGTTGTCCGCGTGTTCGCGAGCTTGGCGGGGGCTGACGTGACGCTTGTCCTCGGTTTCGTCGTCGTGGTCGCTGCAGGCCGCGAACGCGCCGGCGACGCCGAACCCGTTCTTCGGCGCGCGCCCGCTCAAGAAGCAGCCCGTGCACGTCAAGGACGATTTCAACCCGTTCAAGTATAACAAGGTCGCGGACGCGTCCGCTATCAGTGCGTGCTTCCCCCTTTTTCTCTTTCGCCTTCCTTGCTTCTTCCCCACTCGCTCACTCGCTCTCGCCCTGACCGCACCCGCGCCCGCCTGCGCCGCGCAGACTCCATGTGGCCGTACCAGGGCAAGCGCTACTCGCAGATGTTCATGCCCGTGCAGATGCCGCCCCAGCAGCACTCGCCGCACATGCCGCCGCCCGGGCCCGTCGCGCCCATGCCCCCGCCGCCGTCGTACGAGGAGGACTCGGCCGCGCAGGCCGCCGCGCGCGGATACGTCTACGCGTACCCGCCCTACGGGTACCCCGGCCAGGTGCGTCCCCTGCTCCCGCTGCGCCGTTCGCCCCCTCCCCGTGTGCTGACGAGACCGACTCGTCCGTGCCGCAGCCCATGATGCCAGGGATGGTGCCCCCGCCGCCCGGCGCGTACATGCAGGGCCCGTTCATGCAGCCGATGCACTACCCGCCTTCGATGCCCCCCAACGGTAAGCGCGACGCGAGCCTCCCCCCACCCGCGCGTCCTCGCCCCTGACGCCTCCCCGTTCTCATCACCCCACCCACAGCGATGTACGCGTCCCCACAGATGGGCCAGATGCCTCGTACGTCCTCCGCCCTCTCCTCCAGGGCCTGCGCGCTGACCTCCGCCTGCCCGCCTGCCTGCCCGCCCACAGCGCCCCAAGCCTACATGCATCCGCCCCCGCCGCCGGGCTCGTACGGCCCCCCGCCCAACGGCGGCGGCGGCCCGCGCCCGTCGATGCCGCCGACGCCGATCCCCGCGCCCGCGCACCCGTACTACCACCAGAGCCCACAGCGTACGATGCTTCCTCCTCCCCCCCCCCCCCTGCTAGACCCGTATCTGAGCGGCAAAGTGTTCACGCCGCCGCCCGCCTCCTCCCTCACAGTGCAGCACGCCGTGCCGTACCCGATGATGATGCCCCCGCCCCCGCCTGGCCCCGGGCAGCAGGGCCTCCCGCCGCCGCATGGATACGACGCCGGCCCGCAGCAGCAGATGGGCGGCGTCGGGCACGCGTGAGGGGGGGAGGGAGGGGCGCTAGGTAGGTCTGTGGTGTCGGGAAGGGGGGATCGTTTGGTCGGTCGCCGGCGAGTTGGTGTGGAGTTGGTCACGTGATAGTGTGCTGTGCTCTCCTCTTTCGGGTTTTTTCTTTTTTCTTTCGCGTGTTGGCTTGCGAGCCCCGGCGTGTCCCCCTCGGGGCGCGCGGGCGCGGTGTTGTGTCACTATGTTCGGTACATACACAGGCTTTGCTGCGTTTTTCCCCCTGCGGGCCGAGCGCGATGTCGATGATGTACCTAGGTCGTCTTTTGCATTCAATCTGTCGTCGGTGTTGGCGCGCGAACGGTGCACGATCGTGGTTTCGTGGAGAGCGATAACAACAGCAAAAAGAGTGGTACAGGGCAATAGCGGAACGAGGCTGCTCCTCCGTCTTTATGGTATGTCATATGGTATGTACGATGCACGCGTCACTCTCCCCTCATCACCGCGAGCTCGACCTTCTTGAGGAGGCCCTTGAGCGTGTTGCTGCTCCGGTTGCAGTTGGCCTGCAGCCACGCCTCGAGGTCGACGCGCACGCGCGCGAGCGCGTCGGGCACGGGCAGGCGCCCGTCGGGGTGCGCCGCGCACGGGTTGAGCAGCACGTCGAACAGCCGCGTCCAGAGGTCCGTCTGCCAGTAGCGCTTGAACGGCGTCGCGAGCTTGTACGTGCCCGGCGGCGCGCCGGGGACGGGCGCGACCGACGCGGCCTCGATGTACTTGCCGTAGAGCATGCAGTACACGATCCCCGCGAGCCCAAAGTAGTCCGCCTGGTACGTCCACGGCTGCCCCGCGCGCATCTCGGCGCAGTCGCGCGCGTCCGTCGGCCACTCGGCGACGAACGTCTGCCCGGGCGGGAACATGCGCGCGTCGATCGCGCGCCCAAAGTCGATCAGCCGGATGCCCTTGTGCGCCCACCCGCCCGCGCCGGCGGGGTCGTACGTCCCGGACCACGCGGCGACGCCCGCGCCGGGCACGGCGTCGAGCCGCAGGAGGCAGTTGTCGATCTTGAGGTCGCCGTGGATGAAGCCCGCCGCGTGCAGGCCCTCGATCAGGCGCAGGAGCTCGATCGTGAAGAAGGCGACGAGGAGCTCGTCCAGGCACGCGCCCTGCTGCGAGATGCCGGCCGTGTTGGCGCGGTTGATGATCTCGAGCAGGGTGCCCTGCGTGCACAGGTCGAGGACGAGGAAGCTCTCGTCCTTGAACGCGTGCAGCGCGCGGGGCTGGATGATCGACGTGCGCAATCGCTCGGGGAGCGTCTTGTGGACCTTGCGCAGGACGTGAAACTCCCATAGATTCCGTGGCTTGACGACTTTGAGGGCCACTCTATTTTTCCCTTCTTCGTCGTCGTCGTCATCGTCATCGTCCAGGTCTTCGTCGTCGCTGCCGTCAGGTTCAGGCTTGGAGGTCACGTCTTTTGCGGCAAACACGGCCCCAAAGCCACCTTCGCCCACCTTCTCGTAGACCTGAAACCGCTGCTGCCCAAGATTAACAGGGAAGTAGTGAGGGTCATCGGCAGACCGACTGCTGGTGTTGCCACTCGTTCGTCTGGCGTTCTTCCGACCAAACTTCTGCAATCCTTCGAGTAGCCCGATCTCTTGACGAGGAAAGTTGAAATAGGCAGGATCCTGATCGGCTGGCAAGAGCGATAGTAAGGTGGCGATGATGTGCGGATCGAATGGATTGCATGGATTCGGCGGCTTGAATGATGACACCAGAGCGAGAGAATCGGATAGACTGAGGGTCTCGGTCCTCTCTTCGATATACATCGTCGAAGACGAAGCGCCAAGGCCGGCAGATTGAAGCATTCCAACGGGGATGGTATGGCCGTCGGACACGCGAAACGGTCGAGGCGGGGGCTCGTCGAAGGATTCAAGATGTGAGTGCTCGTCGATTTCCCCATATTCCCTTTGTGGAGAAGGGGCGTGCGCTTGAAAAACAGAACGCCCAGTGTTCCGGGTATTTTCCTCCTCCTCTCGCAATTCAGCCGCCAAACGCTCGGCATTCTCGATGGCCAACGATTGCACAAAACCCTTGTCGACGGGGCCTGTATGTTCGGCGAAAGCCGACACCCGACTGCTGGACGTATATTCGAACGTCCGCTCCGTTATGGGTGTCATGACGTTGAACTGTCCGAACCGGCCGCCCAGAGGTGTTCGATGTGCCCTCAGGTCGGTGTGAGATTCATCCTCGTAGCCATATTCCATTTCCGCGGGATCGACTGGGGCATGCTGTGCCAATTCTTCGTGGTTTTCATAATCTTCGCTTTCATCATAATCATCAATGATACTGTCCTCCTCGTGCTCGTGTTCGTCCGCCTCCTCGGGAGCAAACGCCCGTAGTGGTGGACGCTCGCCAAGAATTTGACGGCGAGGAGGGGCGGCGTTTTCGGAATCGATGAAGGGCTTGAAGCCAACCGATCTGGGCGGTGGTGGAGGAATCTCGTTCTCATCCTCGGCAGGCTGGCTGAATACCCTGAACGGCTGAGCGCTGGAGAACGGCGTGAATTTGGCGGGTTGTGCAGCGTGCATCCCCGTGTTCTCGGGCTCTTCAACGGCACTGAAAATGCTGGTCTCTGGGCGTGGCTGAAATACTGCTTCCTCTCTTTCGTCAGAAAAGACGCTAGAGATGGGCTTGCGGTCGAATTTGGAACCAGCAATAGAGTTCCCCGAGAGTGCAGGGCCCAAAGCATTCTCGCCCGTTTTCGGTTTGAGGATTGACCCCCGTGCGATGCCAAATTCTTTGCTCCCCAGAGCCTTGCGGCCGCTATCGGACTCCACTGTCGGTGTCTTCTGAGCGAGATCGGCGTCCACGAAAGGCTTGAACTACAGGAAGAGTATTACTTTGAAAGGCAAACCTGGTGCACATCGCGAGTCTGCATACCTTCGCAGGGCCAGGAGTAGCATTCTCTTTTCGGTTCATATTCTCATCGACAAATGGCCTGAATGCGACTAGGAACAGATCAGTTGCACGTTTGACACAACCGAAGATGTATGCTTACCGGGCGTCTTGGCGCCCTGTGCTGCATTCTCGTTGTTCATCGTCCGACCGTGTGGAAGCAACGAAGCCATCGGAGTAATAGGCTCGATCTTGCGAACTGGCGCATGCTTGCTCCCCGGCATCGTCGCAAACCGTATGGACTTTTCCGGAGAGTTGTACATCCCAAAGACGTCGGCGAGCGCCTCCTTCGTGTTGATCGTTACAGTGGGCTCGGCCGCCATAAGACTCTTGCGGCCAGTGGAAGTGTAGACGCGGCTAGACTTCGTACCGTCGTCATTGAAGTTGACGCGTGCAGATGAGCCCGCGTAACGGGTCATTTCAGATGGCGGCGGTGGGCCCCATTTCTTGCCTAGAAGGCCCATAGAACGGGCGCGGGCCTCATGTATGCTGTATTCCATGGCATCCTCCGTGAACAACAGCGAAAGGTCGAAACGCAACTTCTCTGGTCGTTTTCCCGGCACTGGGGGCGCGAGCATGGGGGCATATCGATCATGGGCAATAGATGAGGAAGAAACGGAGGGGAGGGACGATGACGATGAGATAGTCGCTGATGAGACGGAACGCGGAAGGTTAGCAGCAGCAGCCTTCGGATGGGATGCATCGTGATTCTTCAGAGGGTGGCGTCGCAAGACCTCTGCTTCTGGAGTACCTTTGATTTTTGGAAGAGAGAGTACAGGGAGAGGAGCAGGCGTCGGTGGCTTCGTAGAGGTTCTCTGACGAAACTGGTCATAGCGCTTCTTGAGCCTTTCCGTAGGACGCGCTTTACGCTGTATACCAGCTCGATAAACTTCTTCGGCTGCTGGATAGCTGCACTGATCTGAACACAACGTCAACTAGCCATAGTCGACAACGCACTTACCGATTGTCCCTCTCTAAGACAAGAGCGTACTCTTCGTATAGCTGTGCATATACAGTGCCGATTCCTCGAGATAACAGAAATTTGAACACAACACCAGGTTTGTCCACCAGAGATGCATACATAGACCACATCTTGAAGTATCGCAAGTCACCTTTGTAACTCGCATCATCCTTGAACCTCCTCGTCGCCTCCTCCAATAGTTCCAACAGTCCAGAAGAGCCGATGTATTCAGGTGGATACTTGTCGAACGTCCATTTCACAAATTGGTCGTACAGCGCGAGCGGGTCATCTGCCTCATCGATGTCGGCTCTGATTTGCGTCCGAAGGCGAGTACTTTCTTCTGATAGCTGTTGAAGATGTTCAGGACGTGCTGATGACGACGAGGAGAGCGCTGCCATGACATGCGGCGCCGTCGTGACTTTCTTGCTGAGAGTTGAACTTTGTTTTGCCTTGTTGACGCGTCTCCCTCGCGTCGCGTTCAATGTAATCACGTGCGTAACACAACTCTTCCTTCGAGAACAACATCCAAGCATAATACAGGATCATTTTGATTGTTACGAGTCTTTTGAAAAGTGAGATCAAGAAGTTAAATTATATACAGCCAAAAAGTCTCATTCAAGAAATAAGCCTATCCGTAGAACATTTACTGGAGTTAAACGTTTGACGTCAGACTTTTTAACGTCGGTGGCTACCCACTGACGAGTCCCTCGCCCCTGGTAAATACATTTCAATCAAACGTTCAGAGCTTCGCGGACGGCCCCGAGACGTGAACGACTCTGAAAAAGGTATCACATAGATGTGAGTAAAGGAGAATTCCCAGATCACTCAAAACGCACAGCTTCCCCGTGTTTCCACCATTGAAGAGCATCGGAAGAGCTTTTGGTGCGTTCTCAAGGCCTTCTACGATGTGGAACTTGCGTTTGAGGGAGCCGTCGGCCAACCAACCAGCGATGACTTCCCTTGCAGCAGCGTATTGAGGGGCGTAATCCAGGCTGTGGGGGCGAGTCAACAATCAAGCTTGAAGTACAAAAGAAATAGGTTACATGATCAATCCTTGGAGTTTTGCGCGTTGAGTGATGATGTTCATATATGACGTGAGGCCCTTAGGCTTTGCATTGTCTGAAAATTTTGGGTATATCAATGAGATGTTTGCTATGAATGCAACAAAGTCATACTGTAATCCGAAATAGCACCTGAGCGAGCAACATGAGCAGACGACATGCATTCGTATACGAACAACATACCACAAAGTACAATTCTAGCATGCTGCTTCAGCCGAGTCAAGGCGAAGTTCAAGATATCACCCCCAACATTGTCGAAGAATACATCCAGGTAATCCACGGCATCGACAAATTCTTTTTGGAATATGGGGCTCTTGTAGTTGAGCGCCTTGTCGACGCCAAGCTCCTTTTCAAGCCATTGGCATTTTTCGTCTGTTCCAGCAATGGCGATCACCTTCGCGCCTTGTCGCTTTCCGATTTGGCAAGCGATGGAACCGACAGCCCCAGCTGCGCCTGAGACGACCATTATCTCGCCTGGCTTTACCTTGGCGATATCATCGAGGCCCTGACCCGAGCTTGGTCATTAGATGCTGAATTGGAACAAAGGCAGGATATGCGCACAAAGTAAGCGGTCAATCCTGATGATCAGATCATGTTATTTTGGTCCTCGAATGTAAATCACTTATTTATACACGGACCTGTGTATCCGAGAGGACCCAGAAAGTCCAACGCTTGTGCCCCAGGCGGTAAACTTTCGCATTCAGGGAGTCTATGAAGTACCATTTTTGAAGCATTTTTTTTCAAGACTTACTAAATCGGTGTGACATCCTTCTCGTTGAGCACTGCATACTCGGCCCAGCCTATTGACCATGTCTCAGCTTCAAACAATACATGGAGACATGGAGCTTACCAGGTACACAGGCAACAAGCTGCCCGGACGGCAGTTTAGAGCCCTCTCCCGCTTCCACGACGGTTGCGAGACCAGCGGCGCGCATGGTCTCTCCAATTTGCACTGGTGGTAGATACCCTCGCTTGTCGTTCAACCAAGCACGCATGGATGGATCAGTGGAAAGCCATGTCGTCTTTATGAGCACCTGGCCAGTCGCAGGCTTCAAGTCGAATGGAACACTCTCCTGCCGAAATGTGTTGGCGTCGATGTCGCTCACGGGTCTCTCATTGAGGACGATGCGAGTGTAGTGAGATGGGCTCATGCTGAATCTTTGAGATGATGTGTGTGATGAGGTGGTCGTGGTCTTATAAGAGCTGCTCCCGGCACAGCGTGTCGATGAAAACTAGTGCAACAATTATTTGGCAGTTGGGATCTCGCGGGACAGTTTCCGCCGGGTAGTATGATAGCGGTGCCGAAGGTAATCACAAGATTGGGGGTTACTCACAGAAAAACGTAGGAAAACACTTCAGAAAGTGATCTTGTATGATGTTCAAAATTGAGATGTTAGTGATTGTGCATCGTATTACCCTGACGAAGTAGCTTGTATACCTCAAATTCAAAGCTGAAGGTGGGGAAGATGAATCAAAATTGGTACCTGATGTCGACGAGGCCGAAGGCTGTAAGTACATCGTGATCAAGATGTTCAAGATGTTCAGTGTCACGTGCACTGCCGCTCAAGATGAATGGCGGCTGTCATTGGTCTGTATCTCTATTTGTCTCCGGCGCCGCTATACAACAGGACGGATGGCAACATCTGGTCTCGAAGGGCCGAAGGCAGACACAAAATCCATGGCCCTCTTTTTGGTACCTGAATTTCTCAACACAGTATGTGTGGGGCCGTGGGCTTGATTGTTGCAAGCCATCTGCCAGCAGCGAGGTGCGTTCAGGCTCTCACTTCATACAACGCTACTAGAATGTTAGTGTTGATGAGCACCGGGCCCAGCTCAAAGCCTGGATGCCTGGTCGTATACAGGCAGAACGCGCCAAGATCCGCTATGACCACAGCGTTTATGCTTTGAGGATTAGCCCTCTCATGATGATCAGAGACCTTTCGATCTTGCGTCAACACGCTATCGTTACCGTAAGATCGTTTCGGAGGCCTGATCACTCGTCGCTACAAGTTGGAGTGCAAGGCCGGAAGCCGAAGCGGTTCACGATCACTCGCAATGAGTCCTGTCTGACGAGAATATGTATGGGCCACGAGGCTCCTCCACCTGTCCTGAACTTTGCGCTTGCACCCTTCTAATCGTGATTCATATCATGATACATCTTCACGCTTGGACTCGCGGCACGACTGTCATTGTCTGTGGGGTTCTCTCTTCGAAGAGCACTGGATTGCTAGCAAACGCATCATCAACTAGAAAAGCACAGATGTAGGCAGATGTATGGGTCGACCATATCTTCATGCTTTAATGATTGACCTCTTTGCTAGAGCTTGACAGACATCGTATATATTGAGTTGTCCAGCAGGATCTGGCAGAATGATTATCCGTACAGCCTGTCATTCAACATTGCGCTATCAAGACGTGTAATCTGTCTATCTCATCATCGCTGCTATAGGTCTGGGCATATCCAACTGTCACCATAGCGAAGGCTTATGCATGCATCACAAGGTCAAGGACTTTGTCATGAGTCTATTCCACGAATGGGAGATTACAGGAGATTGACAGCGGAACTAGATGATGCCGCGGTTCATGATGAACTCTCGAAGTACGCACGCCGCGACAAGGTTTCATTTTGGACTTTGAGGAATGTTCTCATGTTTCGTGTCTAAGCACGCGCCATTGCTGTTGTCGAAGTCGAATAGCCTCAATGGAGTTCTTGACCCCGGTACGTCGTCTCAGTAGCGCATCAAGCCCATAAAACCCCTACAGCACTCTTAGGTTAGCACATCGCAAGCTTCGAATTCTCACCCCTTGTCTTCTCCCAAGTCGGCACATCACCTCGATTGAGTATGTGACATCGTGGCATCGTACGTGAATGTGATCCGCTCTATCTTCACCCAACATCATGCTCATCAGCTGTACATCCTTCTCGAGCCGCCTCCAAGCCGTCGCTCGAAGCAGAGGATCGATGTTCTCATAAGGGAGGGCACGCTCGCCCCATGCGTAGATTGATGGCCCCATCGAGTGAGAACGCTCCACTTCGGGCCTTCATCAGTGCTCTCAGATCAGAGCGGGATGTCAGCCCTGATCCAGGCCCAGTGAAAGTCGAGAAAAAGTGTGCTATATATTATCGTGCAATCTGCTCTTCATATGGCTCCCAGTCCCGTCTCATCCCTGCATTCCTTCTCACTACTATCCCTTCTCGCGTAGGTGCCCTCCGGACTTCGACTCATGGCAGACCAAATGCCCGATCTACGTAGCACGTTCGGTATGTCCTATGATTGTTCTGCTGCGTCGAAAGATGTATTTGAATTGTACATATTTGCTTTTTAGGGGCGGCATACATCGGTGCAATGGTCACTCTCGCATTGTATGGATTAACCACGCTACAGGCAAGTATTCGACCGCCCCCGGAGCATGCGCGATAGGCACTGACGTCCCAAATAGACATACATGTACTATCTTTATTATCCGAAGGACCGTGTGTTTCTAAAGGGATTGGTACGAATCATCTTCCTCGATTTCCCCGAGATGATACTGACTTCTACAGGTTCTATTTGTATGGTTGGTCCAAGTTCTGGTGTCAAATCATATCTATGCTACAATTTGTTGGCTGTCTAGGGTCATCGACACTGTGCATATCGTCCTCGGTAAGTAGCACTGCCACCTGTTCGCAACGACCTGTTCGTTTCAATTTTTGATGCTGTTCCGACAGTATGCCATGCTATGTATTATTATCTGGTAGGCTTTGACAATCAGAGGGAGAGAATGAAGCCACCAACGCTGTCATCTCTTCTGCTCGATGCAGGTCACTAACTATGGTATCCCGGAAACGTTACTGGATGGTGTTTGGTATGGTCTCCTTGTACTATAGATGCCATACCATCGCTAATTTACCTTTCTGCATAACAAGGTCTTTGTTCGTACGTCTTCGTATTCCAATGTCGATCTCAAAGTTGTTTGACCGCCCGAATCAATAGGTGTCCATCGCAATCAATGTGCGTTTCAGCAGCCCTAAATATCCTGTTCAATAACAAGTGTTTGGGTATTTCAGCTCCTTATTGCCATCATCGTCCAAGTGTAAGTCAGGGAAGCTATGCTACCCAATAGTCTTAAGTCTCATGCCCTTCAGATACTTTGCGCTTCGGATATTTCGTCGTAAGTAGCCCGTGCTTCACTCAACTGAGTCACAACATACTGCTAAGACTTTGACAGTGAGCGGTCAGAAGATCCGTTGGTGGTTGACTGGCTTCATAGTGGGTGACTCGAGGATTCGACTTGATATGACGCCGATTTCTATTCTTACACAGTTGGTTCTTGTGTTCGCCCATTTTGGTGAGCTTCCATGTCGTGGTGCTTGGCAGTGAAAGTTATCCTGATCGCTACAAATTCTTAGCGCTAGGGATGGGTAAGAATTCATCGATCCCTCTCATCGATTTCTAATGCTTCTGCTTATCCGTTGTATACGCCTATTCTAGAAACTGTTGTGTTAATGTGAGTTCAGCATGTGTTCCTTTTGTCCTTCGAACTCAGCGTTTCATTGACAGATTCATCAAGAAGGAGCTTGCAAAGCTCGACGAGATCACTGTGAGTCTCGCCTCGTCGCCTACCGTATCGCCGTCTGACGCATTGTCCACTATCACGTATAGCTTATTGCTGCAATGCCCTTCGCTTTATTCGCGGTGCTGTCAGACGTTGCCATTGCCGCTTCTCTGTGTGTACTTCTCAATGGGCAAAAGACAACTTTCAAGAGGTATAGTGTTCGCAATGCAGGCTCGTCTATGGAAGTACTCACCCGCGCACGTATAGGACAAAAGCACTTGTTAACACGCTGATAGTTTATGCAATCAATAGGTGCTTGCTCACCTCGTGCGTAGCTTTTCGTGAATGCAGTAGAGCTGTTTAACAAGCCTCGACGTGTATCAGGATTGTCGCCGTTGTAGAGGTCATCGCCGTGAGTATCTCTATTCTCTCCAATGCGTGATCGCTGACTAGCCCTCGACCAGTTCGCAACAAGTCCAAGAAGTCTTTGGTTCGTCGCGATTGATTTCGTCATCGGAAAGCGTCAGTTCTTGCTGCAATCCCGTTCAGAACCTTGTTGCTCACACATCATGCATCCTTTCAGTCTACGCGAATTCGTTCCTCGCTACCCTCAACGCTCGACATTCCATACGGCAGGGCTTGTCAGTCGGCAATTCTTCCAGTGAAGGCATCAATTCCATAAGAGTAGAGAATCTGCGCTTCGCCCACGGCACGGCGGTACGCAGCAGCAGGGAGGTTCGAGTCCTAGGGACCGCCGGAGGCGACACAGCACACGGTGAAGGATCGGCGACCGACGTGGATATCATGGAAATGGAATCGGGGTCGAGGGGAAAGGATTTCAAGAGAAAGGAGACGGTGAGTGTGCGTGCCTTGAGGCTGTTGAAAGTCCGAGATGATGGAACTCACTGCTTCGTGCGACAGCCTTTGACCGTCTGACTCATGCTACTTTGACTTGCGCTCTTCACTCGCTGATTGTTCACGAATCATACACGACATGGATGCGTTGCTGCTGGTCAACAGCTTTGGATAGTTGTAGTCTCACCATCTGCTCTTAATATAACATATTATCACGCACAAAACCTTACGCTATGCAGAATCGCAGATGCCCACGGGCCACGGATGGAAACTAAGACGGAGGTTGACCATCTGCATCAGCATCAGATGCCCACATAAAACTTTAAGTTTGGCTCCTTCATGAACGGACGCGTCCCTTGGTCTTGATGCAGAACATACCATAAGGAGTTTGCGTGGGTTGCCTGAACGAGCCTTGGTGGCCGTGACGCTCCGTGAAGACGTTCAGTTGGTCGTCGACATCTCATTCCCATAGTCCCAGGTGAGCCATTCACACTCTTGCACCGGAGACCTCGACCTGATTCAATGTTCTCTTGGACACGTGTTTCACGCTGTGATGGTCAACCGCTGCCGCTAACTTTCCCATCTTCAGGAGCGCAGCGGCATGTCTCGTTCATCCGTGTTTGCCACACTAATTGCTGTATTGGTGCGTGCACGCTGCATCCCAACGTATGTTGTGATCGATCGAGACTAAGACACTCTGCGTTGCAGGCGTTTTTCGCATGGCGGAACGGCCGTGCGTGGCGAGCCTTCGTCATCTCGACGCCTGATTTCCCCGTGGGATACTACGCGGACGGGGACCACACCGCGCAATGTGAAGTCATACGAGACGAACCAGGGAACGATCTCAAGTTCTGTGAAGACGCTACATTCTGGGACCGAGTGGACAACGCGGACGGGCTGCAGGACAGGATCCTTCTGATGAGCTGCGACCCTGGGCGGAGGGAATGGAACACCGTCATGGGACCCCTGCATAACCCTGTCCCCGCTGGAGCGCTGTGGGTGTACCGCACCCGCGATGCAACTGGCAGGCCCCAACGTGTCGTGTTCGAAAAGTACCCACAGGGACACGACTTCCACCCCCTGGGCATCGAAGTCTATCCTTCCTATCCAGGGAAGGCGTCTAACCTCTTCGTCGTCAACCACGCACGCAAGGAGACGACCATCGAGCAGTTCACCATGCAATGGGACACGCCCACCCGCGCGACGTGGGTCCGCACGCTCTCCTCCCCGTACTTCGTCTCCCCGAACGCACTGGCACTCACCTCGCCCAACTCGTTCTACGTGACCAACGACCACCTGCTCACGCGCCGCCTGCCCTCCGTCCTCGGCCAGACCCTCCCTCTCGCGGAAACGCTCCTCGGGCTCCCCCTCGGCTGGCTCGCGCACGTCACAGTCAGCGACCCCGCCGCCGGAGAAGCCCCCACGATCACGCACTCGCTCGCACGCCTCGGGATCCCGTTCGCCAACGGCGTCTCCGTCTCCCCAGACGGCGCATCCGTCGCCGTCGCCTCCACCTCCCTCGGCGAAGTCCTCTTCTACACCCGCAACGCCTCGAGCAACGCCCTCGCCCCCTCCGCGCGCGTCCCCGTGCCCTTCACCCCAGACAACGTCGCGTTCGACGACGCAGGCGCTCTCATCGTCGCCGGGCACCCGCACTTCCCCGCGCTCACCGCCGTCGCCCGCGGCGTCCCCGGCGCGCGCGCGCCGAGCTGGGCGATGGCCCTGACGCCCCGCGCGCAGGGGCACGGAATCGCAGTCCTGCCAGATGCGTACGACGCGCGCGCCCCGGTCCCCGCGGCGCGCAAGGCGCCGCCCGCGCGCAGCCACGAGGCGCAGACGCTGTACCAGAGCAACGGCACCGCCTTCTCGTCGTCCTCGACTGCGCTGAGAGACACCACCACAGGCAAGCTGTACGTCGCCGGGCTGTACGAGGAGGGCTTCCTCGTGTGCGAGCCTGACGAGGCGAGCCGGCGCGCGCGCGCGCGAGGTTAAGTTATGCGTTTAAGATATGTGATTCGCGGTCGAAGATAGATTCGGTGTTCGAGTGCTGTTCGGAACTTCAGATAAGCGGCGAAATAATGTGATGATCATCGAGTACATCCGATCAGTTCCTACACGAGAGATTCCTAGCAGGCGACTCGATGAACACGGGGTAGTTAGGCCCACCAAGAGAGTACCCCTGCAGTACCCCTGCATGTCTCCAAGGAATTCCCAAAAATCAATGCGTGTAAAAGATGTATAGACTCAACTGAAGCACATCCTCGACCATCGCCGTGGCATGCAGCGCTCGAAAGCCCTTCACTCCTCCCATAACATCGTGACCACGACGCCAGCCCACGCCCTCGCCTGCTTGGATCCGAATCGAAGCCTGAAGGAGCCAAAGCGGGTGCGAGATACATACGTGCATGTTTGTCCTACTGGGCGGGAAGACACCTGGGTGGCCGTTCGTCGATGAGAGTCTGGTATGATTTCGGCGGTTGTTGGACCAGAGGTCGACAGATTGGAACGAGCAGGGTTGTGGGAGGTGCTGAACCGGGGAGCGACGAAATAGTGGCACCACAGTGTGAGATCCGCGATGACAGACAACCTTGCTCGGTCCCTCAAAGTCTCCTGGAGCCTCTGGCCACAGCTCACGAAAAGCGCAGGCAAACAATTCGTTTACGCATTGCAAACATATGTATATATCTCGGCTGATACCCTAATTACAAATCATGAATTGGAAGGCAAACGACATCCACAAAAAGCAGGTGATAGGGCGGCGGGCAGAGCGGGGCGAGGGCGGAAAAAACAGGACGCAAACGGCCGGATTCGACTAGCTAAAAACACACGATAATAAAACGAGAGGGAGAATATAGATACGTAGGTAAGGGTGGGTAGGTATCGCCCAACTGCAGTGGCCATACGTGCAGTAAGTGGCGTGACTCCCGCCCGGGGGAGGAGTGTACAGGATAGTCATGGCACCGGACAAAGTAGGAGGATAGGAAATAAGATGAGCGTTGGCGCGCACGAATTGGGCGTTCAGAACCAGGGGATGTACGTCCTATTAGACAGAAGGAGGGTGGTCAGAGTCAGCGCATACACGGACGACGACGATAAAGCTGCTCACATGGCCCCGACCGCGGCCGCGAACGCGGCGATGCCCCACGCAAACGACTTCCTCTCCGGGCCCATCTCTATCATCCGAACCCGCCTGTTCGTCGCGATCGGACGCGTCTCCGCCTCAGGCTCCTGCGGCTCCTTGAAATTGAACCGCAGTGACTCTTCCTCTTCCCGCGCACGCTTCGCCGAGTCTTTGAGGGCAGCCTCGGGCTCTTGCGCCTGCTTCTGCTCATCACGCCGCTCGGCCTGCTCCCTCTGCGCCTTCTCCCTCTGCGCCTTGAAGGACTCGATCATCTCCTTCTGCTCGGCGATGTCCTGGCTGGCGTCCGGGCCCGGGATCTCTGGCACCTCGTCGTCCACGGCGGTCTCGTCCGATCCACCGGGCGTGGCGGGCTCGGGCTGGCGGACGATTTTGAGGGTCGAGCGGGGCGTCTTGGGGGCCGTGGCGAGCTTTGGCACGGGCACAGGGGCCGGGCTCGCCGTCCGACCAGAGCGCCGGAGAGCGGGGGTGCCGACGGCGGCGGCGGTGCCCGCGCTGTTGGGGGTCGCCGTCTGGACCGCGACGGTCGGGGCGGTCTTGGCGGGCGTCGCGGCGGGGGTTTTGGGCGCGGGGGGGGCCTCCCGTCGGCGCTTCGCCGGGTTCGGGGTGACGACGGAGGGCGAGGGGGGGGGCAGCTGCTTCTGCGCGGGGGGCTTGTCGGCCTTGTCTGGGGACTGCTGCTGTGCGCGGGAGGACTTGCGGTACTCGGTGGACGGGTCGGGCTCGGCCTCGGTGAGGGGGAGGAGGACGGGGTGGAGGGAGTACGCGTCGGAGATGGAGAGGGCGACGGCGGGGCTGACCCAGGTGCCGGCGAAGCGGGCCTTGCCGGAGCGGTTGGTGCCGGCGACGTCGTAGTTG
This sequence comes from Heterobasidion parviporum, assembly GCA_002994785.1. Classification (NCBI taxonomy): domain Eukaryota; kingdom Fungi; phylum Basidiomycota; class Agaricomycetes; order Russulales; family Bondarzewiaceae; genus Heterobasidion; species Heterobasidion parviporum. The sequence continues at coordinate 151,578 of PDUQ01000043.1, read as the reverse complement.
GCCTTGACCCAGGCGGACTCCTCGCGCTCGGCGTCGTCGCTGGCGGTCGGGAAGGCGGCGCGGAACATGGTGGTGAGGCTGACCGCGCCGGTGTCGAGGCGGCGGAGGATGAATGCGTGGCCGGTGGGCTGTGGAGGGCGGGGGCGATCAGTGCGGGAGAGCGGGAGGAGGGAGGGAGCGGGACGCACTGTCTGGACCTTCATGCGCGCGACCTGGAGGGGGGCAGGCGGGTGGTTAGGGATGGGTGGCGCGGGGGAGCGGGGAGCGGGGACTGACTATGGTGGATTGGCCATCTCTGATGATCTCCTGGAACTTGACGGACGGGACGTTGGAGGGCGTCACTGGGGGACAGATCAGGATAACGCTCTCGTTGTGGGAGGACAAGGGCGTAACGTACGAGATTTGACGAAGGGGTTGATGTGCTCGATGGGGAGAGCGGGGCGCGGTGCACCCGAGAGCGGGGCAAGATACTGTGTGTGTGAAGGCATGTGTGTGCGGGACGAGCAGGCAACTTTCGCGGTCGACTCCAGCTCTCAGCGCGGCGAACCATGCGGCGGTGGCACGCCCCTCGACGCTTTCGGGCGGAGCTTCAATCTCAGCCCTCTCTCTTCCCCCACCTCGAACAACGTCTATGCTTGTTCTACGAGACTACGGGTACAATTCTACATCTATGCTTTGCGTTCTCTTCACACACCCCGTCAGATCAGCTGCGGCCGCGCCACCAACGACTCCACCGTCCCCTTCATCCCCTCCCACCACGTGTGCTTCCCCCTCCGGTTCTTCATGTCCGCGTGCGCCACCATCTCCTGCACCGGCACCCACTGCACGCTCGACCCCTGGATCGTGATCACCGCCGCAGACTCCCCGCTCGCCACCCTCGACTTCGCCGGCTGCCTCCGCAGCAGCTCGTGCTGCCTCTCGATGAACGCCATGCACTTCAGCGACAGCCGCACCGCCCGCGCCCGGTCCATCGGCGACGGGATCCCCCCCTGCAGCGTGTGCCCCAGCGACGCCTGCCGCGCGTCGAACAGCGCCCCGCCCTCCTCTTTGAAGATCTTCGTGATCACGTCCGTCGTGTAGATCGACGACGACGTCTCGTTCCTGACATGGAGCGCGAGCATCGGTAAGACAAGGCGCGGAGAATTGTGACTGATCGATCGGCTCACCGCAAGACGACTCGCCCCTCGCTCTTGCCCTTGATGTCCAGGCTGTACCGCGTCTTCAGGAACTTGACGTCGTCGCGCAGCGTGTCGAGCGTGATCCCCTGCTCGGGCGTATAGACGATGCTGGCGCCCACCTGCTCGTCCGTGAGCGAAGGTCTCCCCACAGCGCAGTCAAATGAATAGGCACGAACCGCCAGCGCACCCAGGGTCGCGATGTACCCGCACTTCCCGCCCTGGGTCTCCACGACGAACACCCTGTTCCGGCTCGCCGACGCGCTCTGCTTGATCGCGTCGCACGCGTCCACGAGCGCGTTCAGGCTCGTGTCGCTCCCGAGGCTGAACTCCGTCATCGGCACGTTGTTCGAGATCGTCGCGGGCAGGTGCACCATCGGGATGTGGAACGCGGGGTAGTGCCTGCGCCCGTTCTCCAGGATCAGCAGCGCGCTGAACGCCTCGAACCCGCCGATCATGAACAGCGCGTGCAGCTCGTGCTGCTGGAACTTGGCCGCCACCGCGCCGAGGTCGACGTCCGGCAGCGTGCGGTTCGTCCCCAGCTCCGACCCGCCGCGCGCCATCCAGCTGTCGACCCCGAGCCAGGACAGCTCGTGCAGGTTGTCGTCGAGCAGCCCGCGGAAGCCGTTGTTGATCGCGATGGGCGTGTGGCCCTGGCGCAGGCAGTATCGTGCGGCTGTGCGCGTCGCTGCGTTCATGCCACCGGCGGGAGCTCCCATGCTACAGGACGTGTTTGTCGGTGTAGAAATGTGATGTGATTGAATACTCACTGCATGATGGCGACGCGCATCCTCTGAGAGAAGCATTGACCGGTCAGTAAGCGGCATCACCAATTTTTTGGGCAGAAAATGTTCTGGCCCAAATGAAGTAGAATATGTCCAACGCTGGCCCAGCCCAGATAGATTCTGTCCTCTTGGGCCATCGCAACCCACGTTCTCGTACCAAAAAATGGCGCGCGGCATCCAATAAGAATGAGGGCATACCTGCTCGGCGGGCAACTGGTTGGTATCCAACACAGACGTCGTGTGAAAGCCTTCCAGGCTCTCGCGGAACTCGGGGTCGCGGAGCGACATGGCCTTCTCGAAATCTTTTTCCGTGATCGCCTGAGTCACGGCGCGCGTCTGTGCACAAAGGGGCGGACGGTTGGGCATGAGCGGCCGAACGCGGAGGGAAGAGAGGGAGAGAGTGCACCATCGCGACCGCTTCCATCAGGGGGACTCGATGGATCTTGTTCTCGCGCACGCCGATCATGTATGACGGCGTTTGCGGCGTGGCCTCGAGGAGGGCGTCGACCGCGTCCAGGCCTTGGAGCGTGGGCTGGGCGTCGGGGAGAGACGCTATTACTGAGTGATTTTGCATCATACGATACGGCGCGCAGAAGGCATACCATGATGCGATCGAAGGCGCACGGGCGGCCGCCCCTCTGGGTGTGCCCGAGCGTCGTGACGCGCGTGTCCAGGCCGAGGCGGTCGGCGAGCACGTTCTTGACGTACTCGGCGTGGATGGGCTTGAGCTGGGCGTCCTGCGCGCCCTCGGCGACGATCACGATCGTCTTGCGCTTGCCCACCTCGCGGTGCTGCGATCGGGCCGGCAAATGGGGTCAGGTCAGGGCCTTCGTACTCGACGCGCACCGATCGGAGGAGAGAGAGGGGGGGGAATGAGGACTGACGCGGTGGATCGCTGCGCACATCTCGTCCTCCCATGGGTCGGCCTTGGGCGGGCGCTCGGGGATGAAGATGAAGTCGGCGCCGGAGCTAGAGCGGGCCGCAGATCAGAACGGGGGCGAGATGCGGCGCGACGAGAGCGAGAGCGAGCGCGAGCGCGGCGGCGTACCTGACGCCCGCGAGCAGAGCGAGCCACCCGCAGTGCCGGCCCATGACCTCGAGCACGAAGGCGCGCGAGTGGGAGATGGCGGTCGAGTTGATGTTGTCGATGGCCTCGCAGATGCGGTGGAGCGCGGTGGGCGCGCCGATGGTCATGTCCGTCAGCGACATGTCGTTGTCGATGGACCCGACCAGGCCGACGATCTTGAGATGCCCGTGTCGCTGGACCTGCTCGTCCGTGATGCGTCCTGTGGGCGGCGGCGAAGACAGGGAATGGGTGAGCAAAAAAGGGCTCCTCTGGGGAGGAGGCAGCGGGGCGGACCGTCTGCACGCAGTTTTTCGACGAGCGTGGGCCACTCTGATCTGAAGACGTCTGCGCCGGTGAGGGATCCGTCGCCGCCGCATACAACGAGGGCGTCGATCCCCTCGATGATCAAATTGTGCGCGGCGGTCAGACGCCCCTCGGGGGTCCTGAAAGCCGCCGACCGTGCAGTACCGATTAAAGTGCCACCCTTGACCGAGTTGGGAGGTCAGTCAGACACCTAGACAGCACCAGAATGCCTGCTCACCTCCGCAAACCAGCCTCGCACGTCGTCCCACCCGACGCGGACGATGTATCGGCCCTTGAGCGAGCGTCCGCCGGGATGATCGCCCGTGCCATCGCGCAGGAGCTCGCCGTCTCCAAAGCGGAGGTTCTGGATGAAATCGGGATCATGGACCTCGACGGACTGCGTCGGGGTCAAGTCAGGGGAGCTTGGGGCCTCCGCCTCCGAGTTTCCTCGAACGAGGCCTTCGTATCCTTCGCGGACGATCCAAGTCTCGCACCCCCTTTCGAAGGGCGGGTGGCATCAGCGCGAAGTGCAGGACGGAGTGGGAAATAGGACGGACTTGAGGATGCCCGCTTTGACCACGGCGCGGACGACAGCGTTCATGCCGGCGCTGTCGCCGCCGGAGGTGAGGACGGCGAGCTTCATTCTGTGTTTTGTGTGTTCGTCCGTTGGCATTGTGGAGATGTGGTGGTGGTCGAGGGAAAGGGGAGTGGTCGCCGAGATAGGACAGCGATGTGAGCTAAGGGCCTGGGGCGCCGGTCAGGACTGTTCGGGAGCGACTCGGCCAGGATCGACGCGGCGAGGAGAATTGACGCGTCGGGCGGAAAACGTGACTGGGACAACGTCGCCCAGTCCTCTCGGCATCTCTCTCCCTCCCAACATGGTCCACCACAGAATAAACACCAGTGAGCCCAACCCCAACCCCCACGTCAACTTCATCACCGCGCTCCCCATGCCCCAGCCGGAAGACCAAGAGCGCGCGCGCCAGCTCTTGCGCACCCTGGCTGCACAGGTAAAGCCCGTCATGAAGACCCACGGATTCGTCGTGAACAGCCTCGAAGAGGTGGGTGCTCTCCCCCTAGAACTTGGCGCGCCATACGAGCGTCGATCAGTACGAGCACAACAGCGTGTTTGCGGGAAGGAACTGGGAATCTGGGGAGGTCGTCGGTACGTCCGTTCATTGCCAACCGCGCTCACACCGATCCAGACGATCTGCACACCCACACGACGGACAGAGTTGGTCCTCCGCCGCCCAGATAGCACTTTCCAGCCGACACCGTGGCTGATGAGCACCTTGTGCCACGAGGTGCGCTACGCACCGCTTCATCTCAGACTTTAGCCGACGCTCGAACCCAGCTAGCCCATATCAAAGTGAATTAAATCTCTCGACGTGCATGCTTCCATAGCTAATACAAAGTTTACCAAGCACATGAACCACGGCCCCGCCTTCCAGGCGCTCTGGTCTCGATTAAGAACGGAGGTCAGAGCGCTGCAAGCAAAAGGGTATTACGGAGACGGTAGTCCAATAACCACCGGCCAATCCTGACCGCGTCGTTCTTACTCATTGCGTGCGCCACAGGATACTGGTCCTCCGGGACCAGACTCGCAGACGCGGTGCGCGTGCAAGGGGACGGCCTCGAAGCGGGCGATCTCCCAGAATACATGGTATCTAAGTTCCCTCGACCTTCCTGGCGGTCTCGCCCTGTTTCTGAGCGTTTTGCAAATTTGGCGCGAATAGTGCGGTGGCGCGCAGAGCCGTGCGCGCCCTACCTCGCGCCGGCGCCGTCGGCATGCAGCCGCGCCCGGACCCTCGACCCACACGGGGGCACAGACGGCCAGGAAGCGCAAGGCAGGGACCCGCGTCACCACCGCGGGCGCCTTCGCGGGTGGCGGCCGCGCGCTGAATGCGGATATCGAAAATGAGGAGGACAAAAAGCCAGGCGCAGGATTCAGGAAGCAGGCGACGAGGTCCGTGCTGGGGTTCCGCGCGCGCAGATTGTTTCCGAAACGCTGACGGGCCGACAGCAAGCGTGCACGAGCCGAACGCGCGCTCGCAGCGGAGCGACGGATGCAGGCTCTGAAAGGACACGGCAAGTCGATCACGACCATTCCGAGGGTGTCTCATTTCATAGCCTTCCTCCAATCAGAATCTCCTCCCCCCGAACTGAAAGGAGACCCTGAAGGATCAGACAGCGAATCAGACGACACCGAGGAGTTACGTGAAACAGACCAGGACCGCCGCCGTACCATGCTAGACTCGATGGAAAGTTCCGATCTCGATGGGCTCAAATCAGGGACTCTGAAAGACTCTTGGCGCGACTTCATACTTCCCGAATCGACCAAGCCATGCACGGGTCCTCCTCGAGCCGAAGCCCAAGCCGAAGCCAGCCCGAAAAGCAGGCAAACGGCGACGGCTGGCTCGTCCTCTCGCCCCGACCCGGACACGCGACAAAGCACGCCAGGCGAACCATCCGCCGCGCGAGCGAGGCCGGGAGCCGCTGCTGCCAAAAAGAGACGGGGAATCGGGAGCATTGTGCTAGACGAGGTGGAATACAGGAAGAAAGAATCGCTAGGCCTCGCGGCCACGGGGAACCCAAGGACGCTCGGCGGTGCGCCGCACAGCCCTCCCTCGCGCAGCGGTGGGGATACCGGCCGCGCGGGATCAAATTCGGGTGCAGTCGATGGCATTCGCGAGCATGGCGCCGAGTCCAGTCGTGCATGGTCTTGCCTTGTGTGTACACTGTGGGTACAATATCGTGGCGCCACCCTTGAATCCTATTCTGATCCGATTTTGCCAGTGACAATGAGCCCGAACATCTCGCATGCTCTGCTTGTGGGACACCTAAAGGGGGACGTCACTGGGAAGGCGATCACGCATGAGAGCACGCAGTGAGAAGTGGGTGTAGCTATTGTAATTTTATCAGACATTAGATCGACGTGTATCGGCTTCATCGGTCACGCATGAATAGAAGATATCATTCAGAAATCAGATTCACCATACATGGTATTACAACAACACGTAGCTCGACTTCTCTATATCTAGGCTAGCGCCTCGGTGGCACTGCATAGATCATGACAATATTCAGTTGTACAACGGGTCCGAAGCGACCCAGAGCCCAGGATAGCTACACCAGACGATCTTCAAAACTTCCAGCACCTGGTGATCCGTCCAATGAGCACGAAGCGTAAGCATCAAATCGACGAGGATCGCTCACAGGACATCATAATTCTCCTCGATGAGATGCTCCCCGCCGCCAAACGCGACGTGGCAGCCACCCTAGACGCAGAAACGACGGGTGTCGTCAGCTCGAGCCACTCCGCGATCAAACGCATGCGGCTCACCAGATGGGCCCCGGCCTTTCCTGGCACCTGCACGCCCTCGACGGTCGCGACGGCGTGATAGAGCCTCGTGCCGTTCTCCTCGTACCCGCCCTCGACGGGCCGCCTGCCCTGCGGGAGCTGCCCGTGCGACGCGCGCACCCACTCCATCGTCTCGGGCGCGAACGGGAGCAGGTCGTACCGCCCGCGGTGCTCGTGCTCGCCCCCGCCGTACGGGACGCGGCACGGGGGCTGCAGGCGCGCGGCGATCTTGCACGGGTGCACGGAGGTCTGGAAGATAGCGGAGCCGAGGAACACGGGGGACGTGCCGTCCGCGTCGAAGAACGGCGGGTAGCGCGTGAGCTGCACGTCGGGGAATGCGGCGTCTGCGGTGAGGGGAATGCGGTAGCCGGACGACGGGAAGGTCGAGGACTGGGGCTGGGGTTGGGGGTGGGGGATGTACGGAGGGGGATGGTCCCCCTTGCCGTCGAGGACGTGGGTGGGGTTGGGCATGGAGACGTGGCCTGAGTCGTGAGTCTGCTCATCAGCCTCGTTCAGGTGCATCTTATCTTTTTTGCTCTTCTTTTCCTTCTTCCACTTCTTCGAATCACCGTCCGATGAAGACGAGGACGAGGAGGACGAGCAAGAGCTGCGACGGCGGTGAGAGCCCATGATGGCGATGAGAGAGACTCGTGGAACAAACCTGATATTGTGGCTTGCTAGGACGGTTGTCCTCGGGTTAGGCACCGCGCGCTCCGAATTTGGCAGGTCTTCAAGAACAGACACGAAATGAAACTCCGGTACAACAGGGACAATAGCATTTCAAAAAAAAATCAGCACGAATCACCCGACATATAACCACGACCTGTTCCATTCACGCTAAGAGCATTCACACACAAGTGCTGCACATCAAAGCAGTACCACCATCATCCCCACGTTCCCGCACACTGCCTAACCCGTTTTAGCTCATCTTCTCCGCATGCCTCGTCTTCCGCTCCTTCGCGGGGGGAGGAGGCAACTCGAACGTCTGCCATGCATCCGAATTCGGTGGAGGCAGGTCCAAAGCCAGCTGGCGCGCCTTGGGAACACCGCGGGCGCCTGAACGTGTCAGTAGCGAAGTAGGGGACACGGGTGGCGATGGCAACACAGGCGCTGATGCCGGCACTTCCTCCTCGGGCTGTATTGAAAGAGACTCCATCGGGCGTGAGATCGAGCTGCAGAGGATGACAGCGGTGTCGTTAGCACGTGTGTGGACCCATAGGCATAATTGTACGTACTGCATCTCGTCTCGCCGCATGTCGACCCAGTCTTTACAGTTTTCTTTGAATTTCATCAGGATGTCCCCGAAGTCGTTGTAGAACTGAGTCACAGCGCGCGCGATGAGCCGACACGCGTGAAACAGGAGATAGGAAGGCGTACCTGGAGGCCCTCATCCAGATGTCGAGTGATTTCTTTGTATTTGTGATACGCGAGATCCAACGACTGTAGGGCGTGTTCTCGCTCCCTCACAGACGGATCATCTCGCCGGGACAGCAAAAATGACTCGTTCCGAGTCTGAACAAAGAGCATCAACCGGGCACGTTCGTCTCGGCCGAGCCCCGAGAGACCGAGGCCGGATCACGCTCGCTGGGCTCACCTTGACCGACTCGAGAACTTCCTCCTGCTTCACGGCACCGGCCTCGATGTCGTTACGGAATTTATCAAACTTGGAAAGCTCTTCGTCCAAGACGTCCTCGAACATGGAAGGCTGGACCTCGACCCACCGCTCCACGGCTGCAGCCGCCTTGAGGACCCGTGGCTGTATGTCATCGGCGTCGGCGAGCCGCTGGGCGCGTGTGACAAGCTGACTGCGGGCACGACACAGATCGTCCAGTTGTTCTAACAAAGCGCGAAGTCCACGGGCATGTGTCTGAGTTGACGTATTCCCAGCTCGATTCGATGTCGCAACGTTCACTGTGGAGGACGGGACAGACGCCTCCAAAGTCGCCTAACGAAAAAAGACCAAGTTCGCACATGTGGGCGCTATACAAACGGTCCATGCTACTGACCTCGTCCCATGTCAGTTCCGTGATGGGTCGCTCCCATTCGTCCCAACGTTGTCGAATGACAGCGTCGCTGTCAGCAGCCTGTTCCAATATATTCCGATACCTCTGCTCTTTCTCTATGAGGTCCGCGTTGGCTTCATGAGACGGCAAACGGGGCGTTGGAGTGTCATTTCGGAAACTTTCGTCCTCAGACGCTTCTTGATCCAAGATATCCATTGCCTTGAATTGCAATACAATGGATCGATTAGACCGGATCTGGAAAATCGGCGGAAGCGGGGAACTAACTTCGTTTAAGATGTTCATATCCCTCTGCGCGAGCATTTGCACATCGTCTATAGATTTTTCGATGCGTTGCGGGCCGTTCTCTAGCCGCACCTCTTCCGCCTTCTGGAGCAGGCTGGGAGGCAGTCCGATCGGCTTCTCAAGCGCATCCAACGCAGTTGGGAGGTTGAGAGAACGCAGTGTACTGTCAAGGGTACATATAAGCGGAAATGAAACAATGCATCCAACTGAATGAAGATAGAGTTCGTACGCATGGGCTTGATCATCGAGTTCCTGTGCACGGTTGACTATGTCATCTTTGATGTAATTTTGTCTTCTGTCGTTGTAGATGTCTATTCGACAAGCGTGAGCCAAGGTGACTAAGGCTGAACGGCATTCTGACCTATGGCAGTTTCAGCGCCCCAACCCAACAATTCACCAAATATCATCGGGGAGCTGCCAATCGCGCTCTTTGGATCTTGTAATTGTGGAGGTACGTTACTTTGCACCACCGAAGTTCGCAAGATTGCGGACAGCGCGGGTCCAGCTGGCACATCCTTGTGGTAGATCAAATCATTGTCTCGATTAGCACGAATCAGGTTCTTTTCCAGAATATCCAGGAGTGACTGGATGATGTCCGTCAGCCATGACAATTGGAAACAATGATAATTGCAGAGCCTCACTTTGATGTCCTGCAAGACGGTCCGTGTTACCCCGCCTCGGCGTGCGACGTCATAACCCCGTTTTGCCGTAACTTGCGCGACACTCAGACGGGCGATCTCTTCTCCGTACCTGTTGGGCAACTAGTAAAGCAGTCGTTATCATTGGTGGAAGCTGGGCGCGCCCACCGATTCGCCTCGAGATCGTCTACGCTCTTGCGATATTGCGCGGCGGCCTCAAAATGCATCTGCTTCGTTTCTAAATGTGGCAACCAGTCCTGCGGCACGTGCCCTTCAGCGCGCTGAAAGAAAAGTAAAATAGAACGGAGCGGACTGAAGGAAAGATATGCCTAATTGATAGCGAGGCGTCGCGGACGGCGGAAACAGAGGACCCATAATAGGCGGAGACCTAACATTCGAAACACCTAGGTCAGAAATCTAGGATCTGGAGCATCAAAGAATATGACGGCACGGACTTGTGCTGCCAAACGCGCGATGATTCCGTTCGAGCGGTTGTCTAAGGACATGCACATGTGAGGTTGGGGACTGAAACGGCCACGATGACGCACCTACATACCTAGCACGGCGCGCTGCCATGCGCACTCCTGAGCTTGGGCCAGCATGAGCCACTCCAGCGATTTTATGAAGGGTTCTGACAGGTCTTCTAAGAGTTCCCCTTCATTTCCAGGGGTCGGCGGTAGCTTCACCAGGGCAGACGCCGCAAGGTACGAGAGGACGCCGGCGGCGCTCTTCCAGACGGTTGACAGGCAGAACGGGGGTCAGCACGCAGAATGAAACGAAGCGCAGGTAGCGTGTCTTGCCTGAAAGTATGCACTTGCCCGTTTGACTCCTTCCGGATTTGAACGGTCCTCGGCGGTGGCCACTTGGGAGTAGAGGGCGGCTAAATTGAACAAGATCGCGCAACGTTCGTAATTGAGGTTATTCAGGGTAACTGGAAGGGCAGACGGGGCAAAGACGGGGGCGTAGGGTATCTCGAGACCAATCTGGCTGGAGCGGTCGAAAAACGTACAGAGGAAGGAAGGGCGGAAGAACTCACGTCTGCGGGAAGCTTGGTGAGAATGAAAACAAGCTGAGCATGGTAACTGCGTAGATCGTTAGGGTTGTCATGCAGACAAAAGTGTTCGCGTACGTTATGAAAGATCTCGTCCGGTCTATGTGGACCACGGAGCTGACCGCCTCTTTGCGCAGCAATTCCCACTGAGAGATGTCGTATCTGAACGCATCGGGATGAGTACCGGGGTGCCGCGCCTGGATGTGGTTGTAGACTGCCTGCTTGAGGGGAACGGAGTACGTTTTCTTGAACGGGATGGAGAATTGATTGGGCATGGGCGAAGGAAGCACGTCTCTGCGATGGAGCGCTCGTCGTCGGAGCGTCTGTGCCTGCAGATAGATGAATTAAACGTCGGCGAGGACGTCGAAGCGAACAAGCAGCAAACCAAGGGGCTGGGAGGAGGACAGGCGAGACCAAAGAAACCCGCTTGCACACGCGTCGGGTCACGTGGACCCGGGGTGTCTAGTGCGATCCATTCGCTGGACCTTCAGGCTCCCACTTGCCAGTTCCCATGAAGCCAACCGTGCCTCGGTCTCCTGATATCGATATCTGTACGTCCCAATAACTAACGACATATCCCAAACAGCGCCGTCCGCGACGACTTTGATTGTCGCCTTGAACCGTCCACGATCCTCTCGCACTGAGTTGCCCGCTCCTTGCAACCAGATGTTGACCTGATGGGCGCCGACTCGGCTGCTTCTGAGCCCATCGTGATCCTGGGCGGGGCCTTGAAAGACACTTCGTCAGCTCCGTGTCACGAGTGCCTTCTTTGCGCCATCCCTGTCCCGAACCACATCTGTCATCGGTCCCCCTTGCCAGGCTTCGATGCATCTTCGCTCTCTACCAGAGCCATTACGACACCTGCGACGCAAAGTCCCGAACCGATTGATCTCATCCTCGACTCATCCTATATAACATCCTTGTTATCCTTTTACCCTCTCAGTCCGCTTACCCTCCATACACCGCTATGAACCCTCACACCTCTGCCCCACCCCTCTCAAACCCATACCCACCTCATTCCAACCCATCTCCTGTTTACGGTGGCCCCCACCAAGCCCCCTACCAGAACTCTGCTCCTCAGCAGACATGGGGAGCCCAGCCGCAGTACGGCTCCCTCCCCAGCACCTACATGAACCCGCCCCCTCCCTATCACGCGCAGCAGCCGTTCGCCACCCAGCCTCCGGTTCCGCAGACCATGCTTAGGTCGTCGCTGACCAAGTTTGTCAGTACCTTCTTGCCCTTCGTCTCTCCTGTCCCTTGGCTTACGCTATGTCTACCTTTGCCCTTCAAGGTGAAGGCGAGTAGATGCATGTGGCGTATCGATGTTTTGCTGAATCACCTAACTCCGATTGTTCTCATAGAATCAACGCGTTCGCGTTTGTCTTACCACGAACGTCTGGGCGGCGGGCGTCATCCTCAGCGCGCTCCAGTTTTGCCAGCAGGTCTGTCTTCTAATCGCTAGCGAGACTGTTCTTTTTCTGAAACGGCCTAAAGATTTTCGGCTTGGGTTATCTCGTGGAGTACATCGCGCCCGACACCAACATGCGCACCACTGGGGAGTTTCCGCCTTCTTCTCTGAGCCCCTAGCGCACATGCCCACTCGCGCTCGTTCCTTCCTCGTCGCAGTTCTCACAGTTGTATTTTTGGCCGGATAATCATGTATGATAGACGCGTGTGCAGCCCAGATGCCCTTCTCTTTCCCGTTATGCATCGCTATTTACACCTTGCTACTCTCCCACTTACATATGTATCATGCATATCAGCTTCTTTCGAATACACGAACCATCAAGCGCACTCGTACACCCTTCTCCCCACATCTCCGATGGACCGCCACAGTGCGAGGGCTTCCTAGCTTCCAGACTGGTGGGACTGAAACAGATTCTTGAAACAAGAGCATAGTACGGGAAGCAAAAGACTGTGGACAGAAGATAAGTAGATTGATACGTAAAGTAGATATCACGCCCTGGAAGATAGGACGGAGCTCGCCCTCCAATTGAGTTCCACTGACCCATCATGTTGCTGCGATGAGGATAACTAAGATGCCGGAGACACGCAGGAAAAACGTGGGGGAAGGTCGATCGAGCCATCTTCGGAAGGAGAAGAATGTGGCTCGCGTCTCGGAGAAGATCGGTCTTAACGGATCTGAGGAACCTCAACAGTCCAAAGAATCGCGTCGAAGGATAAGGTGATGGGCGAAGGCAGCAAGAAAGGCGCTGATTGCGGCGTCTCGCAGTCGTGGGTCTTATTCCGTGCTCCTCAGGGGCGCCGAGAGAACATCGGATGGAAGCTGTCTGCCAAACCTAACTTACCTGGGCCACAATCACGATCGCACCAAGGTCCGCGTAAGCGAGCGAATAGAAAAAAAAGCCAGGCGATGGAGCTGATGAAGGGGATAAATTACCTCCATCGAGAAAAGGCTGGGATGCATGGAACTGTGGTGAGGTCAAAGGCACTTCGTGGTGGGCGGAATGAATTCCGAGCGCACAATTATCATTGGACTCAGTAATGAGCGACAAATAGCGAGTCCTTCAAGGCCGTCAGGGGGCTGCTCCGTCTGTCCCTGATTACGGCCACAAGGGGATGATGCATGGTGTTGTGACGTAGACCGAAGATGCGTCGTGTTGTCTGACGCCGAGATATACGTGTGACCGCGACCTTGGAGCACTTAGCAAGTAGCGTCTTCGAGCTACGGAATCAATGAGCAAACAGGGGCTAGTCATGGGAGAAGCACGAAAATTGGTGTGCGGCCAGAACAACCAGGGCACCTACAGACGATTCGCCCTGCTATGGTGAAATTTGTCAAGCATACAGATGCGGAACATGGATGTCCATTAGATGTATGAACGACGTTATAGACATGCTACAGGCCTGATCGGCGGAGGCCGTACGCGCTAGACAGCTACACGGGGCCTTCTTAGATGGGCGTTAAATGACAGGGCCTCGCGTGCTGTAGATAAGTGAAGGTCTGTGATGCGGTCAGAAACGTGTGGTCCGACAGGAGAAGGAAATGGAGAACATACTTCATTCACACGAGAAGTAAGTATACAACAAAGAGCACTCGTGATCAGCCACACGAGCAAGACGTGTCCCGGTGAGACGTGATGATTCAAAGAAATCAAGGCCTGCGATGGCGCGTCTTGGGAGCACTGATGAAGAGGTGCATAAATGGAAAGTCGTGGATGCACATCATACACTGAGAATCAATCAGGAAGATGTTTTCGGGGCAGACCCGAGGGGCTGTACGAGTAGGAATTCCATAGGGGGTGTATGATGTTACAGGAGGAGCCATTCTGTCAGTCATGCTTCCAGACGGGAATAAGATACACGCTGTCCAAGGCAGATGGTCGGGGATGCTGTACATGATGGAGAATGGAAAGAACGAGGCTGGCAGTGGGTGTACTCGTATCATGCGGCCGGGGGATGGGGGTGGCTGGCGGAGCGGTGGCTGAGACGAAGAGCGTGGCATTCGCCGAAGGTGTTCCGTTCCTCACACTCAGTCTAACGACGACGACGACCCCGCCTCCCTCCTCCCCTCCCCCCCTCCTCCCCTCCCTCACCCCCCGTATTCGTTTCTCCCACTCGTCTCAAGCGCTGGTGTCGCTGTCGTGTCCGGGATCATACCCACCACCCTCCGTCATTATTGACTCCAGCGACATCGTCTCTGTTACTCAACAACGATCCCTCTTTCTTCCCAACCGCCACTCTCACCGCCAGCCGCCATGTCTGCATTTGCCGACCCCCCCGCCTCGCCAGGCTCATTGTCCGCCAGGCGTCTCACGAACAGGAACACAAATCGCTACAGCGTCACCGCCCTCTTCAGTATGGCCGCCGAACAGGATGTTGAGGTTGAGGACGATCTTGCCAAAGGTGAGCCGCTCTTTTCACCGTCAACTCGACACCCTCCCTCACGCGACGTGTCTTCTCAGCGCAAAAGCGCCTGCGCGATCTCAAGGCTCGCATCTCCGCACAGTCCAAAAAGAACTTCGTTTTGGAGCGTGATGTCCGCTATCTCGACTCACGGATAGCCCTTCTCATCCAAAACAGGATGGCGCTCGACGAGGTGCGTCCGAGCGTTCGCGTATATGCGTTCCGGCTCATCAGATCATCCCCTCCCAGCAACGTGAAGTCGAGAGGCATCTCGAAGAGGTTGATCCAACAGAGGGTCATTACCCAGACGAACGCAAGCTTCAGCAATATTCAAACTTGTTCTTCCTACTTCAATCCGAGCCCCGCCATGTTGCAGCCCTCTGCCGGCTCGTCAGCCTCTCCGAAATCGATACCCTACTTCAAACCGTCATGTTCACCCTCTATGGAAACCAGTACGAGAGCCGAGAAGAACATTTACTGTTGACCATGTTCCAGTCCGTGCTATCTGCACAGTTCGACACTGCTACGGAATTCGGTTCGCTTCTGCGCGCCAACACTCCTGTATCACGTATGATGACCACATACACTCGTCGAGGGCCGGGTCAAAGTTACTTGAAGAGCGTTCTCGCCGAGCGAATCAACAGTCTCATTGAACACAAGGACCTCAATTTGGAGATCAATCCTGTGAAGGTCGGTTTATGTCTGTGCCTCTCATGAAGTCACACCGGGTATTAATTTATCTCTAACGTCAGGTGTACGAGCAAATGATCAACCAAATCGAGGAAGAGACCGGGTCGCTCCCAGAGAACCTGCCTAGAGGTGTCCCGCCGGAGGTCGCATCTGCAAACCCCGATGTCCAAGCCATCATCGCTCCACGATTAACGATGCTGATGGAGATCGCGAACAGCTTCTTGGTCACGATTATCGACAGCATGGAGAGCGTGCCGTACGGCATCCGGTGGATATGCAAACAAATCCGGAGCCTGACCCGGGTAAGTCATCGTCGAAGGCCGATGCGCTCATATCACCAGAAGTAGGCTTATGAACGGTTCTGCAGAGGAAATACCCGGAGGCGACTGATTATGCCATCTGCTCTCTCATTGGCGGTTTCTTCTTCCTCCGTTTTATCAATCCTGCTATCGTGACGCCGCAGGCTTACATGCTCGTGGATGGCGTACCTGCGAAGCACCCACGACGGACATTGACATTGGTATTCGAATTTTCTGTCATTGTGTCATAACTGTGCTAATTGCGAACGTCTCCAGATTGCCAAGATGCTCCAAAACTTGGCCAACAAGCCATCTTACGCGAAAGAACAATATATGATGACACTAAACCCGTTTGTTGAGAACAACAAGGCCCGGATCAACCAGTTCTTGAACAACCTTTGCGAAGTCGGAGACTTCTATGACACCCTCGAGGTGACCCTTCTACGATCACATTATTGCGATCGATCTGACGCTGACCATGGCATCGCAGATGGACCAATACATGGCCCTCTCAAAGAAAGACCTGATGATCCACATTACTCTGAACGAGTTGTACAATACACATTCCTTGATTTTGCAACACATCGAGACGCTTGTGCGCGCATTTTCATGTGTTTCCGGGTGGGTCTTGCAGCTTACCGCCGGCTATATTTATCCAGTCGCCGAATGACAAACAGCATCTCCGCATCTTGACGGACGAACTTGGTCCTGCACCCGCGCAGGTACCGCGGAAGGAGAACCGCACGATCGAGCTGAAGCTCTACAGTCGCTGGGAGACGCCGGTGCAGGACATCCAGAGCGCGTTCGCCGACTCGGTCTCCTCGAGCGACATGCTCTACATGGAGACCAAGTCGATCTTCGTGCAGCTCATCCGATCGCTCCCGCACGCGGCAGAGAAGCGCCCGTACAACCTCGCCGCGATCGCAGAGCGCGCGGCGACGACGAAGGACGCGACGCTCGTACGCAAGGGAATCAAGGTGAAGGAGATGCTGCGCGAGCTCGAGGAGCTCAAGATCATCGAGCGCGCGGACGACTACAAGCTCATGCAGGACGAAGTCGCGGCGGAACTCGTGCATCTCGGCAATCTGCGCGAGAAGGTCGTGCTCGAGACCAAGTCGCTCGAGGCGGTCTACAAGACCATCTGCGACCACAACAACTACATGCGCTCGCAGCTCGAGCAGTACAAGGCGTACCTGCAGAACGTGCGCCTCACCGCGACCAAGGACAAGGGCGCCTCGACCGGCGTCGGCGTCGTCACCGTCGGGGGGAAGGAGAAGAAGCCAGTGAAGGCGACCGTATTGGGCCCGTACCGCTTCACACATGCGCAGCTCGAGAAGGAGGGCATCATCGTCGAGAGCAACGTGCCCGATAACAGGTGCGTGGCGTGTCCTGTCGTTTGAGCGGCCCAGACGTACGCGTGCCGCATGGTCGCTGATCGTCGCCCCCCCTTTTCTCACATTCTCACATCCGCTTTTCGCAGACGGCCGAACATCTACTTCAACATCACCTCGCCAACTCCCGGGACGTTCATCATCGCGCTGCACTACAAGGGCCGCGAGAAGGCCATTCTGGAGATGGACCTGAAGATCGACGACCTGTTGGAGAAGGTACGCCGCCCTCTGCTTCTGCTCATGGCACCCCGATTCTGACGCCCTCGTCGCTCGTTCCACAGCAAAAGGACAACAAGCACCTGCTGGACCTCGAGTACGTGCAGTTGAACGTGCCCAAAGTCCTCGCCCTGCTCAAGAAGGTCTTCGCCAAACGATGAACGCTACTGCCCTACCCCTGCCTCCCCACCGCCCGCCCTTCTTCCGTCCGCCCACCCGTCCTTCGCGCATACCCTCTCCTGCGTGCCTTCGGCCCTCGCCTCGCTCTGACCGTCTACTTATTATCCCTTCTCCTTTCCCTTCTCTGTTTATGCGTGCCCTCCCCTTCTCTCCTCTTTTTATGGTCGTCGTCCAGGACCCCTTCTCCTTTCCTGTCCATAATAACAATATCGTCTCTCACTCCTCTCCCTCCTTTAGGTCCTTTCTTTCTTTCTTTCGCCTCCGCCTCCGCCTATCTATCTATCCGCGCTCCGTCTCTCTCCTTTTCGTGTCCCTTTGAAACAGCTCCATCACAGCTTCGTTACCCTTTCCCCTCCTGGTTACCCCGCAAACTTGTTTATCTCCTGTCCTTATCCATATGTCATCGTTTGGTTCTCTTCCTGCCATTAGTTCAGTATATTTAGGTGACCGGCTACCCATGCGCGTCTACATCCAGACCGTCTTGTTGGCTCCCGCTGTTTGTCCCATTCTCCGTTCCTTGTCTTCGATCACCCTTTGGATGTATTATTGGTGTAGTCATGTGCGGCAGGATGTGGGGTCGGATACGTTGTTGTCAATGTACTGATCATGGTTCGAGAAACTTTCGTTTGCAGTCGAGGGATCAGGTTTGCCATATCAACGGAGTGGGTCCGTTGGACCTCTCACTGCGTGAACGTTGAGCAGGCTTGACACACCAGCACAAAAAATTAACCGCATATGTGTAGCGGACCATTAAAACCCTGTATGGGAAAAGAAAATAACGCAGTAAAGACAGGCGGTGATATATAGTATGTGATAAGAGTAGGACTGAAACCCGAAAATCACTGCTCCTTGATCTACAACCTCTAATAAAAGGCTGTCTCTCAAAGGATGACATTGACGGGAGTACAGCCGATCGCAAGGCCCCCCTGTGAGCAATGCAATTAGAAACAAGCGCGATCAAGGAGGTCAAAGGGCTCACATATTCGTTCTTCTCGCAGCATACGGGTTGCTGGGCGCAGTTGCTGCCTGAGCCAAACCCTCCCGTATTAAGAGCATCGCAGTTGAGCCCGATGGGCGTATTCAGGTCCTGCAATACGAGGCCAAGAACGGCAAGTTCCTTGCTGGCAGAGGCGGCAGAAGCCTTGTATGCAGAGACATATGTAATGAGATCCTGATGATGATAGCAACTACGACATACCTTCTCAACAGTGTTGCAGCAACGAAGCTCGCCGGCATTGCATTGCTTGACATCGTGTCCCTCGAAGGCTTGGTAGACCGGTGCAGGAGCTGGGTAAACCTCGGTCTTCGCCTCAGGCCTGTACTCCTCCGGCTTCTTCTCCTCCGGTTTGTATACCTCTGGCTTCTCTCCAGGCTTGTCATCGCCCCTCTTGTAAGCTACCGGCTTAGGTCCCCAAGTAGCATAGGGCGTGGGTGCAGGAGCGGGCGAGCTGTAGGCAGAACTGTATACTTTAATAGTGTAGGCGCTGGACGATGCCAAGACAGAACTGTAGACCTCAGGTGCCTTGTAGGGCTCAGGTGCTGCCGAACTGTATGGAGTTGGAGCAGAGCTGTACGCCTCAGCAGTCAGAGTAGGCCTGGCGTATGGAGCAGATGTCGAGTTGTATTCAGGAGCATACGCCTTGTAAGGTTCAGGTGCCAGAGAGGTGTAGACCGCAGGAGTAGACGAGCTGTACGGCACGGAGACGGAGCTGTAGATGTCCGCAAGAGAAACTTTGTAGGGCTCAGGTGCCGCCGAGCTGTACGAAGCCGGGGCGGAGCTGTGAACCTCAGAAGCATACGCCTTGTACGGCTCGGGTGCAGGAGAGCTGGACGGCGCCGGAGCAGGGCTGTACGGAGCTGGAGCAGAGCTGTAGACCTCAGGAGCCTTTGAGGGCTCAGGTGCCGCTGAACTGTATGAGACCGGAGCGGAGCTGTAAATCTCAGGTGCAGGAGAGCTGTTCGGAGCCGAGGCGGTGATGTAGACCTCGGGGACCTTGTAGGGCTCAGGTGCAGCCGAGCTGTACGAGACCGGGACGGAAGGGTAGACCTCAGGAGTCTTGGACGGCTCAGGTGCTGCCGAGCTGTACGGCGCCGGAGCAGAGCTGTAGGCTTCAGGAACCACCGAGCTGTATGGAGCCGGAGCAGAGCTGTAGACCTCAGGAGCGTATTCCTTGTACGGCGCCGGAGCAGAGCTGTAGACCTCAGGAACCTTGGAGGGCTCGGGTGCCGCCGAACTGTACGAGACCGGAGCGGAGGTGTAGACCTCAGAGATCTTCGACGGTTCCGGAGCCGCCGAGCTATACGGCGCCGGAGCAGAGCTGTAAGCCTCAGGAGCGTATTCCTTGTAGGGCGCCGGTGCCGCCGAGCTGTACGGAGCCGGAGCAGAGCTGTAGACTTCGGGAGCCTTGGAGGGCTCAGGTGCCGCCGAGCTGTATGAGACCGGGACGGAGGTATAAGCCTCAGGAACCACCGAGCTGTACGGAGCCGAGCTGTAGACCTCAGGAGCCTTGGAGGGCTCAGGAGCAGTAGAGCTGTACGAGATCGAGGCGGAGATGTAGACCTCAGGAGTCTTGGACGGCTCAGGAGCGGCCGAGCTGTAAGGCGCCGGAGCAGCGCTGTCGACTTCTGGAGCGTATCTCTTGTACGGCGCCGGTGCCACCGAGCTGTACGGTGCAGGAGCAGAGCTGTAGACCTCAGGAGCCTTGGAGGGCGCAGGAGCAGGAGAGCTGTACGAGACCGGGGCAGAGACGTAGACCTCAGGAGTCTTGGACGGCTCAGGTGCCGCCGAGCTGTACTGCGCCGGAGCAGAACTGTAGGCCTCAGGAGCGTATTCCTTGTACGGAGCCGAAGCCGCCGAGCTGTACGGAGCTGGAGCAGCGGAGGACACCTCGGGAGAAGGAGAGGGCTGGCTGTAAGGAGCAGCGGCCGAGCTGTAGAGTTCGGGAGCGAGGGACGACGCGCTGCACGAAGGAGAATGGGGATCAATAGACTTGGATGAGGCGAAGTAGAATATATGCGTACGGCGAAGGAGCCGCGGCACCGTAGGATGAACCGTACGGGATGGGCTCGCTTGGGGCGGCCGACGCGAGCAGAGCCAGACCAAGGACAGAGACGGTAGAGAGAGCTGAAAGCTGGACAAGCATGACTGGATAGCGATGTGCGAAAGAAAGGAATGTTCAAAAGAGGGGGCCTTGCGAACGGGGATCCGACATCGCAGGACGCCCGCCTTTTATAGCGAGAGCGAGGCGGGCGTGCACGACGTGCCGGATTTGGCGCGTCGCCTTCCAAATCGAGCGACGTTCGGTTCCAGAGCTGGTGTGCGGCCCAAAAGAGACGCTGTTTTCACGATGCAACGTTTGCGTCCTCGGATGCGCTGGATGCGGTGAGACAGAGGATAAATAAGGACAAGAGGGGACCATTCCAGGAAAATGCAAGGAGAGGCAGGGAGAGGCATCGGAGGCAAGTGGCCAATGACGGCACCGAAGGCGGTCGCGAACCCTAACCCCAGTCTCAGTCCCGCGCGACGTGTCCCCGTCGCGGGCGCCACCAGCACACGTATACCCGCTTGCATTCATCCCTGGCTCGCAGCAGCCGCTCCCCTCCCGGTCCTTTCTCAGAATCCACGCACACAAATGCTCTTCTCCTCTTTCTTCATAATCACCGCTTTGCTCTTGTGCACCGTCCTCGTGCAGGCTGCAGATTTGTATAAAGTTCTCGACCGTGCGTGCCGCGAATCTGCCCTTCATATTCATCTCATTTCGCGTTTGGTAGTGCACAAGTCAGCATCCGAGCAGGATATCAGGAAGGCGTATAAGCGCCTCAGCCGGAAGTACCATCCGGACAAGAACAAGGAACCGGACGCGGAGGAGAGATTCGTGGAGGTCGCACATGGTGAGTGCGTTACGCAATCTGCACGGACGCGTGCCGCTGACCTGCCTGCTCAGCATACGAGGTGCTTTCCGATTCCACAGTGAGTACGCTTGTCTTCGTTTCTTACACTAGCTGACCAAGGTCCGCAGAAACGGCAAATCTACGATAGACATGGAGAGGTGTGTCTCGGGTTAAAACCTATAATTGACACTGCCTGCAATGCCGATGATCATTGTTGCGTATCGTAGGAGGGCCTAAAAGCGCACGAAGGCGGGCAGCAACAACACGCGAATCCCTTTGACATCTTCTCGAATTTCTTCGGTGGAGGCCGTGCGCACACTATTTACGACTTTTTAGAAGCCAGTCCAGCTGAAACGGCATCATCTTCTGCCCAGATGCTGCACAACAACAACAACAAGTCCGCCGTGGGCCCACGTCTGTTACAGAATTTGAAGTGTCACTTGCGGACATCTACAAGGGAGCTAGCATAGACGTGCGTCCTTCTCACCTTGCCAGCTACCTCGGTGTACCTGATCTATTCGACCCCGCTTAGTTCATGATCAAGAAGCGCGTTCTGTGCGATCACTGCCGTGGCACCGGTGCCGCGTCCGATGGGGACATCCACGCGTGCCCGGGGTGCGGCGGGAGCGGTGTCAGGATCGTGAAGCAGCAGATATTCCCGGGCATGTTTGCACAGTCGCAGCAGACGTGCAACCAGTGTGGCGGGCGCGGGCAGGTCATCGCGCGCCCGTGCCCCGCGTGCGGCGGGAACAAGGTCGGCGAGCACACCGCGCATTACACGCTCGAGGTCCCGCGCGGCGCGCCTGAGGGCCACGAGGTCGTGTTCGAGGGCGAGGGCGACGAGAGTCCCGATTGGGAACCGGGAGATGTCGTGCTTCGGGTCAGGAGCAGGGGAGAGAGAGGTGGATGGAGGAGAAAGGAGAGCAGTCTGTACTGGAAGGAGACTATCGGCGTCGACGAAGTGAGGATGGGCCCCTTCTCACAGCGCGGTTTGGTATGCTGAGCATGTGAATCGCAGGCTTTGCTTGGATTTGAGCGTAATCTGACCCACCTAGATGGGCACATCGTTCCTCTCGTCCGTAAAGGCGTCACACAACCAGGTTCGTTACCCAATTACATTTTCTCTGTACTCATCGCATTAAATGATCTTTGTTGTAGGTTTCGTGCAGACGATCAAGGGCGAGGGCATGCCGCTCTTCGAGCAATCTACTTACGGCGACCTCTTCGTGGAGTATGTCGTCGTACTCCCAACGCAGCTCTCCGCCGACTCTCGACGCCGTAAGTTTCCTTTTCAGATGCGCCTCTTGCTTTATTGACGCATTCCTCCAGACCTGGCGGAAGCATTCTATGGCAAGGGCCATGCGAAGGATGAGCTATAGAATAAATGCTATATATGCCATGTACACGCCGCCTGCAGGGTGTCTGGCGAGGGATGGTCGCATTGGATATTATTTTATTTGCATTGTATCATCCACTTGATGCTTCAAGCAGCCTGGTCTGGGCTAATCATGTCCCGGCCTGCCCAGCCACTCGAAGTCTTCTGAAGTTCAACCTGCATCAACATACCGATAACAGAGCACGGTTTCACTCTGGACTGCTCACCCTTCTGCTTTGCTGTGTTCCATCGAGAGGTCCGAAATCGCGCTCACCGAGAAATCTCGATACAGCATGTTACATGCCCGCCTCAGGCTGGCCAAGCCGGTCTCGCGAGCTCATACACGCTCACATCGATGCAGCAGATCACTGGCTACGAGCTCAATCCCAACATACTCGCCCAAAGTCCAAGGCAAGCAGAACCTCGATCGCTCGCAATACGTGACACCGATCGCCCTCTCGTCCGCTACCAGCGTTTCCGTTCGTCCGCTCACCCCTCGATGCCATCCGCAACCTCGCGCCACAGGCCGCCGTCGCTGCACTCCGTATAGGTCTGGTGTGGCGTTCGTGGCTCGCGAAACGCTTCCCTTCGCGCTTCCAGTCGTTCCAGCCGACGCGGTTCCAAGCTGTCTATTATCCCGCGTGGATCATCGATGCGGACGTGCGGGCGAACGTGTCTGCCGACGATAAGCAGGAGAAACCAGTGCGTACCTCATTCTTCTTCCACTCCTCCTGCGAGGCCTTGCTTGGAGGCTGGAGAACTGACGTTCGTGAACGTCTCGTTGACAGGCGCTGCTGCAGGTTCTGCACGGGTAAATGTGGCACCTTGTCCTTCTCTGCTCTCCTGCTCATGAACGGCACCTCACGTCTCTTCCCCAAGCTACATGCCAGGTGAGCGTCCTCGTCTTCTCCCAGGACATTTGACGTTGACATCGCCGCGAAGGGCACACACTCGCGCCGCTCTCCCGCATCTCTTTCAATCGCTATCCTGAGAAGATGTCTCCTTCCGACTCACTCCCGTGGGAGCCCTCCTTCGCCACCCAGCACGACATGTCGGTCCAATGTCTTCCCTTCCGAATCTCCCCGCTCCCCATCCTCGAGAAGCTCCATAAAATAAGCCCGCGCGAGGGCATCATCAATGACGGCTTCCGCTTCGACCCGTCCACCGTCCGATTCAACTTCGTGCGTCCCCACTCCCTCTCTGCGCGTCGACCTCGCCCCCATGACCGCCCGGGGCTCCCAAACACGTTGACTAGCTCGCAGCCCACCCGGTCCTCCTGCCGCTCTATCTCGCGGAGTACGAGTCTGTGTACGGCGATCCCTTCACCATGATCTACGAAGCCCACAACGTGCGCGCGCGCCTCCATCTGTTCATTTCTTCCTCCCTGCTCATGGCTCTTCCCCAGGACCGCATGCTGAGCACCGACCGCACCTTCCCCTTCCTGGCCTACCTGTCGTCCGACTCCGCCCCCGCCCCCATGAAACCGCTGCCCCGCATCCACAAGGCGCTCAACTACATCAACACGACCCTCGCCGTCGGCGGCGGCGCCGTGCGCGAGATCAATGAGGCGGCCGGGTTCACCGCGCCCGCGCACGCGCTCCGAGGGTTTCACGACCAGCTCGCCGCCCTGCGGGCGATCGAGGCGCGCGCGGCGGGATGGCTAGAGCGGGGTGTGGCCGGGGAGACGCGGGTGGACATGCAGGACCTCAGGGTGCGCCCGTACTCAGAGCACGGCTCGTACGACGTGCTGCGGTTCCTCCAACTCAGTGACAGGCTCGCCGACATGGTAGAGCGTTTTGAGGTAGGACCTGCCCCGCCCGTCCTTCAGACTCACCCTCCTCTCCTTCGACGCGTGCTCATTTGCGCGCATCGCCCTGCAGTTTGCAGAACACAGAATGAACACGTTGCCGTCGCACGTCAACCCGCCAAAGTTCATAAGTGAAGCACGGCAAAAAGCTCATCAAGTCATGAAGTTCGCGCGCGAACAATATCCGCAGTCAGCACCTGCGTGGTGGAAGGAGTGGCTCAAACGCGAGAAGGGCAAGACGAAGGACTGACGCGGACGCCAGTGCGGCCTGCTCACATAGCGAGCGGCCATAGCACGAACGTCCTCGCACTAGCTGTGTACTTATTATGCGTGCTACAATACAGCGGCCGATCAAACTGCTGACTACGACTATCCCAACAAAGTCCATGAAAATACCGGTAGTGCTCAAGAAAAGAAAAGCGAATAGCGAAAAAAGTAAATGTCCGTGTAAAAGTACTTGATGAATGGACAAGGCAGGCAGCGAAGATGCTCGTGCGCCAGCACTCGACCTCGGAAAAAAGGGGTATATCGGTGGCAACTCAGACTAGACCAAGGCCGAGTCCGAGGCCGCTGAGCTGCAGCAGACACAGAAGTGTGCCAGCGAGCAACATGGAATTGGCAAGGTTTGCCCGAAGCGCCTGAGCGCCCGAGTCCCACCCATATGGCACGCCCAGCTGCGGGCTCTGCGTGGGCGCGAAGCTCGTGCTCGTGTGCACGACCCCGCTCGAGTCTGTCAGGATCAGCGTCGCGCGCGTCGGGCTGGGCGAGACCTGCGGCAGCGCGCTGATGTTGAACTGCTCCGCGCCCACAGCGCCGCCGTTGATGGAAAAGAAGAGTGGCGCGTAAGTCGAGGTCGCGAGACCTGTCACTGGGGCTGAGGTGGGCACCGACGTGTTGAAGAGATATGTCGGAGTCGTGTACGCGGGCACAGAGATCAGCGAGTTAGGCAATGCGGTGGCGACAGTAAGTGAAAGGGACGAGAAGAGGGCGGACAGAGAGGCCTCTGGAGTTGCAGTAGGCGTCGTGTTGGTAGGATTTAGGGGGTATAGGCCGATCATGGGTGCCTCTTTGGCAGTGATCCCGTAGCTGCCAGATCGTCAGGGGCCAACACCTGGCAGGGAAAAGTGCGACGAGAAATACCTGAAGATCGTGTATACAGTTCGTAGGAATGCAGAGCCAAATTGCCAGTCTATACCATCGGAACTAGGAGGTAGAGCTTGGGGCCATGACAAGCAAATGTTAGGATCTGCGGATACGGGTCCAATCAGATAATCCAATGGGAGCAGCGTGAAATTTTGGTCGCTGCGACAGCGTCAGACCTGGGGAAGACAGAAGCTTTGGGTGAGCTTACCCAAATATGAAGGTCATTGTCTCATTTGTGTCACACGGTACCGCCCATGTTCCACCTGTGATGTGTTTGAAAGAGAGATTCAGATGAATCGGGTGAGAGACGTACTGCTAGCATCAATCAAGCGGCTTGAGCTGATCGCAGAAAATATTCGAGAGACCTGTTTGATGATTGATTAGTATTGAACGGGAATCATCAACACATACATACGTCTTGGTAAGGACCAAAGATGCCAGCTGTCCCCCTGTGCAGAAGGGTGAGGTCACGCCCTAAGGGAAACTTTCAAAAGGCTTACACATCTAAGAGAGCTATCGATAAATTCGAGTCGGGAATAGGATACGTTGGTTGAGGCGTGATGACATTTGTGCCGACCTACGAACGAAGTCTGAGAACGCAGTCGGCCAAAAAACGATACCAGCGCTTACTGATATGTTGGCCAAGTGGATTGCCCACTGCAGATAGCTAGACGAATTGCTTTCAGCCTTAAATGGCCGAAAAGGAACGACTTCGTTCCACGATATGCTGCTCGTGTTCTGAACCACGGAAGAATCGACCGCACCTGCATAGTAAGAAGAAAATAGTTCACGCTCTGGATTCGGATCTATGGTGAAGAAAGTACATACCGACAGCTAGAGAGCCAGCAGATGCATTGCGTGTGAGGCTGACTCCAAAGACGGGATAATCAAGTTGGCCCTGCTGAGCCAGTTGAACGAAGAATGGAGTTGCTGATGAGACGATGAGGGGATTTCGAGACTGGACGGGATGAGATGAGAGATCTAACCATTGGATGCCTTGGCATTGATCGTTGACAGCCTCGGGAAACCCAGCCCCATGATTCCGCTGACTTGATCCACGAACGAAACGTTAGAAGAGTTCATCAGACCTGAGCAACGGTTCAGCCGGGCAGATATCAGAAACTGAGGTCTTAGCTGACCAAAAGCTTGGTTTGCAATGGACAAGTACCCCAGATCGACCTTCTCCCGGGCTATGAATCCCGAGGCCACTGCGCAAGAACCGACCGTTCAGCACTGGGATACCACGCATACACGTCGGACGTAGAACGCACTGGAAGTGTCGGCATAGCTGACATTGAACGTAGTGGAATTGCCGTTGACGGAAACAAATGAGTGGCTGTCGTAAGAGAGCGGGTATTTTGGGGAAGATTTACAAGCCCCAGATGTGCAGTCCGAGGAGAAGAGCCAGAGGTCGGAAGACGCGGTGTCGATGCTCACACGGAAGCTGATATTGCCCACGGACAGAAGCGTATAGTACGTTCTGAGGGCGGAGCCGCAATGCCGCGCACAGCAATGAGACCGGCTTGCACGGCTGCTCAGACGACGATGAGAACTCACTGCTGGTCCTTAGAGAGGGAGATGGGGACAATGGTGGAACCGTTCGTGCTGGCAGACGTGCCATTTGTGATTGTGCTCTGCGAAACCTGGCGCCTAATGCGTTCGTGGAGGATGTGCGGTACAGTCGGGCTGGCGACGGTGCCGATGCGGGGTCCCGCCCAGGCCACGTCCAGCACGGCAAGGATAAAGACGAGGACGAGGATGAGGGGGGGAAGGAACATTGTGCACCGGCGGCAAAGAGGCGGGAATGAAGAGCCTACGACGACAGAGACCGAACGGGCATCTCGAGCTGAGGAGAGAATATAAGTCAGGCCAAGCGCTGCTTTCAGCCGCTTCCCTCATTCCGTACCCTGGCCGGCTAACTCCGTCGTCGCATTCACTCAGGATATTTGTTTACATGCAGCCGTGTAGCGACTGTGTGCCCACGTACAGCCTAATTCAAGAGCAATGGGGCATGGCTTCCCATGTGAACTTCCGAGAGACTCCAGACCACAATGCACGAGAAAGTGCACACGCTGCGCCCACAATGACCCATGAGTCATGACATCTAAATCCAAGCCTATTCCTGTCTCCGGGACACGCCCGTGACTGCACAGCCAGAGAGCATGCTCCCACTCTTCCAGGTGCGTCAAGCAACATCGTAATAAATCGAATAACGAGCTGATAATGCATCACCTACTGCGACGCAAGCTTGGATATACCAATCTCTAATGGAGGCAGGGTACCATGTTTTTCTAAGCCCTTCTGCGATGCCAACTGATAGCCAACAATCAGCGCTCGGCATCACCAGACAACGAAATCAGACAGTACGCCCTTTTCATATCAGGCAAACCATGATCATAAATGTGATTAGCCGCTCAAAACTCCAGAGAAGGAATCGAGAGCTGTTTCCTGTGTTACCAACTGTGTAAGATCAGCTAGACGCGGTAACTGACTACCGTCCTTCATCTTCATATGAGAGAAAAATGCCAAGAGATCAACGTTGATCTCTTCAGTTCCATCATGCACTTCAGCATTCGCACCAGAGTAGATAAATATTCCTCAAATGAGTTCAGAACGAGACGGATAGCTGGTAGCTTAACTCAATTAGATCTGAGCAGATCTGTGCACGGACCGTGCGCAGTCGCGGGAATTTTTTTAATTATGTCTTTGATTATGTCAGCAGCTTGTATATATGCTGACGGCTCGCCTCGACTGTTTCTCTGGGTCGTTTTCCCCCCCCTCGACATGGCGCTAAGATAGACGTCGGTAAGCCTATGCCCTAGATCATCACTATCAATTCCCTTTGCACACGGTTCTAACGAACTTGCGTTAGTCGTTGTATGTTGGCATGCAGAATGGTTCTGCGCCGTGATTTTTGTGGGCATGCTCGATAAGATTTCGAGTGCCGAGTTCCCTCCAATTGGTCTGGTTGAGTGTCAAACCGACTCCAGGTATGGTTTGAGCTTCCTCGAGTTTCTGTTATGCGGATGCTGATGGCCGATGATTCCAGTTGTCCGTCTTCTAGCTCGTCGATTCGATGAGCCACATCCTCTGTACGGCCGTTCACAGCAGCCGCAAGTTCATTTTTGAGTGTTGGTGTAGTGCCAGTTGCACTCGAAGTCGGATCCCTGTTGTTTCAGGGCCGATCGAAGTGGGATTTTTATTCTACTCCATATATTGTTCAATCATTGACCAAATCCCCAGCGTCTCCTTGCAAATTAATTACCCCAGGACATCCCGTCGCACACCCGTCTTCGAACACCAGTGGTCGTCTGCGCATCGCTGGCTCGTGCAAAGCTCTCGGTCTTCGGACACGTGTAGTTAGTGCGGGCTATCGGTGTGCCCATGCCTGCTAGGCGTTCTGCTTTCATTCGTTTTTATCTAGTTTCTTCTCATCTGATTGGGTTCAAGGAAAGAGGTGAAAGCGATAGAGGCAGGAGACAGGGTGTAGTGACCAGCATGCTTTGTTGATTATCAAGAGTAAACAAAGCCTGTTTCATAAATCCAGTGTGATCATGAGAATTTTGCACCCTGCTGACCAGGTAACATGTTTTATGATGTTGGATCTCAGACTTTCACTCTATGAGCGCATGCCCCATGCGTCTGAGTGTTCTTTTGTCACCAGTTACTAGACTCGAAGCTTCGTCTTATTTCAGTGCTTCAATAGAAGTTGATCTTGTACACGGCAGTTGAATTCGAGAAATCAAGCCTTTGATCATAGGACCACTGGGAAGTTTTGGGGCATGATGCGTGCTAGGGCGTTAGGGCAAAGCAAAAGCTGCCAAGCCAATCGGAGGGTGACGGGAAAAAGAAGATCCTTCGAGCCGGGATCGAACCAGCGACATCAAGATGTATGTTTAACCAATTACAGTCTTGCGCTCTTCCAACTGAGCTATCGAAGGATGATATCATAACGTATTGTTGCTATATGTACTCGTCGATCTTCAAGCGAATCGAATAAATAGTGCTGCTACTTGTTACAGTTCACGTTCTCAACGTCCGAAGGAGTCCGTCATGTACACCCTAGTAAATTGTAGTGGTAATGTTCTGCGATCACATACCGTGGCAAAACAGAAGCGGCCTACTCCGCTCCAGCAACCTCAACGATGAGGTTCACTGTCATGATCACCACATAGCAGATTATAAGGAAAAATCCCCATGCCCTCGTGATGAAGTAGCCATTCAATGGCACAAATACGATGGTGGCAAGTAGGAGTGTCAGGAGGCCAATCGTGCTGACGAGCAGCGTGGTGGAGAAATGCAGCTCGTAGGGTTGGCCTGTCTGGTGTATGATGTATGAGCCGGATATCCCTACCCCAAGAAGCATGTTGAGCATTGGCCCGCCAAAGCACGCAGAGAAGCCCATTATAGGAGCAAAGACCTGTCAACGAGAGTGAGCAGCATGAACCGAAAAGGACATAGAACGATAGGCTCTTACGGCTACGCTCATGTTTGCGACAAGATCCGCAAGTGAATTGCCGACTGCGAATATCGTGAGGCCGATTATCGCGTCAGACAAGCCGAAGATGAATCCAAACGTCTAGGGAAGAATATTTTAGACAAACCATATGTAACAACTGAGAGATGAGAGCGTACCTGAAGAACATTCACTACCTCATCAGCAATGGCCATGATCCACACCATGGAGACCAAAAATCCCATCGAGCACCTCGCCATTTTTGAAGATGGATGGTCGCCTCTCTTCGCGAAAACAGCAACCAATACACCTGCACAAAGCCCTACTATAGCTGTGCCGAGAAGCAGCCATCCTTCCCGCTTCGTGTTCTCTGCAAATGCCCATAAGCAACCAACCAGACGATGCGATAATGAAACAAATTCACTGAAAAGGACGGCGACACAGAAAAGTGGGCCGAGGGCGCATTGCGCGGCCATCAGCCACTTGTTGAACTGCAGCTCATGCATCTCCTCCTCGACCTCGTCTTCTGCGAGCAAGGCCCTGTCCACTCCTGCGCTCTCCTCCTCGAACGCGACCAACTGCTCATCTCTTCCTTCCACTCCGGACATCTTTTCGTGTTGGGCGTGTGTACTGTTATATGGAGTGACAATCACAGGAAGTGTGATAGTGAGCGCAAACACGGCGGGAGCCGCAAAAACGGCGGCGACTTTCCGGAGGACGGTCTTTGAGCGGAAGTCCTGCAGCGTAGGGAACAATGTGTGATAAGCGTGCTCGAGGACGTGAAGCAGCCGCTGCCTCTTTGTGGGCGGCACTGGGGTTGGAGTGACGCTGGAGGAGTCTGCGTCGGAGATTGGCGACGCCGGGGTACGAGAGATGATCGGAATTGGGGCCGTGTCGTCTCCAAATTCGATCAAAGGTGTGAGTTGACCAGGTCCGGACAGATCGTCAGGAAGAGGATTTGTGACAATTAGTTGTGGGGATCGATCGTTGAGAGGTACACCGAGCGAGGCGTCCCAGGGGTCGACGTTCTCATCTCCCCCCGCAGGCGTATGAGGTCGCGACCACGAATTTCGATGGTGATGATAGTGTCCTCCGGGATAAGGTGTGAGAGGAGACTCGAATATGCTCAACGAACGAATCGCAGCTTGGCTTTGTAGCGACGTGACCACTTGCCGGAACTCGAGCGCCCCAACGAACGAGAACGAGGGCATTGCGTTGAGACGAGGGGAAGGTGAGGGAGTCCGTGAACGCGCTCGTGGAGGCAATTCAGTTTGCACGCCTAACCGAGGGGGTCCTGGGTGAGAGGATGCACGAGCCCTGGTGTAGCTAGGTAGAGTCAGTGATGAAGAATTGGATGGGATGGGAATGGCTATAACGTCAATAATTATATATCCTGCAACTATCGAAAGTGGAATGAAGCTCACGTTCGTCTCTGTAAGGCTCATCGTCGAGGAAAGGTGAGGGAGGCATCTCGTCCTCCGCATATTCGTTTCGGATCAGCTCGTCCCTATACCGGATCCTCATCATTCGGCGTTCCCACCAGCTGCCTATGACGACGACGATCGCATAGACCACGTATAACGCAACAAGGATTCCGGCCTCCCAAGCTCGTATCGAGCCGTCCCACAAGATGACAAGGAAGAGGGTCACCGCAGTCATGAAAAATCCTGCATCCCTAAGGAACGGCGCGCGATTGACACGAAATGGCTTGATGATGCACATAGACCCGATGACAACAGAAACAATGAATGACGCTGCACCAAGCAGCTCTCCAATCGCTAAACTACCTGAATTTTGCCGCATGGCAGAAAATGTGGAAAATACGTCGGGGCTACCGTTTCCGAATGCCAGGAATGTGACACCGGCGACGTTTTCATCCAAACCTAGCAGCCGGGCGAGAGTCGCGAGGTTGGGACAGAAGAAGTCGGAAGCGCTGATCCCAAGAGTAGAAAAGAGGAAGATAAGCCATACGAGGAGGCCGGCGAAGACAAATGGCCGAGCGGTTGTAGATGAGCAGAAATATGATTGAAGGTAGGAGATGGAAAGGAAAGTGTCCGAGGCGGGACAAGTGCGTGAGACGTGAGAGCACTGTTCGTCGAAAGGGAAGGCTATGGGTCGACACTGAATGTGAGGACGTATGAATTTAGGAACGGAGTTAAAGTAAGCATGTTTGAACGCACCTCTTTTTCACCGCTGGATGCACCCCGCAAATCATCCAAGCCTCGCTTAAGCACATTACCACGGCGAAGTAGCGAGCGACCTGGATCCTGGACTTGGCCGTAGTTGCTCTGTGACCAGACGATGCAGTTTGCTACCAGGATGGCGGCAAATGCAACCCTTGGAGATACGTTGGGCATGAGAGGAGACTCCCAACAGTTTACCTTGCACGCTGCCTGCTAAAGCACTGCGGTGACTGCGCCTGCAGGCGAGAGCGGAGAGATGTCACGTGCATGATCGCCGGTTGGTCGGCATCCGTCGAAAGTCCGCTATGGACTCCGGATGGTGACACGCGTGGGCTTGGAGCGGAAGAAAAGCAACCTTCTCTTGTCCTACTACTCCACGCCAGTCTTTACGCTCTCTCTTTCTCTTCGCCTCCCACTTGGACTATCCTCAATCCATCCATTCACTTGCACGCCATGAAGTCCTTCGCCATCGTCGCCTCTCTTGTCGCCGTCGTTCCCGCCGTCCTCGGTCTGACCGTCGATACTCCGTAAGGATGTTTCCCTTCATACGTTGCCCTAGATTCACAGCATCACACTATTCCCTTAGCGCGAGCGTGGTTCAATGCCGTGAGTGCCCATTCTGTGGTTTTGTTTTGCAATCCTCTCTAAGCAACTTCCGTCTGCAGAGCCTATTCAGTTCACCTGGCACGATGGTACTGCTCCGTACTATCTCTCGTTGATACCTGGTATGTGTTTCTCGGCTCTGCAGCTTTTCAGCTCATTCAATTTGCCCTCACAGCTAATCAGCCTTCGGCCGCCGCGGTAAGAAGACTGTGTCGAGTTTGATATCCCGTCGCTAATACCCTCTTTTTACTTCTAGATCAAATCTTTCCCAACTCAGACTGGCACCACGTACACATGGAAAGCTGATCTCGAGGCTAACACCAACTTGTAAGAGCTTGACTAGTATATGATGAATGAATCATGGACCGTCTAATGCGCTTTGGACCTCTCCAGCAACATCGCCTTGAAGGATAACACCGGTAACCAGGTGTACAGTGCTCTTGTCACTATCCAGTCCAGTTCCGACAACACGTACGTTTTCTGTTCAATATACGAATGTGGCGCATATAATTTACCTATGCGACTCAGCTGCCTCAACACCACTGTCGATGAGGGCTCTGGCTCTAGCAGCTCCGGGTCCGTCTTATGTTTGATATGCACCCCTCACCGAAACTTGACGCTTCTATAGATCGTCGGCCGCCGCCTCTGGCTCGGCCGCCGCTTCGTCCGGTAGCGCTACAACAGCCAGCGCAAAGGCTAGCGGCAGCGGCAGCAGCTCGGCCGCGTCCGCATCCTCTTCCACTGCGGCCAACAGTTCTAACGGTGCTTCTCGCTCGACGGTGACCGGCCTTGGCATTGCGGGTCTCATGGGTCTCGTTGGTGCCGCCCTCTTTTGATTTCCGCGAAATAGAAGTTAGAGGTCTAGCACGTGATTATTGGACTTTTTGACAGTCGCTCGTTGTACCCCTTGGGTTTTGGACAGCAAAGTCCACACCACAGTTCCAACATACCTCGCCCGCATATCCAGTTTTTAAACTGTATATAGTCTCTCTTTCTATACCTGTCACGTCTGCCGACGTTGGATTTTTCTGTTGCCTTTGGATCCGTGTACCGTGTGGATGGCCGCTGTCGCCAAATATCCTTTTCCTTTCTGCCCAAGTGTATACCGTAGTATGCCGCGTATGGAGTAATGTGACATGCCATCCTCATCATCTTGCGAGTCTTCCGTTTGAGTTTGCAAATGAAGCCCATAGAAATGACATGGAGTTCTTGGTCAACTAGATAAGTACGGTGAGATTGCCCGAATGGCGACAGAAATATGGGTACAAGTGAGGAAAGATATGCGAACAAGATGCTCTCAAGCGGCCTACCCAAAGAATTGAAACATGAAACATGTATATAAGTCCATGGGGCAAGATTAAGTACACACATCACATGCCGACGTGTCTATAGATACCTGAACCAAAAAGATCCATTGAGAAAGAAGGTATTTGTTCAAATAAATGTAGAGTGGGGATGCAAGTGATTTCATTGACACGGAGAGCGAGTTATGATGAGGCAGCGGAGGTCAGTCTGAGAAACGTGGGTCAGGGATCAGGGAGGTCGGACACGAGGAGCTGGCAGAAGGCCCATGATTCCAAAGGCAAGAGCGTAAAGACCAGATGCTGCAGTGAGAAAGAAGGTGTTATCAGGGCGTTAAGACGAGACGGTGGGTATGCTTACATCCTATGATGCCTTGAATATATCCTAGGCTTGAGTACTGTCCTAAAAGGAAAGAGAGTATCGACCACCCGATGATCATGGAAGCTGTAAGGATCTGTATATCACGTCGCCATGTGATACATCAAGTAGCGGAGTCGAAGCATACATGTATGTAAGACGTTGGGAGGTTTGTCACGGAAGCGGAATCGAAGGAATGGAGGAGACGCACGGGTATGACTGAGGATAGCTCTCCTGACTGACGCCACGACCGATACTACAGATATAGCACATACGTTCAAAATCAACATTTGTTCGCGCCAGCAAAGGCGAGATACCCACATTTGGCGGTATACCTTTGATGACAGGGATAAGCAGAATATAGATGAACAACGTCACTGTCAGCAGGCCGGACAGCATCGATGTGAGTACGAGCGGCCTATATCGCACACAGTCACCGCGACACCGCAATGATGGCACGTTCTCGTGAGTACTTGTTGCAAGACGACCCACGCATGAAAGACACGGACATACCGTGACCACCCTCGTGCGCCGTACCACATCGTGCGCAATTCTCTAAGTATGTGAAACCAGTACGTGACCGCGCCCCCTGGGACGACAAACCGTAACTGGCGGAGCGTATGTCGCGATAATTGTGCAGCCATCAGATGCTCATTCGAGAGGTTTCCTCCGACGCCCTTGGTTTGGCGAGGGTGGTGCACCAGAAATGGGTGCGGTGTTTTGATCCCGAGTCTATATCAAGTTGGCGCTCGCAAGGTCAGTAGTTTCAGGAGGGAGAGAGATGTGTAGCAGGGTAGGGGGTGGTGGGATGTGTATCTGTGGGAACGAGGATTAAGACGAGAGTCAGATACATTCAAGTCACTCCTGGATTGGACGATCGCAGAATCACATGCGATCCATATCAGGCAGCTGGGTCATTCCACGTCTTCAGCTTAAACACCACTTCAGCAGCTGCCAGTTATGCGAGTGCCGTATTCACCTCGTCATGAGAGCGTCACGGTACAAACCAGCGGATAGATAATCTAGAAAGGTGCACAAATTGCAAGAAAACAAATATGCAGGTTTACATGGAGTGCTACAACAACATTGGGAACAATTCGATCGAAGGACGCAAAAGGCGATACGAAATAATCGTACAAATATATAACTCCCAGAGTCCCGAAACCGCCTGTTCACTGTTCAGGCATCATCGGGGTATTCCTGCTCGTCACTACATTGATGCATCACAGAGGTAGAGAATGCGCGATCTTAGAATGCTGGAGATGGCCAATCTGGTAGACTAGCGATCGCTGCGTTACACGATTCACGTACGCGCCGCTTGCTGGCCAGATCGCCCGAATGTCGGTATCCAGTGGAGACCTCGGACATTTGGAACGCAGACGCGGCGACGGTGTCTGGAGATCAAGATAAAATACGGCCAGCTCATAAGGGACACAGACACGTACCGACATTGACCTCGGCCTCTTTGGCGACCTGTGTTCCGAAAGCGTGCCGTCAGTATTACGATTCGTGAAGCCATGGGAACTGAAAACAACTGACAGCATTCAACCGATCTATTTCTTGTTGGTTCGCCTGCTGTTGCGCATACCCATATCCGCCATATCCACTCCCGTATGCCGGTGGTGCCCCAAAAAATCCGCTCGCGCCGCCAGGCACGCCTCCAAGTGCCCGCACTCGCGCCTCGGCCGCCTCCTTCCGCTGCTGCCATGAGCCTTTAAGCGTATCAAAAGTGTTCAGAGCCTGCTTCCATGTCGGCGCATCCCACTGCTCCAGCTCGGCTTTGTGTGTGCTGATGAATGTGCGTGGATGTGGAGAGTGGCTGTTGGCTGAACCGCTGGAGAAAGACGGATTGGAAGAGAGGGGAGGCGCTTGGACGGCAGGGGAGGTGATATTGTTAGAATACGGGTCAAATTGAGCGAGGTACGAGTTGCCGCCGTACACTGGCGTCTGCTGCTGCTGTCCGTGCCCAGATTGCGACTGGTATCCCCCATATCCCTGTTGTGGCATGCCGGCGTAATTTTGATGTTGAGGGTATCCGGTCGATTGTGCGACAAACTGTTGGCCATACGAGCCCGACGGCGTGATTCCTTGCGTACCCTGGTCACTATATTGGGAGGGCTGCATTCCATATGCTGGTTGCGGCGCACTCCATTGCTGCGCATAAGGGGTCTGCGGCTGCTGGTACCCTGGCTGTACTCCGGAATATCCTGTTGGATTGTTGGCTATAGGGCTGGGAGCTCCGTTACTGATATAGGGCCCCGAAGACGAGGATACTGGGCTCTGGAGCCATGATGTGTATTGTGCGCTAACCTGAGGAGAGGAGGACCGATCCGTGTTTAGGCTGGGGTAACGAGAGGCCGCGGAAGCAGTCTTGTCGATGAACGGATTATTTGTTATGTCGGCCATTGATAGGTGTAGAAGTAATGATATGACACTGCTGAACGCACGTATATGATGCGATGACTTGAGGTTGCGAAAGTTAAAGGATAGAATCGACGGAGTGTGCGAATAATCTCGACTCCCGACTCTCGACTTGTGGGTCGCCAGTGCAGTGCTGTACGTGATCGTGCTTACAATCGTTCCTGAATCAGGTGACTCACTATTCCTGGGACCTTCGGTTCCAGGTTTCAGAACGGAGATTAATAAGCAATTTGTCAGCTTTCCCTCATCCTCCAGCGTCAAGATTGGCGTGACCAAAAACCGTGTCGTAACGCATTTGTCACAACTCGGTTACTCCCGTGTCACTCTCTACCCGTTTCCCTCCATTCGGTCTGTCTGTGTCGCCAGGTGTCGCCCTTTTCTGAGTTTCCACTGGCGTCTCAAGGCATCTCATGTGCGTGAGGTCCCAGGTGGTGCCCGGAGGGCCGTGGTACTACTAAGTTTTGTCAAAAAGTCGAAAGGTAAGAGTTCACGTTCACCACTTTTCATAGTGCAATCTTACGCGACATGCCCAGGTAGCAGAACCTGTAAAGCCTCCATTGTGAGGGTCTCCCCATCTCCGGTGCTACAGACATCTTGTCCGCTAAACAATTCGCTTTCAAGGGATCAGGATCGCTTACTACTATACCAGGAGACAAAGTGCCGATGGCCCGATGCATGCACACCTTATTTTCAGGCGAATTCACCTCGAACTGGTCTCACAGTGTGAGCATTCATACAGTAACAGCGTTGTATGAAACATCTCCAAGCCCATTGAACGTGTGCTGGAAGTCACTGTATTTTCGTCGCGATACAACCCGTTCCGTAGTGCCAAATGCTGCGGACTTCGGGATCTACAAGCTGCTTCCACCCGCCTCGCTCAAATGAGACGAGTTTCTGGTATGTAAACGAGAGAAACGATTGTTGTTGTTCTATATAAACATAACATGAGACTCCGGTGGGTATTCACGCGTTCATCTATTTCGAGGACCTACTTAGACTGGGGAGGTAACATTCTTGGAATCCATGTACTCCATGTCAAATTCATGATCAGATGGGATGCCTTTGGCATTGTGCGGTGGATTGTCCCGCATCTCATGCGACTCGACATATACATGAACCTGTTCGGCATCAGTTAGCCTCGATTACTACGGACTCCGCTGGTGAAATGCAGAAACGAACCTCTGGCCGGACAGAAGTAGTTCCCAGTGTCACGACGTCAGGACGCTGATCATTCATCGGGTCAGTCCAGGCGTCATCGAGATTGGCAAGAGCTAACCCTTTTAGTCCGACGATCGGCTGTTGCTGAAGCCGTCTGGTCCGACGTTGAAGTGAACGCCCAACCTTTCCGTGAGTTCAGACTTGACAAGAGGGAGTTCGTGTACAGCTTTGAGAGTGGAAAATTAAAAGCTAGATGCCTGGGTGACAGTCAACGGCTTTGTTCAAGCCTGCGGCCAAGGAGAGATACTCACAAGCCTGACGGCTAATGAGAATGAATATACAAATTAGCTGAGGAAACTCGAGATATAGGGAGTTGTTACAACTTACACTGCTGATGAAAAGAACGAGATCGATGATAGCGACGAGCGATGTAAGCATGCCGGTTTGTACAGTCACTTTCCATGCGCAGAGAGCACGTCAGCGCCTACAAGGGTTTGTAGCAATGACCACGAACACACCTCTAATGATCCTATCGATGACATCATCCGTCGTCGAAAAGCCGCCCTTGTGGCGCCTCTGAACAGGCAAACCGAGAACAATAAGAGGATAAACGGAGGGACGATTATATGTCTACGTACCAGATGCCAGACTAAAACGAAGGTGATCATGGTATCACATGCGGCCGAGCCAGCCAACCAGACGATCACAGCAGGTTTGAATCTGCGGAACTCGAGATAGGCAGGGATGAAACCAACGGCGATCGACGTCGCGATGCCGGCCACTGACCGGAGATCAGACAATGTCAACAGTTGTCGAACAAATATAATCTCACAGCATTGCAAGATCGCGGTGAATGCGATCACTATACTCGCCCCAGTACTCCCAGTGAGGATCTTGACCCTCCACGCAAAGAACAACTGGACAGTAACCCCGATGACACCCTGCAGAAAGGAGTTAGAATATCGCCCGACAGAGTAAGTTAGAACGCACTGTCAGAGCAGGATCTGAACGAGCGGTCCGTCAGTCAATATTCAATACGTGTAGGAATAAGATTGTTCAGATCTATGGGCACACCTGTACAGAATACTACGATGCAAATGAGATGGAAGATATTTCATGGAAGAACAATCACTTACTCCAATTCGCATTTTGGATATATACGACATCTCCTAAAAATGATGGCGATGAGCAAGACGGACTGGGTTTTTCTTTCAATAAGGAAGAGACGAACCAAAATGGCTGATTACAGAGTCATACATGAAAGCCATGTCAAAAACGGTGTTGACCGTGTCCAGCGCGAATAGGACAGCTATCTACGGAACAAATCAGGATCAAGATCCAGTTCTCCTGAGGGGCGCACGCACGAATCCTTTGATCCACTGCTTGTCAGTCCTGTATAACGCCAAGTCATCACCGATATCTCTCGAGCTCTAAAGCAAAATGACTGACATCCTGAACGTTTTGACATAGATATACACCTGAGTAATGGAGACTCCATAGAGCACCGCGTTGATGAACGTCCCGGCCAGCATGGGCCCATGACTATCGCATAACGATCAGCAATTGTACGCAGTTCATCTATTCCATAAGCGCAACGACTTACAGCAATTTCGCCAAGGTCGCCCCGGCGTCTGACATCGAAGATGATCGTGTACGACGAGTTCACTGTGATGTGGACAGGAAAGGAGAGGGGGGCCACTTGTCGCAAGGACGTCGACTGTGGAGAAGAAATAACTATCGAGGTAGGCAAACATTTTATGGTGGTGTTTAATAAGTATAGCTGGTGGAAGCTTGTTTTCACCCTATTTGTTTTACCTACCGACGATGTTTGGTTACGCAGCGTGTTGCTGGTGACGTTAGGTCAACTAATGGGGGTATTCTAGAAGGTTACGCGGGCTGAGATCGTTCTACATAAGGAATTTTTTGATATGATTGGCGATTGGCTTCGCGAAGTACGTCCAGGCTTCAGGCTCCCGCGTGTTATATGCGACTTGGATGACCCTGGTAAGCAATGGGAGCCTGGAGAGTTCAAATTCAGGCTGATCCAGAGATCACGAGAAGCCTGCTTTAGTAACAGGACAACCTGTGGCGAGGGGCGAAAAGCCAAACTAGGCTTGCCGAAACGTCTCCCAAGAGAGGAGGATACGTCCTGCAATGATGGACACTCATCTGTCGAGACCGTCATGCTCACTATTGTACCCCGTGAACCACTCTCGTATTTTGATGAAGATACACATTTGATGAACCCACGGTGAAGCGGCCGCGGTGACCACCAAGTCGAGTAACGGGGGAAGTTCAGAAGAGAGGCGGCCGAGGAAGGTTGCGCTATGTTTCTTACGGCACTGTAGTCTGATGCGTGTTGAGCGTGAGCGTATTCGAAGATCCGGTACCACCTGAGAACTTACAAACGTACAAGGTATCCGGAATACCTTTGCGGCTGGCCTGGAACATATTTCTAGAGCAGGGAGAACCGACGATCGCAAATGATCGTCTCCAATACTCATCAGGAATCACAGCGCTTCGGAACTGCTTCGAAGATGTTTTTTGAAGGTGTTTGAAGCAGGATGGTAGAATGACAAGCATGCTATCGGGGCCGGTGAACATGTAGCCGGGGAGATCGTTGCGAGTAGCGGAAGGTAGCGGCTGGTAGTGGAGGGTAGCGGCTTAGAGATCATGCAGAGATCTAACGTAGACTATAGCGGCGATCTGACGGCCATTTAGCGAGATGAGGGCGTAGAAAAGAAGCTTCGCGGAAACCACGGAGTAACATGAATCTCCCGCGTGCAAAGATGTGCATAGTCGCCTAGATTGAAAAGTTGAAGAGTTCCTAAGCGAGTCGCTAAAGGTCGAACACGGACAATGCGTTTACAGCTAGATTCGATACGCCCAGACTTTGGAGAAGAGTATTCAGTCGGAGTGTTGAATTTAAGAATCAGGCAGCGCGCGAAAATTCGACATCCTGTGCGGCGCCGACACATTTGACCGAGCACGATCCTTTCCGCTGAGGCCCCTTGAGGCCCCTTATTTTGAATCTGGCAAGGGCGACATGACGCAAATTTGATAGACCTTACCAGGGGCAGACAGGATCGATAATTCATATAAACATACAACAAGTTCGATCATGTACATAAATGTCGTAGCCTACAATGCCGAGCAGACGACAGCCGTCATCGATGTACATAGCATACGAACTGTAGGAGTACAAACGCACAACCGTGCGATATAGCGAGCATACAATGAGGCATAGTACGGAAGAGAGAAAAAAGTCGCATTGAAACGCGACACAGACCAAGATCCAGATACCTGCTGTCTAGAGATCCAAACGCCCCCTCATCTTGCGCCTTGCTAACCTCCTCGCCGCCCGTCTCTCCTTATGACTCTGGACATGCTCATTGAACGTCGGAATAATGCCCTTCGCCCACTGGTTCTGATAGGCGACCGCGACCTCTGAGCTGATCCTGTCTTTGAACGCTCTGGCCCTCGACTTTGCTTGATCGATCCGTCCCTTCGCTTGTTCACTGAACGTCGTAATGGCCTGCTCGCCTTTCCTCCGAATCTGCAGCGCACGCTGCTGTGCACGGCGATGGCCGCGATACAGATGTTCGCGCAAGCCGTCTGTAGCGGCCTTCGACAAACGCACTGCCATGGCAGTCTGCGTCTCCAGCACCTGCAAAAGTTCGTTCAACGAGTCGAGCAGCTCCTTCATATCGGTTTGGATGGCAGAGGCGATCATCTTGGCACTGAATATGTCTGATAGTGAACTGGCAAGGCGGGTGCTCAGCGAGTACATGGACTGCGCGGTCGGTGCAGGTATCTTCGTCTTACAATGCTCGGCCGCCACGTGAAAGATGGATACGGCCTTGGAACCGGGCAAGCTGGTCAACGACAATGACGTGGTGAGAGGATGGGCCAACAACTGCTTGGAGGACAGCTCTTCATAATTTGCTGATGTACCTTCGATCTTCTTGATAGATAACCCGCTGCTCGTGATGGGAAGACTTCCTGAAGTAGGGGAAGCACGAGAACGTCGCGATCCGTAGGATGAGTCAAGAGAAACCGGGCTGAAGACAGCCAAAGCAAATTCCTTCAACGATGTTGTCCCAAGGGTGGTGGACGTGGGTGGCGTCACAAGGATAGACGAATGGTTGGAACCATTGCTTATGATAGTAGCGAGAGACGTTGAAGAATGCTCCTCCACCTTTGAGACTATCGGTATGGATCCTGCGGGAGACGACCCACTAACGATGTAGGCAAGAACGATCGACAACAGCC
This sequence comes from Heterobasidion parviporum, assembly GCA_002994785.1. Lineage (NCBI taxonomy): Eukaryota > Fungi > Basidiomycota > Agaricomycetes > Russulales > Bondarzewiaceae > Heterobasidion > Heterobasidion parviporum. The sequence goes on along the minus strand of PDUQ01000043.1, from coordinate 109,285 downwards.
CAAGGCTAGCGATAACAGCTACGCATCAGCCTCCGGAGGTTTTTGGGATGAAGGAAAAGAGCATACATAGTCATCGTAGACACGGATGACAATTGACCCGCCAATGCCTTCATATTCACCCCCTTCCTGCCGTGCGGGAGGAGTGGTCGAAAGCCGACAACCACCTCAGATGGCTCCAAGGTATCGACTTCCTCTTCACTGATAACTGCGGAGGGATAATCTTCGTTCACGAGCAACAACTGGCTGAGAGGTGCCTGTAGATCCTTCCATTTGTCTTCAATTGCCTGACGCAAGAATATTCTGGACAGACCAGCTGCATCATTGGGTACAGATGGCGAAGCAAAGACAGGAAGATAGAGCGTATGAGATGGCAAGGAGGCAAGAGCTGAAGGGAGGAAGACCACCGCCAGAGTTTTTGAAACCGTGTCCGACTAGAAGAGTTGCAGTCAACTGTTAGAAAGATAAGTAAAATCAAACCTACAATGCGCTCCCTTGATAACTCCGTTCTATCAAGTATGGAAATAGTGTACTGCGCGGCCAGGATACGAGCATGGTCGGATCTCAAGGTATAGATTGACACGCAAGTCGATCGCGTGTCGCGATGGGAAAGCGCCAGACCTAAGCCGAGCGCCAATCTGCCCAGAAGTTTCTCGACAAACTGCCACTTGCCCATAGTCGAAATACCATAAAGGACGATCTGAAAATCAACGTGTGGTAAATCGACCGTCTGGGGGACCTCAGGTATGGATGATAAGCCTGGATCCTTTGGTGACGATGATGGTGCAATGGTGGCGACACCGGGCTCGAATCGAAAGAATTGAGTATTGAGTCCTCGCAAGGCAGGCGATACGTCTTCGTATGACCCGTTGAGCTCGTCTCGGGAACTGGTCAAAGGGTCTGGGAACGACAGCCTCAAGTCGCGAGGGCGGCTAGCCGGACCATGTGTGGATGAGCTTAGCGAGCTCGTACGAGAAGAGCTCAACGTGCTGATCATGCTTTGATCTAGAGCTTCCTTCACACGCTGCTCCTCGGCTGAAGAATCGGCGACGTCGAGGGTTACTGCGTCCGCAGGAAGGTGGGCGCTGTGAGGGTGTTCGTGTAAGAGGACATCGTCGTCAACATCGGCACCTTCAACTAAACCTTCCCAGCCTTCCACATCGCCATCGCGAGAACTTGAGCGGCTGCTGACAGATCGACGAGATGGTGGGCGATCGTACACTTCGTCGTGATCGTCCTCTGGGATGCCTGCAGACTCGTCTTCGGATGCGTGGCTAGAAACATCGAGCCAATCCGAGTCAGATATGCTGTCTATTTCAGAGAGATTGAAATCATGATTGGTATCAGAGAAATTGGGCGTTGCAGGTGTGATAGGTGAGCTATCCATTGAAGAGGTCAAAGCAAAAGGGGCGCTAGGCCACGCCAATGTCCTCCTTAAGTATGCTGCTCGGGGCTTCGGGACGCCACGGCGTGGGCCGGATCGCACTTCGCACGCTGCAAGCACTGTACTCTACTTATCTTATCAGCTCTTCTGATCTGACGACTCAACGCACCATGCTCGACATAAACTCTCCTTCCTTCACCGCCCTTCCAATCGATGTCCTTTTGGCCATTTTCTTAGAAGTTGCTGTTCCAGACATCTTATCTCTGAAACAAGTGCGTCGTACGCCATGTATATCGTGTGCCGCGATCAAGTGTTTCATTTGCTGATCCACTTTCGTGCAGACGTGTCGTGTCCTGCACGCCTTGGGGTCATCCGACTACTTGTGGCATCAAATCTCAAAATACTCCGCAGTTCCTCTAGATCTACCACGCGATGTTGATCCACAGGGACTTACATGTCCTGAATTGCAACCAGTCATTGTAAAGGCTTTCAAGCTTGATGATAATTGGTCCAGGCGAACGCCTCGTGTAACGAAATGCACGCCGGTCCGCTTATACGGGAACAATGCCAATGCTGTTGTAGACGAAATGCAGCTCCTCTCTGCGGGTCGATGGCTCATGACCTCTCAGCGTAGCTTTCGCCTCGAATATACGAGGGCAACAATTGACCTGTGGTGCCTAAAGGATGCGGATGATGTATATTGCGCTGCATCGTTTGATATCTTTGCCCGTTACAAGAAGTTTGCGGTGTCCTTAACAAGGGACGAGAAACTTGCCACATTAGCAATCACCATCGACAATGCGACCCAGTCAGCACTTGTTAACGATTCACGATCTTTCCTTGTTCCTAATACTCGTGCTATAGTGGGGGTCTTCAAATTTATGATATCCCTCTGATAGACCGTTCAGAGGCTGAATTCCTCCACAACTCAACTCCTCGAATGAAGAAAGTCATACCTCGACCATCCCGAGCTCGCGGTACAATTCACGAAGTATCGATCCATGACAAGGTAATTGCTACCACCTTCGTAGATCTGAGCACGGAATTTCTTGGTCATTCGTATCAAGTCTTGTTGGTGAATACCAATACATGGAGTCAAGTTCTCCTTCATCCGAAATTTGATGAGGTACTGTACATTGCTCATCCTTTGCATGGAACGGACCTCACCCGTTCATCGAAAGCCGTTCACTCGCCTCAGCATCAAGCTCTATCATGATCGCATTCTTTTCATAGGAAGCTTTCATGATAATGTCTTGGTCCGCACCTTCCACCTACCATCGTGTATGGTCCACCAACAACTCGCCGGTCGATCGTCGGTATGGGATCCGCTCAATCGAGACGACTCAAGCATCGTTGAGGACATGGGAGATTACGAAGAGTTTCTCATATCCCACATGCCCAATGTCCAAGATTTTTTCGTGTCCGAATCCGACAGTCTTAGCGACACAACCCCTTCCCTACCAAAATCACTTTCTTTCCTCTTTTACGCAGCTGCACTAGGCGATTCCGAAGGCAAGGGTGTTCTTGTTCGTCTATTTCTCGACCCAGATCACCAGGGGCAGGATTCTCTCATGCAGAGAGAGGTCTTTGGAGCCCCCAGGGACAGTTCTGTCAAACTCGTTCGCATAGGTGTCACCGGCAGACGAGCAGTTTGGATCGAGCAGAATTGGGAGACCGATGGGTTTAGGGTGATCAAGGCACACTTCCCCGATGAAAACGTGGATTGGTCGACTGTTCACGTTCTTATCCCTCCGAACCCATCGCTCCCCTTCTCGCCACAAATGTGCAACTCACTCGCTTTTGACGAAACTACGGGTCGATTATGTGTCGGCGTGGCCACGGGTGACCTCTGGATGCTGGATTTCAGCTGATATTGAACTTGTAAGCCTACCTATTATTGCATGGAGATTATACCACTGACGATGTACACATGTCCGCACATGCCGCTCGCTCGTGCATCGTCACTGCTTACAACCCAGTGGTGCTGCAGATCTTGCTATCAACCTGTACGTAGAAAACACCAAAGATCCTTTGTGTGTTTACCACGGTGTGCCGAGCTATCTACGTATGGTAGAAAGTGTGTTCTACGTATTGTAAAGCAGCCATGTGCGTGTTCGCTTGAACAAAGACGAAGGCAAAGACGGAAGACGAGACAACAAGCAGACTTTGGATACAAGAACAAGCACGTGGTCATTAAGAGGTTGTCAAATTTGATCAGATCTCACGCGTGAAGATTTGGAAACCCAACCTCATATAACCTCGAAGCTCAAACTTCGAGCTCTGAAGAACGAGTCAGACCGCATTCAATCCTTTCCTTCCTCCACCATTTCCTTGTTCCATAACGACCCTTCACATTCATACTGAAGACCCGCCGCGCTTGATTTGTGTCAAGTACCTGTCCCGAGCAATCCTTTACTATGGACCGGGAACTCGCCCAATTCGTTCAGGCGACTCTCATCGCATCGGACCCATCGCAAGCATCTCTACATGAACAGGCCTTGGAGTACCTCTCTAACATCGAAAAAAACGCGCATAGCACATGGCAATTAGCGTTGACCTTGTTCTTGGACACTGCGCCAGACGGAGGGCGTAAATACCCTTCGCAGTCGAGATTTTTCGCTCTCAGAGTTTTGGATGGGTTTCTAGACAACCGGTGAGTCGATGATCTTGTCCCTCCTAGTAATCATGAAGTTGCATGACCCACGGGCGGGAAATTTGTTGTGAAGCGGGTTCAAGGCATGTACCACACTCATTAACTCTGACCAAGCGGACAGGGCATGCTAAAGCTGCTGTTGCACAACTTATCCAGGTCTAAAAAATGAGATTGAGAGACATCGACTGATACTTTCTCGAGCAGATTTGAACCGTTGGACAATGCCACCTTTCAGACCTTACAGCAATCGCTCTTGGGTTATATACAATCCGAGTATATTTATGGTTCCTCAGAAAGCAGCGCGACTTGTGAGTCGATCTCAATGACATCACGCGCTAATGTGATTGTTTACGAGACCATGAAGTTTTGCGTAACAAGTTCTCGCACACTTTGACACTATTTTTTCTAGCAACATACGTAGACCAATGGCCAACATTCTTCATAGACTTGTTTTCTCTGATGCGTCCGGCGGAGTCATCCTCACAACCCTCATTCAATCCGCATCTCTCTCTCTTGCTCTTTCATATTGTCCTTGAAATTTCTGGGGAAGTCGCAGATCAGATCATTAAGTCTGCACGACAACACAGCAGTGTACGACATGCTCGGGATGCGCGTGTTCGCGATGCAGTTCGAGAACGAGATGCTGTGCGAATTAATGAAGCGGTTTTAACCATCGTCGTTGATGCCGCTGACAGGATGACGAAGCTTCAAAAGGGTGAACTTGCGCCCACGTCTGAACGAGAATCAACAGAAGTCATCGAAGTAGTCGATTGGGGAATTCGAACATTCGGCTCCTACGTCGGTGCGTGTGTAGCTTTCAGCTGAGCGCAAGAGTCGTAGCTTACCCGGTTCTTTAGGGTGGATTGACATCAACTTGACTGTCACGCCAACCACTGTCCCTTTGCTATTCTCGCTCTTGTCTGATCAGTCTCTTGCTATCCGTCTCGCAGCGTCTGTCGCATTGCTCCGAATTCTATCCAAAGGCCTGAAAGAACCCGAGGACAAACTTCAGCTCATCAAAGTGTTGTCGTTGGGACAGGTCCTAGAGGCTTTAGAGGAGAAGACACGGACGGAGCAGGCGAATCGTGGAGAAGCCGTTGATGAAGGAGAAGAATCATATCGTGAGGCCCTTGGCAGGCTGCTTAATGTTCTTGGCCTAGAGTTGATGAAACTCGTCGACGTTCGTTCGTTATTTTCCTGGATCGTTATTTGGTTTAATTTCTAGCATATAGGAATGTCCACTCGAAGACATCCGGTCGGAAGCGTCACGCTTGCTGAACCAAACTCTCACTGCCATGCTCCATTTCATGGCAGACGACTACGACGATACGTGTTCAACAATTTTTCCTATGGTTCAAACTATTCTTGCCAGTGTGAGCGATCAATCATATCACCTCGTGATAATTGTCGACTGATCAGTTTTGCTAGTATAAACGAAGCCGAAAAACGTCGTCGGATCCTGTGGAGCCAGAAAAACGCTCGTTTCTCACATCTCTTCTCGGCGTCATCTTCACAAAGATGAAGTGGGAGGAAGACACAGATGTCGACGAATTAGACGATGAAGATCGCGGCGCCTTCGAGAGTCTCCGAAAGGTATGTGAATCACAATTTTGGCAGCAACATAATCCCGCGTTGTTAAAACAGCAATTCTGTAGGACTTACGTTCATTCGTGGACTCTGTGCTCTTCATTGATCAAGATCTTGTCACCGACGCCGTGAGAGCGCAAGCGTTAGACATATTGAATGCATACAGTGCTGGTGTCTCCGTGAAATGGAATGACGCTGAGCTAGCGATCTATCTGGTCTACATTTTCGGCGAAATCAACAAAAGTGAGCTCTTCTAATCAAACTCTTCTACAAGGCGCCTGACATAAGACATGACAGCTGGCGGCAAAGGGCGCAGTGCCTTCTGCAAGACTCCTGTGGCCGTAGCAAAGGAAAAGCGAAAAGAAACCGACTACTCGACTTTTCCTTTGACTACTCATGGCGAAATGATCTATACGCTCATTCAATCTGGAATCTCTGCGTACCCTCATCGAACAGTCGTGATGCAATTCTTCGAGACTGTTGTGCGATATAGCGACTTCTTCAAAGTACGCAAAGAGTGTATTCTTCCAACATTGCAGTCGATGGTAGACACAAGGTATGTGGATTCCCCTTTGGCCTAATACACTTGAATCTGATCAACGGACGAATAGGGGCTTGCACAACCCAAACTCGAGCGTGCAATCGCGTGTATTCTATCTGTTTCACAGATTCGTCAAGGAAAGCCGGAACGAAGTCACACCTGATCTCGCTGGGACTTTACTTGAAGGTGTCCGTGACATCTTAGCCATACAAGTCGAGCTTCCCGAGCTCGAAAGTCCCGAGCAAGACCTATTGGCTGAAGCCATCAAAAACACTGGCTCTTTTGATGCTCAACTTTACCTCTTCGAGACCGTCGGCACACTCGTTTCCCTATTCTGGAAATCGCCTGACCAGCCAGCCCTGCTATTGTCCTTCGTCAAGCCTCTTCTGGACGAGCTATCTGTGAGCTTGCAAGCTATCAAGGGCGCGCAGGACGTTGTGCCCATCCTCAAAGTTCATCATACTATCATGGCTTTAGGAAACATTGCAAAGGGGTTCCCGGAATATCCATCCCCGCTCCCAGAAGGATACACTTTACCTCCTCTGGACGTGTTTCAGGACGTAGCTCAAGCTATTCTCATGTCATTAGCGGCGATGAATGTTTTCAAGCCTGTTCGGGATGCGGTACGTTTGATCTTACCATTTTTAGCTGTCAAAACCTTAAGCGGCGAAAATGTAGACTCGTTTTGCGTTTGCACGAATCTTGGCAACGACTGGTCCAAGTGTCACACGTTTCATCCCACCGCTTATGGCCAACCTGCTCGCCCACTTTGAGCTAAGCGAGTTGGTCGACTTTATGAACTTCATCAATCTTCTGATCTACAAGCTTCAAGTACGCCCCATTAATTTCGTTTATATATTGCCTTCTCATGTCAATACCTACAGCAAGATTTGTTTGACGTCCTGAATGAGCTTATTGGCCCGCTCAGTGCTCATATCACTGGAATTTTATCTCAACCTGTCAGTGGGACCGATGATGAATTGTCCCATGCGGAAATAAAGAAGGCCTATCTCGCACTACTCAATAACGTCGTCTCCTCGAAATTGCACGGGATCTTCATCTCTGATCGTGAGTCTTTGACTTAATGAATACCTCCTTTCGACTCATAATCAAAAATAGAAAATAAGAATCGTTTCGAGCCTCTACTCGAGAACATGCTTCAGCTCGCTGGGGATGTATCCGATCCGTACAGTGAAAGGGCTGCATTCACATTTTTAGGAAGAAGCATCAACGTTTGGGGTCAGCCGCTGAATGCTGCGACTGGAGATTCCTCTGCGACTTCACTGGGCCTCCAAGGTTTCGAGAGAATCATCTACGAGAATATCGTTCCTGCTGCATTCAGGGTCTTGTCCTTGCCCGAGTTTAATATAAAGGATGGCCAGATTCTCATGGTGCGTGATTGTCACGCTGCCTACTATACCAATTCTGATGATCATTGGTAGGTCCTTCACGAGATAGCCAACCTTCTCCAGGCTATTGTCAAGACGCGGGGTCAGGAGGCTTTCGAATTCTTCATCTCTATATTTTTGCCAGCGCAGAGCTGGCCCCCAGAAACGGCCGTCGAGTTCACCACGAAGATGCGGGATCTCGATAACAAAAATTTCAGGAAGTATTTCTCGGACTTTGTACGTGCTTCGCAGTCCTCATAACGCGTATACCGGAAGAAATCTTTCTTCATTAGAGCTACTTGGCTAACTTACTTCAACTGTGATTGGAATCTGCACTGCCCATACTGTACAATCTCGTCCATGTTTTCACATTTATCGCACACTTCACCTGTTGTCCTACTATTACTGCCGTCACTTTTGTCGTTACACCAACACTGTCTTCGTCTCAATCGCTCGGACGAGACCTAACTTTTTAGTACACAGAACGACTGTCTTCTGTGTAAGGTCAGCTACAAAGACTAACTTTTTAGGCTTAAAGCCGAGTAAGCCATTTGGCTTTGTTGTGCAACAGCTTTGAACAGCTTTGGAATCTAACAACTACAAACAACATGTACCGATCCGCCACTGCCATAAGCGTGAGGTGTGCACTACTACATAGCACATTTTACTTTCTCCTCTCGTGATTGATGGCGTCTGGTAAGCTCATGATCAAGATAGATTCAACACGCGTAGTTCATTCCATTTGTACCAGCTTCAAAGCGTATGAGACCTGGCAAGATAGTGAGTGTATATCGTGATGCTTCTTAGGGCGAGGTAACATGCGAGTTGCATTTACCTTCAGAAACCGCGCAAGGTATGCTTCCGGGATCGGTTCATACCAAGAGTTGGTCATTTACAAGACTGAATAGCTTGGGCCTGTCATATCCGTCGACGAAACATGGGCAACTTTAACTACGAACATACGCGAGATTCAGAATCACAGGGCATTCACGTTGTCGTTTGAGGAAAACTATCGACTGGCGTATCAAATGGTTATTCAAAAGCACGGAGAGATGCTTTATCAAGGCGTCAGCCTTCTCGTCGCCCAGAACCTGGATCGACTGGCCCAGGAAGTCATTATTCCCGCGTTCCCAACTGGAGTCAGCCGTGACCCTGTTCACGAAAGTCAAGAAGGGGAGAGGCTCCTGAAGGCACTGACGAACGTATTCGAGGATCACTCAGGGAGCATGGTCAAACTAAGTCAGATTCTCAAGTACATGGTACCTTTGTCCCGACGTCTCGATATTTGCTTGTCACTGAGACCAATCCCTGTGCAGGATCGAGGCTATGCCCAATCTAACAAGTTACCTGAAGTGTTGGATCTAGGTCATCGACTATTCTTGAAACATATCATTCGTCCACCAATAAAGGAGCACGTCTTTGCTGCCATCTTGAGCCTTCTTCGTATTGAACGCGAGGGGTATGTCATCAATCGCTCCGCTGCTACAGGGTGTGTACGTGTACTATTGCAATTGAGTGGTGCCTCGGATGGGACAACGGTCTACAAGCAAGATCTCGAGCCGATGATTTTGAAAGAAAGCGAGGAATTCTATAAGATGGAGGGCCAGAAGCTGTTGGAAATATGTGATGCCTCGGAATACCTGCGCAGAGTATGTGCATTCTCGCTTTCATGTATTCTTTTGCCTTATGGCCCTCCAGGTTGATGCTCGATTCGCCGAAGAACAATCCCGCGCGCATCAATATCTATCATTGCAAGCTTCAGGACCTCTACGACACATATTACAGGATACTCTCCTTTCCCCCCATTTGTGGCAGGTCATCAGCATGCCAAACTCGGGACTGGATGCCATGATCGATCTAGATAAATTTGACGACTTGCAACGCCTTTATCAATTGTTCAGTATGGTACCAGAAGGGCTTCCCTGCCTTCGGAAATCTATAAAAGGATCTGTCGGTCGACGAGGAGCAGAAATCAGCGGCAGGAGCTCAAGTGTTCAGTTGGGCGAGGGCGAGAACGAGGACGATGCGGAGTCGGAGAAAGGTAAAGGTAAGGAGAAAGGACAAGAGAAAGAAAAGGGCAAGGCTCGGCCTCCAAATCCCAATGCTCAGAGTCTAGCCATCGCCCTGAAATGGGTTCAAGACGTCCTACACTTGAAGGACAGATTTGACTATATATGGAAGAATTCATTCGACAGCAACCGTGATTTGGAGAGTGGATTGAACGAAGTGGGCGAATCGGCCTCTCTTCTAAGGCTGTCTACTCACACGAATTCTAGGCCTTTGAATCATTTGTTAATGCCCAACCACGCGCGCCGGAGTTCATATCGTTGTTCATTGACGAGAACTTGAAGAAGGGGTTGAAAGGAGTAAGTCGTGACTTGTAGCACCATGAACCTCTCTGACCCCATTCCAGAAAACAGATGCAGAAGTAGAAGCTGTGCTCGATAAAACCATCACAGTCTTCCGGTACATCACGGAGAAAGACGTTTTTGAAAGATACTATAAGGGACATCTGGCTAAACGTCTTCTATTGGGTCGGTCAGTCTCTGATGATGCGGAGCGAGGGATGCTCGCCAAGCTCAAAGTGGAGTGCGGCTACCAGTTCACACAGAAGCTGGAGGGCATGTTCCATGATATGAAGATCTCGTCTGAGACGATGCAATCATATCGCACCCATCTTGAGAAGACAACTGTGAGCATTCTTGCCCGTTTGTCGATCACCTCGTTTTTCTCATGTTGGCTATAGGCACCTGAGGTCGATATATCCGTCATCGTCATGACATCCACCTTTTGGCCAATGCCTTATATGGGCGTAGCTTGTGCACTTCCTGATGTGCTTGTCAAAACTAGCAAATCTTTCGAGCAATTTTATCTCAGCCGACATTCTGGTCGGCGGCTTACATGGCAATTATCCATGGGCAACGCCGACGTGCGCGTCACTTTCAAGGCCAAGAAGCATGATCTAAATGTTTCAACATTTGCTCTTGTCATCTTACTCCTCTTCGAGGACTTGATTGAAGGCGAGTTCCTGACATACGAGGTTCGTTAAAAATCCCTCGTTCACGCGGCACTGCATTGACTGTTTACACTGTTCGTAAAGGAAATCAAGGCGGCCACATCGATTCCGGACGTAGATCTGCAGAGGAATCTCCAGTCGCTCGCGTGTGCAAAATTCAAAGTCTTGAAGAAACACCCTCATGGCCGAGACGTCAACCCATCCGATTCGTTTTCGTTCAATCAGGATTTCTCGTCTCCCTTACAGAAGATCAAGATCAGCACCGTTGCGTCAAGGGTCGAGAGCGGAGAAGAGCGAAAAGAGACACATGATAGGGTGGAGGAAGAGAGACGACATCAAATAGAGGTGCGTCGCACGCCACCATCTTTACGACCTTCTAAGCTTCATAAACATCTCGCCCCTTTTTTTGGTTAGGCCTGTATTGTGCGCATCATGAAGGACAGGAAACATATGACACATATCGACCTCGTCAATGAAGCGACGCGGCAGCTTGCGACTCGTTTTCAGCCCAATCCGCTCAATATTAAGAAGCGGATCGAAGGTCTGATAGAGGTCGGTCGTTGAGTTTGTATGCTTGTGATTTGATGTGACTGACTTGTCGTCCCTCCTTGCTCAGCGTGAGTATTTGGAGCGGTGCGACGATCGCAAGTCGTACAATTATCTGGTAAGATTCCTCCTCCTTCACGTACCTCGTGCTCAGATTGACCGCCAACATTATAGGCGTGATCGCATAGCAGTTGTTCAGTATTCACGATATTCGTCTGCCAATTGCGTAGTACTTTTAGTTGTTGACTAACGTTGTACCTCTATCTCTTTGGACCCATTTGTATCTCTTACAACCACACGAGATGTAATACTTCTCTCTTCAATGCATACACATCCTAATAAACAAGGTGTTCACTATATGTCAACGAGGGCTATGGTCAAGCGGGGATCAGCCTGTTATCACATGTCAGCAGACTTAACCACGGATATCCGCTTGGGATATAGTGCAGTTTTTTTTCTTCATAATCCCAGTTTATACTGGCGAAGGAACGTATGTACAGTCGCCCACCGCCAGCTTGGGCGCCACCGCCAGCTTGTGCGCTGCGCTGTAACTCTTTCCACAACTGCTTTGTGCTCAAATAAGATTCATTTTAAATCATCAAAAATCCCAATGACCCAAGATATGAAGTCATATAGGCTATAGTGAAAAACTCGAGAAGTAACAGTGCCAGAAACATGTAAATTAGCAGTTTATTGACCATTTCAGAAGGAAACATAAACTTTTGGTCCAGAAAAATAGATGATCCACATCATAGACAAATGCAATGATCATAAACAAAAAATGTTGTCAAGGTGTGAGCTCATCCATGAGAAACAGACATAATCGTGCAGAGCACGACAAGGGAGGGGCGGTCATGAACACGTGACCATTTTCAGTACACACGGAATTACAATGCTGTCAGTTTATTGCGGTCTGTTGAAGGGCGACCTAAAGCCCAAGCTAGAGCGGGTCACAGACCCTGAAGACGGAGCAGAGGGCAGCGCAGAAATAGAGGAAAGCGGACAGGAGAACGGCGGGAAGGATGAGGATGAAGATCGCTCAGATGTGCTGGTTGATTGATCGATTAGCTCCCGTGCATGTCACGTTTATTACTATATTTGGTGCGCGCAAGCTGGTGGTGATGCCCTTGACCTCCGTTCCACAATGTTTATGTTCTGCATCCATGAATACAAGCTTAGATAGAGAATCAAACTTTTATGAGATACTCAGGTCATGAAAGATAAAAAATATCAGAAAAAAAATAGCCAAAAAATTTGTTGCCAGAAGTCAGGAGAGCCACAACATTTCATCACGCAAGCTGGCGGTGGGCGACTGTAGTGGTCTGCGACTCTGCGCAAAAGGAGCCTGGCAGTTCCTGGCGGACTGGACTGGTTCTTACGTAACGCGCATGACCTCATCGTTCCTTAGGTCGAGTCGACCTTGCTTGATGCAAGGACAGGAACCACGTTCCTCGTATCTGATCCCATTATTGACCACAAGTCTGAACACATGGAACACACGAATCAATCAGACTCTGGAGACGTGGTCGTGATACAACGGCGAGTCACTTTAGCTCTCTGGCAGATGTCATCGATGGTAATGGGAACATACAGAACCGCGCGCGTAGAATTACCACATGAGGCCGAGAAGCATGCCGACGCATCCTCGGATTCAGAGGACGACGTCGAAGAAGGAACAGGTCAGGGGGGAGGCGGTGACCCATTGAGCGACCTCCCTGACGAAACAGAGGTGATCAACACGCTCACTTGCGCGGAAACCCCTCGCTCATCCAAGTTTCCAAAAGGACCTTGATCTCGTGCACTCTGGAATATCCGCTTTGGAGAATCTTCGACTCGCGCGGTTCGCTGGCCACCTGAAGCGCCTTTGCCTTCGCCAAAACTTCATTTCTATCCTAGATCCCGCCGTGTTCAATCAGCTAACGCTTTTGGAGGAGCTCGACCTGTATGACAACAAGCTGAAGGCCGTCGGCGATTCCTTGAACTCTTTGTCAAATCTCTCGTGAGTCAGACGCGTGTATAATTTTTGGCCACTGTTGACCGTGACGGTCTGCTACATAGTGTATTGGATCTGTCGTTCAACCTCCTGAAAGCGATCCCAGACACGTTAGAGCATCTCACGGCTCTCAAGACCGTCTACTTTGTCCAGAACCGAATATCGGCGATCAGCGGTCTTCAAGGCCTAGGCGCCACGCTTCGAAGTTTGGAACTGGGCGGCAACAAGCTGCGGGTGAATGCAGACCCTCTCCTCTCTCATGCGATCGATCACGACCTCCTTTTCGACAGCAAATCGAGAACCTGGATGCCCTCGTGAACCTCGAAGAATTGTGGTTGGGCAAGAACAAGATATCGAAACTAGAGGCACTGCACGCCGCGTATGCTGCCGCGACGCTTCACTGACGCTCATTTCTCTCCCATTAGAACTTGGGGAGCCTGAAGCGGCTCAAAATACTGGCGCTGCAATCCAATCGCCTGACGAAGATCGAAGGCCTAGACGAACTAGAGAACTTAGAGGAACTCTACCTCAGCCACAACGGCGTGCAGAAGCTAGAGGGGCTGCAACACAACGTGAGATCTCCCGATTTTGGACATCATCAGTATCGACCAACCTACTGAACATTGATCTGGCTGCCAGTTGCGCCTCACGACACTGGACGTCGGCAACAACTTCATTTCTACGATAGAAAACCTCTCCTATCTCCGATCGCTCGCGGAACTATGGGTACGTTCATCCGGCCCTCCTCGTCATGACGCCGTTCACGATCATGGCCTGTCGATCATTTCTTTCCAGATCAACAACAACAAGATCCCGAATCTACAATCGCTCGAATCGCAGCTGGCGCCTCTGCCGTGTCTGGAGACGATCTACCTCGAGGGGAACCCCTGCCAGCAGGCGGAAGGCGCCAACTACCGCCGCAAAATCATGCTCGCCCTCCCCAAGATCAAACAGATCGACGCGACGTGTGTATACCTCCTCCTTCCCTCCACCGTGCTTTTCCTCAATGGTCCTCGTTTACGTTTGCAGGCTGACGAAGGGAGCGTAGGATGCATCGCTGATCACGGCCTGCTTGTATTTGTGTATACCGATGTGAAACCTGGACGATATATCTTTCTACTCATCCGCACGGCCCTGCGCTCCGTGACGGATCTGAATGTACAGTCAAGATGTTACGGCGTTGCGCTGTACCTTGATCATCTGTCTCCCTTGCACGCATCTCAAGGAGCTCAAGCGCTGCCCCTGCCCGAGGCCTGACAGGCCTGACCTGGCCCGACCCGTCAAAATCGTGTGCTTCTCAATTACGGAGATCAGGCCCCGCCTCACCGAACCCAGATAGAGATAGCAGATATCCCCCATAAGTAATAGCACGCATATGCGTTCTCACTGATCGATCATCGAGATCTACGAGGATCCGTGCTCAAGCAGGTCCGCTCGAGCTGCAGACCTGCTCCAGAGAAAAAGAGAAGGCGCGAAAAAAAAATACTTATTGTACAGGTACACTGAATAGAAGGGGATTGGGTGGGAGATTAAGCGAATGCACGCCCGCAGGACGACGCCCGAGGGCGGTACTGTAGAGCGATGCACTAACAGCGAACTAAGTAACCTACTTGGAGTACTCGGACAACCTTCGAATCCGGGAACCATGTATACGGACTGAGGGTACTGTACACGCGGGCGGCCACAGGAGGTGGGACGCCACGCGGAGGGGTACTGGTGCTGGTCAAATACTGATACGATGAGAAGCGAGGCAATTATGGCGGAGGCGGAGAGGCGGAATGTCCGTGGGACAGGTAGGGCATAGTGATCATCAACGCGCAAAGCAGATAAATAGGACTAAAAGGGAAGCAAGCTAGTTAGGGATCTTGTCCCCCCGCAGCCAACCGCAGGATACCGAGCGAAAATGGAAATGGAGAAAATAGGAGAAAAAATAGGAGTTGCAGGCTTTAATACGAAATTTCTGTGAGCAGATCGGAGATTGTTCTGCTGTTGTTTCATGAAGGAACCAAACGTGGTCAGGCATCCCCCCCCTTTGTTCATTGCGTTACGAAGGTCATCTTACTCGCCGGCCCGTGGCGCGGATCGGCGGAGAGCGGCGTGGGCGGCAGCGTGATGGAGTCCTTGTCCCTGTCGCGCTCGCGTTCGTACGAAGCGGCGTGGCCGGACCCAGGAGAGCTGGACGACGCGGACGAGAGCATCGGCGACATTCTGTTCACCAGCTGCGGGAGCGACTCGATGCGCGAGAGCGTATGTCCGTGCCCGCCATTTCCGTGCGAGCCGTGCTGCACGCCCGTGTTGGAAAGGGGCGAGGGATAGTACGAGGGCATGCTGGAAGGGTATTGCTGCCGCACGTCGGACTCCCGCGCGTGACGGTGAGAGGGGTAGTGTTGGAAGCCGACGTTGCCGGCGGGGGGCGAGGGCGAAGGAGTGAGGCTGTTGAAGGCCTGCGGATTAGGCGGACCGGGCGGCGGGTAGGCCTCGCTCCCAGAGCCTGACCCCGCAGGCGAGGTGGAAGTGAATGACGTGTCCTCGTAGCTCGCCTGTCGAAGGCCAGAATAGGGCGCCGAAAAGGGAGGCGTGGCGGAGAGCGGCTTGGGGGATTGTTGCTCTTGCTTCGGGGTCGGACCCATCGCCTTGTCTTTCCTCCGACGCTGTGCAATCCCTTCCTTCTTGGCGCGTGAGCGGGCATATCGAAGGCCGCATCTTTGAAAAGAAACAGCAAGTCAGCATCGTGACAAAAAGTGACATGCCTAAAACGTACGCATTGCAGAGGTCTTTCTTGCCGCTGGGGCCTTTCCGCCATTCAGGGCTTTGAGTAACTTTGCAGCTGGAGCATCGAGTGATCCCGACGGGTGGGTGACCCGAGCTCCTGCCCCCGGATCCGTACTGATCCCGGGAATTGCTGGGGCTCGTGCGACGTTGTCCTGTCTTTGGCGGTGGAACTGTATCCGGGTTTGGTGGCGGAGCCTGCTGAACCTCGGAGGACGAATAGCCGTAGGAAGGGGACAAGGGCCGAGAATAGGAGGCCTGGGGCATGGGGTTGTCCATCTCGGCATACGGCGAGGGCTGCGGGGACCACTGACGCTGCAATGGCGCCGGCGTCTGCTGCTGCTGCTGCTGCTGCTGTTGTTGCTGTTGCTGCTGCTGCGACGCATAGGGGGAGACGCGCATTTGTGGGGTGCCTGACGTATAGGACGCAGGCGATGCTGCGGAGGCCCATTGGGACCCCAACAGCTGATGCGACGTCGATGGGTCTGGGCCTGTCGACCACGGCTGAGCCGAAAATGGTGGCAGAACAGGGACTTGAGAGCTCTGAGAAAGGAAACTGTAGGAAGAGGTCGGAGAGACCTGCATAGGAGGCAGTGCGTAGGAGCCCGTCGTCTGGTCGGAATAAAACTGTTGGCTTTGCGAGCCCATGTAACCGGTGTCGTAGTTGGATTGCTGCTGCTGCATAGATGCGTTGCTCGTCGAAGAGGAACGAGAGGGCGAGTTCACCTTGTGACAGGCAAAGATGATGGAACCTAGGGACACAAAGGAGTCAGGGGTGGATGGGTATAAGAGAGAGGAAGAGAACGAACCGTGAGGAATGAATATACTCTCGACTTCTCTCACGCCGTCCGAGGAGGTCATGTTCTGCAACGCCTTGTATCGCCGCGTGCAGCTGGTCTTTGCGTCATTGCCGGTGTGTGGGCTGTTCTCGATTTGGACCTCGTCGGAGAGCTTGGCGAAATCGGAGGCTGTCGGGCCTTGTGCCTGTTGGGGAGGCCAGCTGAAGAGAAGGGGGCGATCCGACTGGTTCAAGAGGATCTGAAATGCCCTGGACATGTTGCCAGACTGAGGGATGCTGTGGAGCAGCCTTTGGTAGAGCAGTTGCGCTTCCTGGTCGTTCATGGCACTCGTGCCGCACCAGTTTGTCCAGCCGGTCTTCACGTGCTCGTCGTTGTCGTAGGGCGTGAGGTCCACGACCGCGTGGATGAAACAAAGGACGAGGCCTTCCGCTGCCCAGTTGATGACGAGGTCCACGGCCATGTAGTTTGAATCTATCGCAATCTTTTCTGCTTCTGGCCAGACGTGATGAGGCCCTTGATAACCGAGGAGGCGCCGCACGCGGGACAGGCGCGAATACCGCATTCTGGTGGAGACGAACACGCCGTGTGAAGGTAAGCGGTGAAGAGAAAATGCAGCGTGGGGTACACGCTGAGACAGAAAACGGGGCATACCGGGTGACGCTACCGTGGAGGGTGCGGCTCTCGAGGACATTGCGGAGGTCGTGTGTGGCGGATGCCTTCTCGTCGGGGTGGACAAAGTCGAAGAGGGACTTGCCGACGAGGTCGTTTGCCTGATCGACGAGATGGTGAGCGAGGACGGGGTCGAGGTAGAGGAAGTGAAGATCGGCGGAGAGGAGGGTCCAGTCTGGTGCGGGGAGGGAGAGTGAGCAAGGGCGTTGGATGGAGAAAAGGAGAGTTGGCGGGGAAGAGGACACGTCACGGATGATCGATGGACGATCGTCCGGATGATGGAATCGGAAGCGACTTACAGCACCGAGTTTCACCCACTTTGGGGAATTTGTTGAACGACTGATCGGGCGCGAGCGACGACGGGTGCTGCGGGAGCGGGAGAGGGTCGTACGAGGAGAGATTGAGCATCCTGGAAGGCGTGTTGCTGTTGTTGTGAATGGGGGGGAAGGGGGACAGGTCAGGGGAGTCGAAGAGGCGGTGAGAGGGGGCGATGTAGCTCATGAGCTCAGATGAAGAGCGTAGACGAGGACGCGAGTAGGTTGTACAGTAGAGTAACGGAAAGCAATCGAGCGAGAGAGAAAGAGGAGGAGGGGGGGGGAGGAGGGAGAGGAGGACGCTGTGCGGCTGGTTTGTAAAGGGGACTGTCCAAACATCTCAATCTCTCCGACTCATCCATCCCCTCGGCTCGACGTCACGCCCCTGACGCACTCCGTGTCACGCAACCCTCTCCCTTGCTCTCCCGACCCCGGCCAGCGTGCACGGTGCACCCTCCCCCTCGCTCCCCCCACACACTCTCTCCCCCCTCCTCTCCTCGCCATCCGCCCCCCTCGCTCACTTCCCTCGCCCACTCCGGGCCAACCACCTCCTCGCGCCACCGCTCGACCCGCACACGTAATTTAAAAGTGATCCCTGTCGTCCGACAGATCCGTTCTTCACGATCGATGCCAAAGATCCGAACCTCAGATCCCATTACTCTAGCGCCCTTATGTCGCCTTCCTTCGTCCCCACATCTCGTCAAACAATCCATCCTCTCCTCGCCGCCTCTTCGAGAGCCCCGCACCCAGTCAGACACCCGGACCGTGCTCGCGACTCCGGATGACTTGCAGCCTCGGCCCTTCCAAGACTATTCCACCATTTGATGATCATGCCGAAAAAATGCCCCAATCACGAGCGCCTAAGCATTAGATCTATATATATAGCGCCGTGCAAACATGCCCAAATACACTCGATTAGACTCCATTAGACCCCATTACAGTAGTCATCCTCTCTGTTACACGCAAATCTTCAGCGAGACACGATGCCCGTCCCAACCCGTGCAGAAAAAAACATATGGGTCGCCGCTGGGGACGGCGACCTCGCGCGCGTCCAGGTGAGCGCTCCGGCGGTGTGACTGCTTGTAAGCTGCCCCACGCCCAATCTCTTCACCCACACGCAGGAGCTGGTCGAGCGACAGTGCAAGTGGATCTCCCGCCGAACCCCTTGACACAACAGCACCCGGCAGCTGAGCTGATGTCCCATCGTCATAGCGATCTCCCCGAACGCGCCAGACCCGTACACGTACACCCCCATGTGCGCTTCACAGCTCCAGCCCGTCGCCTCACGTACTGACCACTAACCGCCTGCCGCGGCCCCCGCTCGCTGCAGGCATGCGGCCGCGTCCTACGGCCAGCTGCACGTCCTGGACTATTTGATCTCCAGAGGTGCGCGTCTGCGGCTGCTTCCTCTTTTCTAGGCGGCCAAGCTGACAGCGTTTCGCTAGGCGGTGATGTGAACACCACAGACGACGACGGCGATACGCCGCTCTACACCGTCGAAAATGTCGAGACCGCGCAGTACCTCGTGGAGCACGGCGCGACGGTCGACCGACGAAACAACGAGGGCATCCAGGTACGCTCGGCCAGCCCAACTCGCCGCGATCCTCTCCCCCCTACATACATACGCGGTTGCCGCGCCGCAGAAACACGCCAAGCCAGCTGATTGACGCCCGCGCGCGCCTTAGCCCGCAGAGCACCTCGCGGAGGACTTTCCGGAGGTCGCCAGCTACCTCGCCGCGCTCGCACCCGCGCCTCGCGCCACGGACTCCTCGGGCGCCCCTCCGCCAGCGTCACCGGCGCCGGCGCTGGGCGCAGCGCACGGCCCCGCGCAGCCCTCGCAGCACTCGCAGGACGCCGTGTCCGAGTACCTGACCGCGTCGCTGATGCAGTCCGTGCAGGACATCATGCGGCGCGCGGAGGCCGAGGGGCGCGACCCCGATGAGGAGCTGCGGCAGGTCGTAGGGCGCACGGTGCTGGAGGGCGTGGTCGCGGGGTATGGCATGTCCGAGACCGCAGCGGAGGCACAGGAGGATCGGCGCGGGGACCGAACGCGCGCGGGCGGCGAGGCGAATGGGGCGAGTGGGGACGGGGCGAAGAGGAGGAGGCTTGACGGGGAGGGGCCCGGGCCGGGTGGGGTGTAACCCTGGGCAGGCGCATCGGAAGGGTCGTGCGTGACCCGCTTGGGCGTTTGGTACGTGCGCATGCCTGCCTGCCCTTCCCAAGTCGCGACGGCTTGTGGAGGCGCTGGGCGCTGAGCGCTGAGCGCTGAGCGACGGGCGGTGTTCACAGCTGCTGTAGATCTCAGTCGCGATCACCGTATTGATGCTTCGATCCCGACGGATCTGTATATTCGAATCCCTTTTGCTCCTGCACTGCTTTTCGAGCGATCGGCCAGGTACCGCAGGCGGGCGGGTCCCTTACCTTACCCCAAGCGTCCTGCGTCCTCTCGTGTTCCTTACATAGTCCATAAACTCTCAGGCTCTCTCAGGCTCTCGCAACGCTTCGCGACGTCGCGAAGCACGGTTCGGATCCGGGCGTGGTGCCTACTTCGATCTTTGGCGCATGCATGGCATCGTATGAACGCGATCCGTTGATTTCTGGCCAGTGCTTGCGATCGACCTTACGACCGCGTCTTCCATTAAAGCTTAAAGACGGACATACTGACCTGGGAGGCGGACATGCAGGGGTCGATCGTGATTCTCGTTCTATTGAAGCCTATTGCACGCAGAACACTGATGGATCTCGACGCCATACGTAATGAGACAGTCCGTGGGGAAGATCCTGGATGATCGCAGGAACGCGGGGCTCCTGGTGGAGTTTGACTGGTTCTAGGACTTGTTGTGAGTTTCGCATATATAATGTCTTGACAGCGTTACTTGACTTCATTGATGTTTTCCTAGAGAGTGGTCCGACAGGTGAGATTTTCAGCTTCATTAGTGCTTCATTGCATGGCCATACATCAGGCGTCTGGCTATTTGGCTATCAAACGTTGACAAGGTGATGTAAGATGTGTTTAGGGCGACGATGTATGAATCTCACTTGTGGTGAAAACCGTGTCGGCAGCCATTCAGCGTGGTTTCATCGGCGGCACTTTTTTGGTTGACCATGTCCCTTTTCGCAAGTCTGGATAATTGCGCGCCGTGTTATCCTTTTTACTCAGCCGCGACGGCCAGGGATGGACTTATCAATGGAAGACTATAAAATGGACGAATGACATACAGCGATCACCTGTTTGATGTGGTCCAACAGCAGCTGGCCACAGTGAAGCTGCTGTTTGGTCGCTTCAAATGTCGAGCTTATAGCCTGGCTGCTCCGGGAATCCGATGGGGCTTCTCCCTCCATCGCCTCCATAGCGCTCCAAGACTGGTGATCTGGCGGACGATCCTGAACTCGACAATGATTGAGAGTGCATTGGGTGTTATGGCCATGGCGTCATACAGCGTCATACTCGAGCGTATTCAGGCCTTTTTTCCGATATGCCGATACTTTTTGCCCTTGATAGGTGGTGACAGTGGTGACAATCATTTTGACCTTTTCCCCTAGCATTGATCGGCCCTGAGGCACAGCAGGGCACAGCGGAAGACAGCGCATGACCTTGGAAGAGATTGTCACCGTCTTGGGTTTCGTCCGCCTGCCAGATAATAGCTCACGATTTTCCTTACGATCAGGAAGTGAGTAAAGCGAAGTTCAAATAGAGCTTACTTGTGAAATGACAAGTCGACGCGACGCGTCTGTTTGTTCGGAGCAAACATCAATTGAAAGCGCCCGCGTACATCATCGAATCTGTCCTCTATCATATATCATCTCCGGCGCTGACTTTCTCGAATGACCATGTCCTGGGACATCCCCGCCAACATCGCCTTGTCCCAGTCGCTCAAAGAGTTGCAAGAGGCGCATGCGGAGCTCGATCAGTCTACGTACGACACTCCTGTACTTTCCGTGGTGCATGATGCTAGAGAACGGACGTATGATGTGGTGTGTCTGCCACTGACAAACGAGAACTGGAGAGAGCGATGGAGGAGTATGTGCGTGATCCCAGTCGGACAGATGGAAGGAGAGAACTCGGAGGCAGAACGACGAGCTGAGACATGGAGGGCCAATCCGTGCTTTCTACGGGACGAAGTGACGATGTCGCGCCTGGGTGAGTGCACCTGTAACTCGAAACTTTGTGGCTCTGAATTCCCGTATTACCATCAGACGAAGCAGACGGCGTGTCTGTGATGGTTTCAGACTGGCTGGAGCTGGATGCATCTGACGATTGGGTTAGACATGATTCTGAAATTGTGAGTGCCGAGATCACATAAATTCCTTGCGCTCTTCTTGTGGCAGCTCTGTAGGAGGGATGCTGAAGGCTGGTTTTTATACAGGCTCTTCAACAAGAATTATCCTACGCATCATATCTCAATGTCCAAACTGTTATACTTCCGCCTCCACGGAACAGAGAGCAGATAGCATCATATGGTCGCGCGATCAACAAGTGTCTCGAACAGACGCCATATATACAACTCTCTGTCCGTCTCCCCATATACGACCCTTCAATATTCCAGCCAAAACAGACCCGGGCTACATCACCCTCTAACATTCACGATTCTCCTAACGGAAGATCGACACCCGACATTCGCACACCCGACTTGCGCAGATCTCCCCCATCCACCCGAGCATCAGAGGGTGAGCTGAATGCCACATGGGAAATGTGGGATGTGATCCGGTCGATATGCGACTACAGCCCGCGACTTACATTGAGTGCGCCGGTTCTTTTTTCGCCATCCACCTCGTTAATTGCCGGCGAATAGCTCTGGACCTCACCCCTCCACTTCCTTCCGTCCCCGGCGTGCTCAACAGATGGGCCGCGGAGCCCATAAGACACGTCTTTCTTCCGGCCTCAACTTTCATTGCTAACACAAAAGGCTATCCTGTCCTCCCAAAAGGGACACAAAAGTTTATCCGGGATATCATGAAGGTATTACACTGCCTGATGCCTGTCTTGTTTCACTCATGCCTCATTGGCCCAGCATCGACCGACGTTGATCTTATCTGGCGCTGCCACTGGACTGCACAATCGTGGCGGGGAGGCTGCGTATCTGCAGTACGTACGTTATCTGGAGAAAACAAGCCCTGCAGTCCTACAGGTGAAGACTCCTGGGACGGTCGAACATTTTGCGCAAGGATACCAAGATTATCTGCAAGCCCCGTTGCAGGTATGTTACCCTGATCATGGTCTTCGTCTGTACTCAAGTTCGTACAGCCTCTCATGGATAATCTTCAAAGCGTCACCTACCAGACATTCGAACAAGACCCTGTGAAGTACCAAAAATATGAAGAGGTAAGTCTTCCCACATGTTGTCATCGCATTTTTGAACAACATCGTCCATAAGGCCGTTTTCATGGCATTATCTGAGTGGCCGGAGTGTGATAGAATGTACGTTTGTCATTTTTGACCTTCTCTCACCTCTGTTGATATCTCCATAGTGTGATCTATGTCGCTGGCGCGGGCCGAGGTCCCCTCGTCGCAAGATGTCTGAACGCCATAGAAAGTTCGAAGCGAAACGCCTTCGTTTATGCTCTCGAGAAAAACCCGAGTGCATATGTAACGTGATTCGATTGTCTTCCCGGATTGATGGGGCCATGCTCACGCGCTTCGTTCAGATTACAAGGACGGAAGGAGCAAGAATGGAAGGATAAGGTCAATGTATTATTTGGCGACATGCGGACCATACAGGTTCCCGAACTTGCGGACATTATTGTCAGCGAATTGTTGGGATCCTTTGGGGACAACGAACTTAGCCCGGAATGTCTCGACGGTGCCATGAGGTTCTTGAAGCGTATGTGGTTATTGTACATGGTGACGCACGCAAACAATTGACACCTTTCATTGGTTTAGCCGACGGCATCTCTATACCTGCATCATATTCAGCGTACCTCGCTCCGCTATCCTCCTCGAAACTGTATAATGAAGTTCGAGTGGGGAAGGACAGCAAGGCCTCTGAGACCCCTTATGTCGTCATGTTCCAAGCGGTGAACATCCTCAGTGGTGATGGTGGTGGGGCGGAAGGCCGATGCGGGCCCAAAGTACAGGAGTGCTGGGATTTCGAGCATCCGCGGCGAGACGCTGTCTTGAACGAACTTGGTAAATATCGTGATTCTCACTGGGCTGCTCGATGGCTTATTCTTGCAGGTTTGCCGCCTACAAACACGCACAATACGCGCTCGGCCAAGTTGACCTTCCATATTCCCCACGCCGGTGTACTGCACGGCCTGGCAGGTTACTTCGAGGCCATGCTCTACGGCGACGTTGGTCTGAGTATTCACCCATTACGAAAAGACCAGATATCCAAGGATATGTTGAGCTGGTTCCCTCTTTTCTTTCCTCTCAAAGTACGGGCCTATCTTGTATCCGTGTTCCCTCTACTGACGCCTTCCGCTAGGAACCGTTGTACCTTCCGAGTAATTCCGAGCTTCAGGTCTCCATCTGGCGCCTCACGAATCAGCGCCAAGTCTGGTACGAATGGTATGCCGAGTCCTTCCTTCCAGTCTTCCCCCCCCCCCCGGATAAATCGCCATCGCCGAAAGTGGACGGTCGGGGTTCATTCATCGCAACGCCATCAACACCGCTGGCCACCCCGAGTCCTTTGATAGATGCCATAGACAACCCCTTCCTTGTGGACAAAACGGAGCAAACGAGACATATAGAGGACGCGATGAAGATAGAAGCTGGAGTTGTAAAAATTGGGCAGACATCTCTGCATAATCCGGGAGGACGGAGTAGTTGGATTGGGTTGTGACATGCCTCGATCAAAAAAAAACACAGATTCTGGTGTGTCATCGTCTGTCCGATGAACAAAGTCATAAGACTAAGAGAGGCTGAGCACCGGCTCAGAAATGACGAGATATTTATTGGCTAACCAGACAGAGGAGCTCTCATATGACCTGCCCCCACACTGACTGGCTCAGAATCAACGGGAGGGGTGCCTGAAGTGGTCCCATCACGTTTTGAAGCCTATTGTTTCATTCTCGAGTGAGCTATGCATTACATTCACTCAAAGATGGCTGAATTCGGGAACACGCTGCGCCTGGAGTTATTCATATGGCTGTGAATAGAGTTACAGTCCGTGAAGAAAAACAACCTCAAAAGCTTGCAAGAATCAGGAGTAATAAATAAATTGCTTGCTGGAGGGAAAGTAAATAGTTGGATATATGTGGGAGGTTGTGGATGACTGGTAGGCACCGAGAAGCCGCAGAAAGGGACATGAAATGATTAAGAAAAGCTCGTAATCGTATACACACCGAACGCCCTGATGAAAAGGTCAAGTAAGATTTAGCCATCGTATTGCGGAGGCGATTCGTCTAGTGTAGCCCAAGTACGCTGAGTTTGGAGCGTCTCCATCCTAATGCGCAGTTCCGCCACCTCATTCCGCAGATCAGTGTCAGCGC
This sequence comes from Heterobasidion parviporum, assembly GCA_002994785.1. Lineage (NCBI taxonomy): Eukaryota > Fungi > Basidiomycota > Agaricomycetes > Russulales > Bondarzewiaceae > Heterobasidion > Heterobasidion parviporum. Next base: position 84,197 of record PDUQ01000043.1, on the reverse strand, counting down.
CCGACGCGTCTGCCTGCAGATCAGCCTCCCTTAAGGTAGCACGTGCCTGTGTAGATGTAGTTGGTACAGGAAACGCGACATTTGATACTTGTTGCGTGTGTCCGGGGTTCGATTGTAGATATTTTGCCTCCAGTCGAGCGGCAGCAGCTCGCGCTTGCATCGAAGCATTTCCAGCGGATATGACGCTAGAACTCGAGGAGTCTGTGGCACCAAGGTTCGGATCGTGTGCCGCGTATGATGTTACCGGTAGGCTTCGGTACGAGTACGAAGTGTCTCTGCCAGAGTCCGAAGGTAACGGAGAGGATGGTACAAGATTGTGCGCGAGTGGTTCGATCTGCATCTTGGAGTCGTCGCGGACGTGGACATGAGGTGACATGCGTCGTCGTAAACAGAACACTAGGAGAGCGGCGACAATGCCGACGATGGCTAAGCCGCCGACGACACCACCCACGATAGGGCCGACGGACGTGGTCCTTTTGGAGCTATCTGCAGAAGATTCAGGCGTCAAACTTGAAGGTTGGACGGATGCAGTCGTAGAGGCCGAAGTGACGGAACTCGTGGCAGGATCTGTGTCAACTCTAAACCGACGTGTCAGGCATCTGAAACTCGTCGAGAAAGCAACAGGGCACTCACGTGTAGACCAAGTAATCAAAGAGAAATATTGTCTGATTGGTATTGCCTGTAGTGCTCATGACCAACTGATGAGGTCCGTTATTCAAACCATCCTTGTAAAATATGGGGTGATCATATTGATAGCCTCCGAAGGTTGCAGGCGGAACGTAGACGAAGTTCCCCACATCAGATCCATCGATATTGAACGTCAAATTGGTGAGAACATATGACAGGACAGCATACGCGTATACAGCAGTTCCTAAAGAGGACATCTCTATTCGACACAGACGCGTGTTGGTACTATGAAAAACTCACCAGTGAAGGAAACCGTCACCGTGCGCTGCTCAGCATCGCCTGGAAAATGGGTGGTATCGTGCCAAGTATGGTTGAACACCAGCGCTTTGTCTAACGTCGCGACACAGCCATCGCAAGTAGCTCCTTGGGTCCATCCTGCTATGGGCAAGAATGTAATGGGAGCGATGCCTGTCGATGGATCCGGACCTGCCTCATCGTCGATCGTTTTATTCACGAGGGCAGCCTGAGCGACTGGCAGAAGTAGAAGGAACCATGGCCGCATAGGGGCAGTACTCCGATCAAACCAAAGCGAATAGTACCCCACAAAGGGAAGAGGAGGTGGTCAAGTCTCGGAGTGCGAGGTTCGAGAATATAGGCAAACCTAAATCCACGACATTGTGATGGTTTATTTATTGGGCCGACATGTTGTTTGTGATGGGACATTGTGACACAAGGTACCGATGACTTGTCGTTGGTTGACATCTGTTTTTGACACCTCAAAGATGTTACTTTTCTCTGGTTCTTTCAAGACTAGATTATATGACCTATATAAAATATCTTGATGTGTCGCGACAGGGTGATTCATCCGTGCAGGATAGGCCATTACAACCATGTATGCGCCCGGCATTCTGTCGACCAGATACGGATTTTTGAAAAGCGCTGTAGCGCCTATGCATGATATTGCCAGGGGTAATCAGCGAAGAGAATCATTGTAAAATAATCTAAGACTCACCCGGACAGCGTGTTTTATGAGTCCGCCGAGGCTAAGCGCCGAACAATAATCGGTTAAACGGGAAGAAAACAGTGCATTTATTGGGCGCATCAAACGAAATAATGGGGTTCGGCAAGCACGCCCTTCTACCTTCGGGCACGGCATAATTCCGTGCTGCTACAGAGTCGTTGATCCGAGCCCCGATGACCTGTAAATGTCATAGGAACGTTGGCCGACCTCATGTGCATGTGGGGGCGAGACTGCCTCGTTGAAATGTAGCGGCGGTGTGGTAGAATCAAACTTGGAGTGGCAATGCGCGCCTGTTACGATACTCCAAGGTTTATTTGGCGTTGTTGTCTGATACGCCTGAGCAGGCTCTCCGCCGCTCACACTCCGGAGTCCGTACTACATGATGGCTCCTGCTAGTAAAGCAAAAGCAGCGGGGGTCAGCGCTTCTTCGTTTTTCGACCTCAAAGCGCAGCTCGCTAAACGGGAAGAAGAGGTCCTAGAGAGCAAGGCCGCTGGGAAGGTTGCACCGAGCGCTGTTCAGCGGCGGGATAAGGTACGTTCGACCTACCATCTCTCGTCCGTCTTTCAACTTGCACCTTAAGCACGCGACCTAGAAAATATCACAATGGGCCCGCCAAAACAAGGGTGTCAAGTCGCGCGCGGCTCGAGACATTGAACTGGAGGCGGTCGATGAGCCAACTTTGGAGTCCGCACGCGCCGCTCTCGAGCGAAAAGCGAAGATTTATGACAAGTTGAGGAAGGGGAAGTCTGGTGGACTCACAGACAAACAATTTGATATGCTTTTGGTCGACGTACGTCCATCTTCTTTTTCATCCTATAGACACGATGTATGAACTGATCTTTAGACGGTAGTTTGATTCTAAACCTATGGAAGCTTTCGAATCCGACAGCGAGGACATAGATGAATCTTTGACTGTTCCCAAATCATTAGACGAGGTACGCTCTCGCCATGGAATATCAGTGCCTCGCTTGATAATTTGGTAGGCTGATCCAGTCATTGAATATGAAGATGAGTTTGGTCGGTTGCGCACAGCGCCCCGTTCGGAGGTACCGCGGCATCTATTGCCTCGTAGCATGAAGGGTAGAGACGATGGAGATGATGACGAGTAAGCAATGTTGAATATCCTGTCAGGGATCTCTTGCTAATTTTTGGATCAGAGGGTATGTCATGGGTGAGTTTAACTTCTTTGGATTCCCAATGATTGATTCACATAAATATGATTGTAGAGAATCCCGTCAATTTCTTTCCTGTCTACGAGCCTTCTGCCGAACGCACTGCAGCCATCAACGAAGCTCTAGAAGAACAGAACAAACCACTCAATACTCATTATGATTCGACGCGTGAAGTGCGTGCTAAGGGAGCTGGGTTCTACCAGTTTTCCGCAGACGAAGAAACCAGGAAGAAGCAGATGGAGGAGTTGCTTGCGGCGAGAGGGGAGACAGAGCGGAACAGGGAGGACTTGGGGGCTGTGGACTTGAAACCTGGAGAGGTGGATGGACTGCAGGCCAGTGGTCACGGGCTGAAAGGCCGGGCGACAGAGAAGCGGAAGAGGGAGTTGGAGGAACGGAGACAGCTGCTGGACGCGAAGAGACGGAAGGGGAAAGGCAAGGCGGAGGCTGTCGAGAAACAGAAGCTCTCTCAACCAATAGCTCCTTCGCCATCGATGGACGAGGCTGCGAAACCACCAACAGTCACTGACCCTTTCGTAGCCCTGGAGTCCCAGAGGCCCAAACCATATGGTAGCACCGCAGGGCCAATCGACACTGATGCTTTCCTGGCTGATATAGAACAAACCATCATCAAGGGACGAAGACCATCATAGGATTTCATATGAGCATCCCTGTATGTACCTCTTCGACATGTACGTCCTCAAGTTTCCTTTGACGTTCATTTCTGACATCGCCTCGTAGTATGCGACACCTGGCTAGCCTCACAATCCACGCCCGCTTCGTGGAAACTCCGTCAGTTTCACATACTTTTCTTCAAACCTATCATGACTCCTCTGGCGATCGTCGGCGGGAGGTGTATAAAGTTGGCAACGAGAGGTATCATGCATGGAACAGAGCTGAGAATATGTATCATGTCTCGACGCCTACGGTAAGGCGTTCGTTTATAGCGGTGATTCAGTCCGGGTCGAAGTTTAGGACTATAGCACGCGTTCTTATACAGTTGTGGGAGCCTTGTAATCACCCAATGAATTACAGTTTAAGCGCTGCAGCAGCTCTCGAACATAAGCTGACGCAGAACTCACCTCCATCGATCAAGTCATTACTTCTTTCACCCGCCTGAAACCGGACAAATCACTGCAACCTCTTCTCCGCCCTTCAGGACGACCTTGCTGATATCGTCAACCATCTCCGCATCCACACTCCACTGACTGCCTTCGAGCACCTTGTCCAGAGGCGTGTTGGGATGCCGAGAAACGAGGAGGGATGGAAGTAACGAGAGAGTAAAAGGGTCGGCGGCGGGAGGTAATGGGATGCGTTCAGAAGTCAGCCCCGTCGCTGTCGATGCGGCTGCAAAGTATAGAACCGTGATCTCCCTCGTGTCTGACATGGCGGAAAGGCTCAAGGTGATGGTGTGCGGAAAGATAAGATAAAGTATAATACATCGGATCTAGGAATCTTTCGCATGTCTCGATCGAGCCCCAGCGCTTCAGCTAGTAAGCTACATCTAGCTACACATACCCTTTCTACGAGAAATCTATGGGTAGAATGGGTATGGAAACAAACAAGATAAACACAACGTTCATCCAACTTTATATTGTCTTCAATTCTGCGCACCACCATATAGGTCTCGAAGTTTTGATCCACACCGTCTCCTCTTCCGGAACGAGATGGTTGGAAGTCGACATTAAACCATCGAAGCCAGAAACATGGTCCGCTGAAGCTCTGTCGTCAGAACATAGCCTGCGGCAAATAAAAACGAAAGCCAGAGCGCACATAGATTCCATCGCAGACCTGACGTCGACAGGATGGTGGAGTCCACGCCTACGGGAAGCAGACCACATGTCGGACCCAAAGCGGAATGAGGGATAGAGATATAATGTTCGCCCTAGTGAGCCCAAGGCCAATCAGAAATCAACCTGTTACAAGCACGGTGGTGCGTACCTCGTCAAGAACCCATCCAACATTCTCGTCTGTCACAGCAAAGACCCGCCGACCCGATTTTCGCAGCTTGTGAAGGTACGACAAGGTGTGGATCGTTTGGTCCAACCGTCCAGATAGACCCCCAAGCAGAATAATGTCGTACAACTCCTAAGTCTCAAGCAGTCAGTGTAGTTTCGAAGGATGACAAGGAAGCTGTGCTCCACCTGCTTACCCTCCTGCCGCTCTTTCTCCTCCAAACTGGACACGCACTTCATCAAGTCTGTCGAGTCTTGATCGTGATCTTGAACCACTGGGATGCCCTTCAGCCTGATGAGAAACCCAAAGTAATCAATCTTGAACGCAGACATGCCTTCACTGCATAGTATTGTTGCACATCATCGCGAAGAGAGTCCAAGTCCCCCTTCACGAGGTCGGGCAGATGAAGCCTGGGCAAATTTAATGAAAGGCTCTCGAGGAAAAACTTCGAAAGACTCACGATCTCCGTTCTTCTGCTGCCTCATCAGAGGCGAAAAGATCGAACAGCCTATTCGCCCCGCCATCCGCACAACAGCGCCATGACGTAGATTGCCATAGTCGAGTGAAGAGAGACTCGGAGAAAGGTTGGTTCAAGATGATTAGCACGCGGTTTCCAGTAGAGTGGGATGTATGTGCTTCGGAGAGAGGGAGAAGAAATGGTGTGGACCAACGCTTCGCCTGAGAATCAGATGACATCGGGAGAATGTCGAAGGCAACCACTTCGCCAAGCACTGACTAGAACATAGGTGACGTCATATCCTCGTTTATGAGGGCTATCCTCGGCTCTCTCGACAAAGCAATGATCCCTCAAAACAACATAGAATTGTGCACTAGATCCACCAAAAAAAGACGAAATCCATATAGAACAACGTACAGTACAACAAAAACATGCATGAAAGACCATCGCGTGTCATGTCAACCCTGATTCTTCCTCCAAGAGGAAAAGCTCAAGGCCCCAACAACTCCTACGACGAGCAAGGCCGTACCTGCGCCCACCAACCCTGGTAAGTATAAATACCAGGCATTATCAAGCTCCTCCATCGCGGAACGCTTCGAATCATCGAAGAAACCCACGTCTCCCTTCTGCCGGCGTTTCTGCCGAGAATGCGTCCTACTCACACGATCGTCCACAGGAGGATTGACCTCTATGGTCGGCATCTGGAGGGTAACATCGCTCGTGCTCTCCCGGAGCACATCCTCGCCTTCGGACGGGAGCAACGGAACGTCAAGGCTCGGGTGCAGATTACGCGCGCGCTGGAAATAGCGTCGCGATATCTCGCGGTCCCGTTTCCACGCCGCTGTCACTCCTTCCGCACCGGTCCCGACGGACTGCGATTGCGGCGGCAAGCGGATGGAGGAAAGAGGGGAGTAGGCGGTGGAGAGCAGCGCAGAAGCGGTGCCTTCCAAGTAGAGGAGGCCAGCTTCGAGGTATAGCTGTGCAAGCCCAAGCGGCCCTCCCAAGCACTGAGCATAATAAGCAGACGTTCCCGGCACTACGAGTGTCTCAGGGTCTTTGAGAGTGTCATCAGAGGTCAGGTGCAGAGGAACGTAGTGAGTAACCAGCCTGATCGCGGCGGACGGTAGATGCGCTTGATACCAAGCTCGTCTGTTCACAGAAGGGTAAGACACGTCCTCGTTGTGAGAATCAGGAAGTGCTGTTCAAAAGGAGACGCCTACAGGAGATATTCGAAAGCAGATTCCTTGTCCTGACGAATGTCAAATAGGTCGAAAGCGAGGAGGACCAGACTCGTAGGATCCATGTTGTATGTCTGCTCGAGATCCGCGCTCAGGCCTGTAGGGCTAGGGAGACAGGGAGAGAGCGTCTCTGGCACAGGGCCGACGATCATTGATGGCCAGATGACAGAATCTGCCTTTTCAAGGTGTATGGTCAAGAGCCTCCCAGAAGTAGAAGCATGCAGCGACTCGGACGACGAAAAAGACGATGCCAGGCTGAGGGACACATTTCGGGGCGACACTACTCGAAACGTGTTCCGCCTGAATTGCTGGCGTTGCACGGTGGCGAACCCCACACGCTCGTCTGCAGAAGAGGAGACAGGCGAGGAGAGTGCAGGCGATGACGTCAGGAACTCCTCCGTGTCAGAAGTGGGACCGCTCCCCACAGACGCAGCAAAGCTGCTCGATATATCAGGGTCCGAGACGAAAGCGTAGGAAGAGCGGGTCGAGACGGTCGAGGTGGTCGAGGTCGTGCGCTCGCGGGGTGACAACCGCGACGCGTGTGACTCAAGCTGCCATACGGAACTGGCAATATCGACATTTCCGTACAATCGACCCTAGGCCATAATGTGAGTCCCGAGGAACAGAGCAGAGACCGAGGAGCAGAACAGAGAATGCGTGGAATGACAAGAGGTCTCACATACCTTCACGACAGGTGGTTGGCCTCTGACTCCCGCGACCAAGTGATTGCGTTCGATAGTCACCTACAAACACGAGTTGGCGTTCTGCGACATTCCATGTCGAAGTGCCACATACCTGTACTTCTTCGTCCGGAGTCTCATACGGTACTAGCAGCAGCACAGTAGCCTAGGTAATGAGGGCGCGGATGAGTCGAGGCATTGGGATTCAATTCCACGGCTCACTTCACCTGGTCATGCGACTGCACATGCGTTAGCGAGCAAGCAACACCGTGGCCCACGCAGCATGCCACTCACCTGGTGCCATGAATAGGAATAGCTGGGATATTCTTGTGACCAGTTCATCCCCGGATGCAAGGCTTTACTGCGTGAATATTGTTGTGATCGTCAATGCAATGAGTAGACCGTCGGTCTTGTGCTCAGCCCTGCTGCTGTAGCAATTCCGCTTGACTCGCCTGTGACCATGTGTCAGACTCAAGCCGCACGCTGCCGTACGTCAGTGCAGTGAAGTTACCTAATCAGACTGCCGGAGAAAGCCGGGTTGAAACCCAGCGGTGTGTCGTTTTAGGAGACTTGGTGCAGGTGCAACATATCTCAAAACATATAGACAACTAACGTTTAAGATCTCTATACACAGCCTCAATACTTCCATGGTTGAATGAGATTTCCAGCCAAAACCCAAGTCAATGGACATACTTGTTCAAGCGTATTCTTTTGGTGACCCCCGTCCGAGCAAGTACGCGCTCCTCATTATGCATCTCTATTCGATAGATGTACCAAGAGATCGCTCGAGGAAAGCAGAGTCGTAAAATACTACAGGAAAGTATGATATTCGATGCTAAGCAATGAACGAAACGAATGTAAATGAACGACGACCCACGACGGCGACCCGAACCACATGCAAGAATGGAACCCTGAATCGACCAAGCGCTCAAACGAAGAAGATGAAGAAGTGGGTTCATTAACGGCGCCATGGGGGTAGTGGGATATTGGACATGCACGATTCAAAAGTCGAGGGTAAGATGAAGAGGAGGAGAAACAGAAAGATCATACGAGCGGGGTATATACGAAATAATAAGGAATATAAATGGTTAAAAATCTACAACACCGGGCAGGTCAGGCAGGGCGCGTCATCTGCGTGTGTCGTGTGTCGAACCCGCTGCCAATTTGAACTGTCCAAACCTGACCCGCTTAAGCATTACGTCCGTGCCGTCGCCTTTGCCGTCCTCGCGATACGGTTTAGCCTGTCCCGCTCTGCCTCCATGTGCTGGATCAACAGCCCGTCAAGCCGTTTCAGCGACTCGGTCTCCCGCTCGCTCCTAGACGCTCTGCCTGGCGACGTCGCAGGGCGCTTGGAGGTAGCGGACGTGGACGGCCTCGCCGGGACAGCGGGCGAAGCGGTGGGTAGGGGTGGAGTCACCGAACGGGAGAGCTGATGGAGATCGAGGTTCGAGACGCCCTGCTCGCCCTTCATCCGCTTGAAGTACGGCGTGCGCGGCGGGATGTTCGCCACCGGACGCCGCTCCTCCAGGTCGAAGGTGCGCGCAGGCGACCGAGGCATGGGCGAGTTCACCACCGACGAGGCCGAGGACGATACGTAGGGCGTCGAGTGGTTGCCGAGCCGCATGATCGACGTCTGTGCGGGTAACGGCGGCATCAGGTTCGCGGTGTCGACGCCAACGCCGGCATGCCCGTGCGCGCCGGAATACGCTGACGGCGCGGCGAGCCCGTCGTCTGAGAACTCCGACTCCGAGCTGTCGTCCAGATCGTCCATCGCGTTGGGGTGCGTCTGGATGTGGTCGAAGAAATCAATGGAGGAGTCGGTGGGTGGCGCGCTGCGTATGGACTGTGGTATCGGCGACGTCGGGATGTGCAATGTCGAGGGCATGGTGTTGCCCCGGCGTTCCGCGATGAGGAACTGGCGAGAAGGAGCAGGAAAGGGAGGCGTTATGGGCTCCGGGGCATGGATCTCGATAGACTCGGGCGCAGAAGCGTACGTGGAGTGCCCGGGATCCGACGACGTAAACGATGGGCGGGGAGACGGTGACAATTGCGACCTTGCGCGCTGCGACGTGGTGCGCGGAGGTGGAGAAAGGATTGTAGCGCTGAGGGAGGAAGAGGCGCGAGGAGGCGGGCTCATGTTGACTTGACGAAGCGTTTGCTGGACAGAGGTTGCACTGGATGCTGACGGACTGTTCATCGCAGTCGTGACATTGATTGCATAGCGTGGCATGGGGAGAGGGAGATGCTCGGATTCGAAGAGAGCGTCTTGAAATGCGGACACGGTAGGGGAAGGTTGAGAGTACTCTGACAGGGAAGGCCGACTAGGCAAGGTGCTCGCGAAAGAAGTCCTCGGGACAGTGCCGTCTTCAGACTGCTTCTGTTCAGACATGACATCGTGCTCGTCACTTGAGTAATGAGACCCGCTCGTCAAACTGTTGATGACACGATGCATAGGTTGGGGAAAGGCACGTGGCTCTCTCGACGGAGGCGAAATGCGGTCTTCACCCAAAGGGTGCCATAAAGGAAGCGGCGGGCTCACTACGCTTCTTCCCGCCCGGGGACCCATTTCGTGCAAATGATGAAGCACAGGAGAGGACACAACCTGGCGAACCACGCGCGAAGCGGAGGAAGATCTGCTGGACGCCCCAATATGCTCCTCGCTCGTGTAGGGCAAGTCCGACTGAGAAAGTGAGTAGACGGGGTTGATGATCTGCTTGCGCGGGGGAGGAGCAAGCGGGTGAGCTGGGGCTGACGGGGTCTCCGCGCGTCTTGGAACGTCGTTTCTGCCTTGGACCAAGAAAGGACGGGCCTCCTTTGGAATCGAAGGCCGGCGAGAATTTCTGCCCGCCGTAGAGGGTCGGCTGTCAGTACCGGTGGCTTGAACTAAGGCTTCTGGCTCAACGATCCTCTGCTCTAAATTGCGCCTCGGCGTGCCCGTCACTATCGGTTGAATGTATGCCCGATCGGCGCTACCCGTTGAGGATCTAGGAGGCGTCGATAAAGCGGGGGAAGCGAGCATGGAGGATGTGCCCGGAGAGTTGAGCGAGTGACCCACGGCTGCGTGCAAAAGCGCCTTGCGCCAGTCGTCGTCGGTGTCGGTCGACCAGATCCCCGGGCTCGCGGGAGGCAAGCGCTCGGCCAGGAGCGCCGCGCCAACAGAGTCCTCTATGCCCAATCCGTGCACATTCGACGTCTGGACCGCGAATGGAGAATCAGCAGAGGGCGGCGGCACGTCTACAGAGTCGGTCGGATCGATGACGTCGTCGCCGATGTCCGCCTTATCTCGCTGCGTCTCCCCCGACTTGCGCCCTTCTCCACGCGACTTGATCTCCTGCTCCGCCTGCCTTGCCGCGACCACGAGGTCGTCCATTTTTTCGCGGACGACGGCGACCCTTGTAACACGCTCCTGCGGCCGGACGAGGGCCGAAGCAGGCGAGTGCGGCAGCGTGTATGCATGGGGACGTGCAGTCCAACCTGACGCAGTAATGGAATCGGACGTCGTCCTGAGGACAGGTGTGCGATCTTCCGCCGACGTCGCCAGCGGAGATCCCGGCTTCGATCGAGCCTTTCCAACACGGAAGAGGTCAAAGAATGCAGGCGCGGAAGACTTGTTCTGTTTCTTTGGCAGGGCTGCAGACATGGGTGCGAGGTCGGAGGGCTTCGGCTTCGAGTGTGCCGGCGGCAGAAAGTAGCTATTGTTCATGAGGAGACGGAGGCGATAGGAGACATCGTCGACGTTGAAACTCCTGTAGTCGTCGCCCGACTCGTCGGGGTCAACCGAAGCGATGCGGTGGTCTGGAAAAAGGTCGACCAGCGAGCGTGGAGAGGGAGGCGAATCTGTCCCCGAAGTGGTAGAGACGGAGAATGGATAGATTGAGGACGAGGTGCCGGACATGATGGAGTCGCGGAAACGCTGACGCGCATCGCGGAAAGAAGTGTAAGGGGGCATAGGGTGGGAGCGACTGTGGTTTGAAAAGAGCGGGCTGGTGGGCGGCGAGGATTCTGAGAGCATGGACAGGCGATAGGCTTCCCGAGGGACACTGGAGCAGCGTTTGCGCGCTCGTGACTAGAGGAGGGACGATCGTTCAGAAGCCGTGCCGCAATCTCAAATAGGAGGGAGAGCACGTACGGTGGAGCCCTCCGCAGCTTCTTCATTGTGAGACACCCGCCCTCGGCTAATTAGGTCCCCATCGTCGACCGTTCGGCGACCTGGCGCTGTGGTCGGCCACGGCATCGGTTCGTCGTCGACATCGTATGCAAGCTCGATGGGTGAGGTGGTGAACCTCATTGGCGAGCGCGGGGGTCGAACAGGGACGTCCTGTGCGCTGACAGCAGCAAAGGGAATGTCGGGCACGGGAGGGACGTCCTCGAGGGGCCTTGTTGGGGTCACTGGTGGAGGCGGTGTGTTCGGGCCGCCGGACCTGTTCCTTCTGGCGGAGACGTTGGATGTGACTGTCTTGGAACGGGCTCTGATGCGCGGCTGGCGTGTGAGTGAACAATTGCTGCTGGAAGTCGCGTTGCTCTGGATGGAATTGGACCGCAAGACGGCGGGACGGGTGAGGGGACCGGGGTCAAAGACAGGATAGGACGAGGACGAGGACGCCATCATGGGCGGACCTCGATGCTCGACGCTGGACGAGACAGGCAACCTGCAAGACGTCTTTCGCGTCGCTACGTCCGTCACGTGCGCATTCCCCTCCGGAGTGACAGCCAGCAAACTCCCCGCCCGTCTAACGCGTTTCTCCCTCCCCCGCTCACGTCTCTCCTCACAAATCTCCGAGCGGTCCCGCCCACTCCCCCGCAATTCCCATACCATGTTCGGCCCCATCCTCTCCTCTCGTAGGTTCCCCATCTCATCCGCCATTTGCTCATCTCGGCTCAATTTCCAAAGTCATCCCACAGACAGCGGGCTTGCTCCCAAAGTGGCAGCTCCTCATCGGCGTCGTCGCAGTCCTCAACACCTTCCAGAACTTCCTCACCCTCAAGTTCACCCGCCGCATCTATAACGCAGTCCCTACCGCACAGCCAGGTACGGCTCGCCCAGTTTCTATTCCCGTTTTGTGCCCGGCACTTCAACTCGCGCACTCTTGCATCCAGTCACCGCACTCCAGGCCCGCACATTCGCCGTATGGACCCTGACGTCCGCCGTCGTGCGCGTCTACGCCGCATACCACATTCAAAGCAAAGTGTACGTCGAAGTGTTTTCCATGGCCTCTAGCGTGTTGACGTAAATTTCAAAGGATATATGACATGGCTCTGATGACGTACCTCATCGCCTTCGCCCACTTCAGCTCAGAAATCTTCATCTTCCGCACCGCGAAGATTGGCCCTCCTGTATTGAGCCCTTGTATTGTTGCGAGTGAGCTGACATGTGCAATCTGTGCATACGAGGCGGAACTGACTCACAACGTCTTTGCTAGCAACGTCGCTCGTGTGGATGATCTCGCAGTATGATTTCTACGTCAATAACTGATCGCACGACCCGTCCATCTGCCGTTGATCGAGTGTTGTTCGGCCATATGGCGTGCTTGCCACGCCCCCCGTTGCGCTTCCAATGGCGTTTCTCGTGATGGTCCCATGTTTTCTTTCCCACTGTCGTTCTTTTATTTACTTACCGCATCTAAAATTACATCGCCACATATAGATCTCTAATTATACCACCTCTTGTTTCGTGCACCTTCTGCGCCTTGTCGCTGGAACTTGCGTTCGGATCCTGCTTGTCAAGATGGATGGGGATTCTCGGGTGCTCTGCGGCATCGATTAGACCGAGTGTCCCAACTGGGACCTACGAAATCTCGAACCGTCGACTCCCGAATTTCATCAGCTCCCGTTTCTGTTGTCAGTAGAGCTTTCGCTTCATCACGGATTGGTTTCGCAAGTATTGCGCCTACGTGTAGGCGCGACAAGGGAGCTCTCAGCGTTTCATCCTCATTTCAGCAACTCGACCGCAGTTCCTGTCGAAACTCTCTGCACCGCGTGTCTGCAATGTCAAGCACCGCCGGTGTTTCCTTCAGCATTCTTCAATGGCGAATGCACCTCCCAGGGCCGTACAGCTCGTCGGCTAAGCGCGCGCGAAAATTTCTTTGTGTTTGTAAGTAGCAAAACTTGCTCTAGCCTCAAGCGCTACAGGTCAAGTCAATATCTGCGTTCGGTTCGGATCTAGACCAAGTACATGTGCGCTCAACAGCTGTGGGGCGACGGAGTTCAGGGCCTTCTGTCAACAAAGTTCATGGGCAACCTTAACCGTCCGGACCTTCTCTTTGGTTTAAAGTTCGTGGGCAACCTTAACCGTCCGGACCTTCTCTTTGGTTTCAAGTCCGTCGGCGCCGATTGGTGATGGTGGCAAGGCGCCATCTCATCAGCAGCACGGCACATGGCATCATCCCGTTCGAGAACGACGAGAACGACATGTGTTGGGGGCATGTGTCCCCGCTACGCGCCCCGTCTTCGCGACATCACTACAAGAGGCACGCGATATACGTAACGCGTTAACCCGGGCGATTTTCCGAGCCCGAGATTCTTGAGGCTGGGGCTCTAATTCTGAAGAGAAGACCGTGTCAGAGGGTGCAGAGGGCGCGGGAGCACACAAGCTTTGGGATTTTCAAATGGGCTAAAACGGGTGCCGCGACGTGTGACCTCCCCCTGCGACGGCGCGAAACGGGGGCGGGCAGAGCGCCAAGGTGAGAGCCTCAGGATGGACATCCTCAGGTGGTCTGCGTTGGGAGGGCAGGCGGGTCAGCGGATGCGCGACGCGCGTCGATCGCCTACTGACTATTATGTGACGGAGAGAGATTTCAAACGGTGCATCTTGTCATCTGTGAGGCTGCCAAAACCTGGTGCGTGGTGGTCTGCTAGTTACGGCAGGGTCATCGGCTGAGACCTGCCGTAGCGGCTCGCAGGCGGTTCGGCTTACTAGGTCTAGAATTTTTGAAGGGAGAAAACCTCCATGGTCGAGGACGAAGAGGGTTTGGTCGTGGCGCTATACAAGGCGCTATATTTGGAGAGAGTCGAAAACCCCCGGACGTTCTCTGTCAGGTCGAGAATGACTGTCCGTGAGATGCTCATATGAATGTAGAATGGGCTCCAATGTTGTGCAATTTCGCGCGAGGCGGCCTTCGAGCCATGCAATTGAGACAGCCGATATTTAAGGTCGTTTTGGCGCCAGGCAATTGGTGGTCGGATGCTGTTGGGTGGCAAGAGGTAGCGACAAGCCGAAGCATCCTAGCGGCATATGTCGTGATTCGACGAGAGCTCTGAGCAACGATGTGTGTCAAGCGGGGCGCACTTTTGCCCTGTCACAGTCGGAACGCATTTTTTTATGAATAAAGTGCGGGGCATGGGAGGAGAACGAGCGCGAAGTGCGTGCGACTGGGCAGCGCTCATAGGATAACGTAGACTTGGCAGAAAGATGCGTGAGCACGCTAGGACGCAGGTGGGTGGCGCGCTGTGGTGGCGAGGATGGTGAGGACGACGCGTTCGTGCATCACGTGTGTAATCTCACTCGCTGGCATTTTCGCAAACGGCACGTTCGAAGCACGCATCCCCGCAAATGGATTTTTGTGTCCGCGTCGAGGATGCACGGTGGGTTTCGTGTTCATCGGCCGGAGGATATTTGGGGAAGGGCCGAAAATAAAGTGAAGGGAGGTAGGGTAAGCGAAGTACCGCCACGGTTCCTTGCGTTTTACCCCGCATTCGAGATGCGATCTGCACGTGGCCAGGTTGCCGGGCCCGCCTATATAGGACCCGTCCGTCTCATCCAACTCTCCCCGTTCCGACCCATCTCCCGCGACCTTTCTCTCTCCCCCAGTACATCTCCATCGATTGAAACAATCCCAGACACCGAAACAACTAACTATCGCATCTCGAACGTGTCTACTAATGACGTCCTGCGTCAACTCATACCCTCCTGAACTCCTCTCTACCATCTGTGCCCATGTCTTTGCCGCCGGCCAACCCTCATCCATACCGTCCCTAGACCCCCTCTTCCTACAAGAAGCTGGGGTACCCTCGTCCCTTCCCTCCTCATACCCGCCCGCTAACTGGCCCGAACCCGTAGCCCGTCGCACCCTCGCCAACCTCTCCCTGGTCAGTCGCGCATGGTCCGAAGCGGCCAAGCCTTGGCTCTGGCGCAAGATCGAGGTCCGGCTGCCCCGCAGCTGGCTCGCGCTTGTAGAGGAGATCGCCGGCGACGAGGACGAGGAGGCGGACGTAGAGCAAGCTGCGCTCGTCGTCGACCGGAGCATCTCGGAGGCCGCCAAAGCTGCGCTCGCGATGCGTACGGCGACCGGAGAAGAGCCGGACCAGGACGCAGCGATGAAGCTAAAGGAGAGCATCCTCGAATCCCTGAGTGGCCCTGATAGCTCTATTCCACCGGAACTGCTTTCCCCACCCGCGTCGCGAGATCCGAGTCCTAGACGCGCGAAGAGCAAATCACCGGCGCGATGGAAGCTCATGCGCTCGATTTCCGACGCTGTGCAGGACCTTATGGGTCGCGACGAGAACGGGATGTACGGTACGTCTTTCCGGACTACCTTGAGCGGCATAAAGCGCTGTTTTCTGACAGCTGCGTATTTTTTTGGCTTCGGCATAATCAGTCCCCGCCGTGCATGATCCGCGACCCGGTCGCTATGTGCGTCATCTTGACTTCAACCACTTTCGGACGATTGGCATGCGCCGCTCTGTTGAAGAGGGCGTCAATAGCCGTTTTGTGACGGGTGGACGTCTGGAAGCAGTGCTCAAGGTACGTCCCATATGAACATTTCATGTCTCGTGACCAACATTGCGTCTGATTTAAGGAAACCCCGAACCTCACTGTCTTCGGTGCGACAGAGTACATGGATGGTGCACTGACGTTGCCGGTGATCAAAGAACTCTTTATGCGTGGTGCACCCTCTCGAGGGCGTGGACAGCCTCTCCGAGGTCGCGGTCTTATCATTGAGGATCCGAACGATGTCGAAGCCGAGGACAATGCGAGGCGTCGGGAGTGCAAGGAGATTGAGGCTGTCGACCTCACGGGTTGCGTCAGCATCGTTTTCGTCAATGCCCTGACAGAGTTCGTCAACGAGCTCTTGCTGCCTAATGCTGAACCAGATTCGTCTTTCGTTGAGGACGAGGATGCGAGGTCTCCATTGGAGCGCGGCCGGTCTAGTCGGTCGTCTAGATCATCACGGCACCTAGACGAGCCTGTGTCTTTCCCAGGTCTTCAGCGTTTGAGTCTCCGCGGTGCCAAATCCATCCCGCCGGCGATCCTCAATCCATTCGTCCTCGCGTTTCCCTCCCTCACGCATCTTGACCTGTCATGCACGCGTGTGACTCCCGATTTTTTGAATGTGCTCGGGCTATCGCAGACCGTCCGACTCCGTTCGCTCTCTTTGGGACGCTGCATTCGTTTGACAGGTGAAAGCATTCGCGACTTCCTTGTTTCAGCCCCAGCAGTTCGTGACTTGACAGAATTGAACCTCTATGGGGATGGCACGTTCCCTTGTCCCCTCTCGTCATCGGAGCTGCGTGACATCCTCACAAGTGCCCCGTGTCTCACTTCTGGGGAGCTACTCTACCTCGACCTGTCTAGCGCCCAACTGACCCCGGAGCTCTTCGAAGTGACAGCCCCACAGCCGAAACTGAGATCATTGGGCCTGTCATCCATCCCTCACTTAAGGCTTGATGCCATCGTCAACTTTATCAAAACGAAGACTCCTCAGGTCGAGGCCGTCACTCTTGTGGGCACGTCACCTGATCTAGGCTACGGCGAAGGCGTAGGAACGCAGCGAGGATCCGCACGCAAAGCTCCCATTGTGCTCCATGCACAGTTCATTCGCCCGTTGTGCACACCTCCGTTCTCTTTCAGCATTTCTGGAAACAAGCCTGCTCAGGATGCTCCGACCCGGCTCCGCGTGATCGAGCTTGCGACCCCCTTGTTGGCGAGCTTGGGTGCTGGCGCGGAGTCGTGGAGGATCATAAAGTCAAAGGGCGGCCGCGGGTGGTATGTGGACACGGCTACTGGATGGGTTGCGCAACCGCGCGCGGAAGGGCTGGCTTCGGAGGTGTCCGTATGGAGGCGGGATTTGGCGAAGGCGCACCCTTGGAGGGAGGCTCTGGAAACCCTCGCAGACGCGAATGGTAATGTGGGCAGTGGCGTTGGGTGGCACGCAAGGAAAATGGAGGTGAGTGCGAGGCTCGGAGATGACGGCTTCATTCCCTTCCTTTACCTGATCTCGCAGCCCACGTTCAACGCTAACACCTTGTTCCTTAATAGGTACTCCATGGGCACGGTCTCCTAGGGCGTGAAGATGGGCTGTATGGTGCTGTCTCATTTGCGTACCAAGGATAAATAGGGCACCGCCGCAGCGCCTTTTTGCGCGGTATACGTACTATCTTGTTCTCGAAGCTTGATAGGAAAAACACACGAATAGCGCGTACTGCGCAGTGCGCACGGCTTTCCTGCAGGTTCTTTTTCTAATGCCGTGTATCTCGGATACCACTACTCTACGTACCGTCAGTACGCGGAAGGGAGAAAAGCGCTGCTGGGCTTCGATTCCTCCATTTTTTGGGTTTTATTTGAACTTTGATTGCTATTTTTTTCTGCTCTGTACTCACATTTACTCACCTCTAATTCTCGCTTGTACAGTAGTAGGAAGGGGTTTACGCGGTCGCTTTGACAAATGAAAGACAATTGTCGCCACCGTTTGCTGCTTTGAGTTTGCTTTTGTCGATCAGATGCTGTGCGGCGGCGCTACAGCTACTGCGGGCCGCGTCGGGTGGTTGAAAACCGGCATGGACCCACATTGTGGCGTGAGCTTTGACCGCCACCTGTTGTGACTGGAAAACACTGCACTCAGGTCCCTGTATGGCTGTGTTGTAGTAGAAGCGAGAATTGGGGCGATAGAGAAAGCGCAGACAGGCGCTGCAGGCTCATATGTTGTTTATTTGAATGTCCGCCGCACCACCTGCGAAAGCCACGGTCTCAAAGCCTTTTTTGCCATGCAGTGGCAGTGGGGCGTCGTCTAGCATATAAACATCAGCGCTCCGCTCTTTCATCCCCCTCCAACAACTGTTCCGTGTCTTCCCCTTCCGTCCGTTCGATTCCCTTGACGAGTGAGTCTCCGCTGTCCCCATCCAGTTATTGGATATAGAGCGCTTCGGTTGATCCCTCCTACCCCTGCGCGTAGCATTCATGTCCAGCAACTCCCATCTCGTGTACTCCACAATTCCTCCCCCTTCCACAGAGACATCCGCGCCTCTGACAGCACATATGGCCGACGGATCCTCGATTCGTTCACGCCAAATTTTTCCTGCTGGCGCGTCTGCCACACCGGACGTGGGTGCTACTGCACAAGATGACCGGCCGTCGTTTCGGTCGGGGAGGCGGGCGTGGGTGAAGGCGTTTATCCGTCGGCATAGGCCTCAAAGACCTGTCGGGGATGCTCCTACGGCGTGGAGAAGCATAGTGGCCGTAGTGACCTCGTCCTGTGAGATCAACGCCTTCGTTTGTGACCGCATCAACACTCACCGCACTCCCCCCTTTAAAGACATCAACATCCTGCTCGTCTTCATTCCGGTTTCCGTACGTCCATACCTCCATTTCTCAGGTTGGGTAACCCTGACACTTCTATAGTGGGCCATGCACTTTGTCGACATGTCGGACACTCTCATTTTCGTCTGTGAGTCCATTCTCTCTATCTTCTCATCTCCCTCGCAACCCTGTGGCTTACTCCAATATAGTCTCCTTTTTGGCTATCATCCCGCTCGCAAAGGTATTTCTACATTACTCCACTTGTTCCACCCACATCCTTTGAATGACGATTGGTATCCACCTAGCTCCTCGCGTTTGCCACCGATGAGCTTTCATTACGCGTTGGTCAAACGTTGGCAGGTCTCCTCAATGCGACACTCGTAAGTTTCATCTCATCAGCCTCTCCCTCTCCCCTATCTTTTTGGACCCTGAATTGATTGAACGCTGTTTCCTTCAGGGTAACGCGTGCGTATCCCCGGCTTTTTCTTACCCGTTCTAAGCTCACGTAAATATCTGATCAGCGTGGAACTGATTGTAGCCGCAAGTACCTCTCCTCGTATCATCACAATAGGGTCTCATAGCCTTGGCTTTGATATAGATCATCGCTCTTACTCAATGCAAGCTGCGCATCGTTCAGTCTTCCCGTGAGTGTCCTCGCCCCTCATTTACCCCAAATTTCCATCTGTGGCATATGCGCGGACACCGTGGACCAGAAGTGTTGCCGAAGCATGTCCGCTCTGCTTCCGCATTGCCATGCCGCCTTACAGCTGTATGCCCCAAAATTAGACGTTTGGCAACGCGTCTCAGCATCGTGGCATGGAGGCATGAACCCTCTGCATGCACGCAAATGTTCAACTTGCCTGTTTGGGATTGCCACGGTGACCCAGGGTCGGGGCCACTCCTGCCATTTCGGCGCTGTCAGCGCTTCTTCCCTTGATCGCGCGGGTTTTGAATTCTTACTGACGATGACATCGCCATCTGTTCACAATCGTAGTTGTCGGCTCGATCCTCAGTAATCTGCGTAAGCCACTGCTCTCTCCATGCGCACGCTCCCTCTAATCCTTACGTGCAGTGCTCGTCCTTGGAATGTGCTTCTTCGCCGGAGGCACCCGCTTTTCCGAACAAGGCTTTGGGATCAGTATGTACCCTCCATATATCGTTGATGACCCTGGGTTTTTTGACTGTTTCCGTGATTCAATCAGGCGCTACACAGCTCAATTCATCTTTATTGACAGTGAGCGTCATTGGTGTGTTGCTCCCGGCTGCGTTCCACATGGCTGTCACGCCGGACAGCAGTACAGAGCAAGACCCACTCTCAGACTCGGCGGAGAAAGCCGATATTCTGAAACTGTCTCACGGAGTGCGCCCATCTCTCTCTCATAAGAAATAAGCATTTCTCATTCAGAAACCTCCTTTCTTCTCTAGGTGGCCATCGTATTGTTGTTCAGTGCGTCCCTCATAATTGTCTACACTGTCCTTGTTTCTCTTACCATGATGGTCCCATCAATCAGTCTACGGCAGCTACCTTGTATTCCAGCTGTTCTCGCACAAGAACTTGTACGAGGACGACCACCCCAACGTCCAGAAATCGGTTGCCTATAACCGTCATCCGGAGAGGAAATCCCCTGTCACTGATGTCGAGGCCCACGTGCAAGAGAAAGAGGAAGAAGAGGAAAAGCCCCAAATGAGCGTGGCCGTTACCGTCGCCCTTCTAGTCATCGTCACAGTGGTATGTTAACTTCTTCGTTTTCCTGGTCGTCCGCGGGGTATTAATCATCTTTCTTCACTTTGACTTGTAGCTCGTCGCTGTCACTGCCGAATTCCTCGTGGATTCGATCGATGGATTGACGGCCAAGGGAGCCATCTCGGACGAGTTTGTTGGTCTTATTTTGTTACCAATTGTTGGAAACGCTGCGGGTAAGCACATTGTCTGCCAGCATTTCCTACGTCAAACTTACTAAGCTAACGATTCGTGCAGAGCATGTCACCGCTGTCACCGTGTCAGTCAAGGACAAGCTTACACTTAGTTTGGGCGTCGCCGTTGGGTCAAGTATCGTAAGTACCCCCGGTTGTGATCTTTTGCATGACACTCATTCCGCCTTTTGTAGCAAATCGCCCTCTTTGTCATTCCGTGAGTATCGCTCGAGAGCCCACTTCTTTCCTGAACTCACACAATATTCGACAGCTTCATCGTGACCCTTGCATGGATGATGGGCAAGCCATTGACACTTCTCTTTGATCCATACGAGTCCATTGTCCTCTTCCTCGCTGGTACGCACTTGTTTCTTGCTCTTCCCACTAAATGACCAACATCTTTGTCCACGCAGTCTTGACCGTCAACTACATCGTACAAGACGGAAAGTCAAATTGGCTAGAGGGGATGATTCTCATGTGTCAGTAATCTTTTCATTCATGACTTGACCTCACTTGACGCGATGGATGCGAACAGGTCTCTATGTCATTATCGCCATCTCATTCTGGTTCTACCCTGGTAAGTTCGGGTTGGGTCACCATATCTCGCATTGTCACGGGACTGAGCCGCGCTCGCTCTTATTAGGATCGCAACAGAACGCTTTCCTCTACATATCGTGTTAATATGCCGCATTTCTTTCCACACTCTTTTTCACCTTCACATGACCTGGCAGCTTTTTTCATGCCTCCATTGGGACGTGCGAAGTGAATGCTAATGCCGGTATGTAGCGAGCTGTGAGGTCACGATGTCTTGTCTTCTCGATTGTGCTGTTCACACACTACGACGGGTCCATGAACTGTCTCCTATTGCGTATTGTCCTTCGTTTAGATTAATTTTATACCCCGCGAAGAAAATCAGATACGATGTCCTGGCCAGTGTTGATACTCACATACTGTTTGGTGGACGATCTTCTAGTTCGTTTGTCTGCGCGTGTCTGTGTTATTATTAGTTGACACTCATGATTGTTAGTGTACACCAGATATATTGTTGGCTGTACAAACTCTGTACGATCTTTGAGAAACAAGAGACAAATACAACAATACAGAATGCCCCGCAATGATGTGATATAGAGTGAGCTACATAGATACAGCCTAGAGTTTTGCTCTCAGGGATTTTCCGGAATCTACCAGTGTCGCAGCAGCCGCGGCCAGGACAGTAGTCCCACGCTCCTTGACCTTGGTTTCTGGAGCAGAATGTATGAGGAAGTCGCCGTAAAGACAAGACAATAGGTAACTTACGGAAGATGACCTTGCCGCCCTCTTTCCACATCTCGGTGACGAGGGTCTCGCCCGGATAGACAACGCCGGCGAATCTGCCAAATCATTCAGCTGCGCATTCGGGAACAAAACAACGGAGATGCGTACCGGACTTTGATGTCTTTGAATTCACCGAAGGTCTTCAGGACATGCTTCCCCGAAATGCCCAAGAAGCAGAGGCCTGGCACGACGTGGGCAATTCAGCAGGAATACCAAAAGTAGCTCTACCGCTCATGGCGTACCATGGAGAATGGGCTTATCGAAGCCTCCTACTGCAGCGAACTCGGGCAAGATCTACACAAGATAGGAAGGCTGTCAGGTTACCTCGCAATTCACGCAGCTCAAGATAGATGCGCACGTGTAATGGATTGGAGTCCCCGCTAAGGCTAAAAAGGATTGAGGACAATGAGCAACGGCTGTGCGGCAAGCTCGGATTGTAAGTAGAAGCATGAGACTTACCGATAGAGAGCGGCCTGTGAGGGCACGGTCTGTTCCTCGACGACAGCATCAGGTTGTCTCTTGGGGGGCGTGTTGGCAGCAGAAGCAGGGCCGCGATCTTCATAGGCGCGTCATGAAAAATCACCCCAAATCAATGATACAAATCCTCATGGTAGACGTGACTGCTGCCTACCTTTGCCATTACGTTTCCCCCCAAACCCTCCGGCACCACGGATAAAGACTGTCGACTGGTTCTCGAAGATGACCTTGCCCGTATGTTTGTCCTTGGTTTCCACAATGGACGTCACGGCCGCTGCCTTGCCCTTGTCCAGAACCTCGAAGAGTCTGTTATCGCCTCGACCGGTCAGCTCGTCATCCGGTAGAACAATTTTGGAGACACAAACCTTGCTTCACTCACGAGTTCGCCACTTGTGGGTATAGGTGCCTTGATGGAAAGGTATTGCTCTCCGTGAAGTAGTTTTGCCTGCACGATGCAATACGCATCAGTCATGTTCTGTGGAAATCAAAATAACAGCGAGTGAACGTACAGGGTTAAAATTTGGCAACCAGTCCAAAGGCAGGCCTCCACTGGCCAGAAATTGGGGAATTACACCGAAGGTTGGAAGGGCCGAGAACTGGTCATGACCTTCATAGGTCCATTGGAGTTCCTTCTCGGTCGCTCCAATCCCAAGATTGTATAGGATGACATCACGCTCCGTAAAGTTGTACTCGACAAGCTCTGGCACAGCTTTCTTCGCCTCCTTGACGATCTCGGCGTCTTCGGGGTCAGCGTAAGGGCCGTCCTCCGATGAATCTGCACCCTCATTTCCGAAGTTCGCCATGATCTATTGAACACGGTGAGTGCATGCCGCAACGGTGATTAACACCAACTCACCTGCTCCATGCCTTCCTGCGTTGAAGTAGGATGTGTTGCACGACCGTCCTCTTCACACACCTCAGTCAGCTAAACAAGTCACGGTCGATAGACTGTTGGAGTTCACCGAAGTTCGTGATCACATTCCATTTGGCGAGAACATCTTCTGGAGTGAAGGGCTTCTTCACGGGGAACCCGTGACCTCCGGCTTGTTGCCAGCGAGTCTGGGCCGCCCAACCCCCAGAAATTTCAAACAAAGCCCCTGTCGTTTCTTCATTATCTGTAGTCTTCAAGTTAACCATCATCTCGTTCGAAGTGGCGTGTTGAACATACCTGAGCTAGTCAAATACCCGACAACAGGAGCCACGAAATCCGGCTGAATGTTTATGAGAACTTTGTCTGGAAAGGAATCAACAAATTGACAGACCTTGAATGCGTCAACCATCTCTTTGGGCCTGGTGTACAACTTTGTCAATCCTGGAATCGGAGAAGATGGCAGATTTCAGGCGCATACCAGATCGTCATCGTCATTGCAGTACCCGCGGAGGGAGCAATAGTGTTGGCAAGAATATTATATTTCTTGCCCTCAATGGCCAACGTCCTTGTGAGACCAAGGATGGCGGCCTTTGCCGTTGAATAGTTTGCCTGACCGAAGTTACCGTCTAAGTCAAATTATGAGTTGAATGGCAATCAAGTAATTATATTGAGATATCTTACAGATGCCAACACCTGAGGCCGTCGTGACGATGCGGCCGTACTTCTGCTTTTGGAAGATTGGCCAGACAGCCTTGGCGCACTGTGAACCTGGTTAGTACGCCCCTCATGATAAGAGGCCTCTCGGACGCACTTTGTAAGTTCCCCTGTTTGATAGATAGATTATTTATTGCTACCCAGAGAAGAGAACCCGCGAACGTACCTCAGGTGGACTGCGATGACTGCGTCCCACTCGGGTTCAGTCATCGCAGTGAATGACTTGTCTCGCAGTATACCAGCATTCGCGACTAAAATATGCACTCCACCAAATGTACCGAGAGCCGCCTTAACCAAAGCATCGCCGTCCTCTGCTGAACAAACAGCAGCAACAGCCTTACCACCAGCTATACATCCAAGGAGATGGAAAGTCAATACAACAGCACACGCAATTCCGGTACAATTTACCTTGCTTGATTTCATCGACAACGGATTGTGCACCCTTCTCACTGACATCGTTGACCACAACGTTAGCACCGAGACGAGCGTACATCAAGGCGTATGCCCGGCCAAGCCCGGCGCCGGCACCAGTGATGATGGCCGTTTTGCCATCGAATCGGACCTCCGGCGATGCTTGAGTATTGGCTGGCTGACTCTTTGCTTGCTCAAGTTTTGCCTTCAATCAAAACGACAAGTCTCAGCAATCGAAGAACGAGGTTGAATCGAATGATTCTGCGTACAACAATGTCTGTGTCTGCCATGCTCTCTGGACTACAGACCAAATTAACAAAAGCCGGAAGAGAAACAATTCGAACGCCTTACTGGTCAGCATTGGTGAAGTCGGTGAGGTCACTCCACCGCTGTTTGACCTGGAGTGAAGCATCGGAGGCCATGATGAATGTCACAAAACCTTCCAGGAATATGAGGACCTACCGCTGATGGTGTGAACGATGCATCCGTCTTGAATATAGCGCCTTTGCTACGTTCCCAGCGAATTTCGGAAACATAACCAGCACCAACGACAAACACTTTGCCGCTAGCCTCTGGACCCTCCGGATGCGTGACGGCAACAACAAATGGGGCAACAAAGTCAGGCTGTGGTGATCCTGTCAGTATCATGAGATTTTGAGTCATGTTACGTTGACTTGCCTTGAGATTGGCGAGCATTTCGGGAGGCATGATGGTCTCGGTCATGGCGGACGCAGCCATCTATGGAATATCAATGTCATATTTGGAACCGATACTTCGAAGTGTGACGCACAGGTGCAATTGCCGTTGCCTTGATGTTGTACTTCGCACCCTCTCGTGCAAGGGTTTTCGTGAAAGAGATCAGACCCATCTTCGCGGCACTGTAATTGGCCTGCCCGAAGTTGCCTAACCGCCGGATACAACAAATTTGTCAACATATGTATTCCGTTTGTCACGGAAGACGAGCGCACCGAACAAACCGGCAGCGCTGGCAGTGTTCACTATACGTCCAAACTTCTGCTTGCGGAAGATGGGCCAAGCAGCTTTTGTGCACGCGAAGGCACCCTTCAGGTGAACTTCTTGAATCTGGTCCCACTCTTTGTCCGACATATTTTTGAACCTGACACAACCATAAGCACGCTGACATCCACCAGTCCGCCCACTCAAACTCACCCCTTATCCCGAAGAATACCAGCATTGTTAATGAGAATAGTGACGCTGCCAAAGGCATCCACTGCTGTCTTGATGACTGCGACACCGTCTGTTGCCGACGAGCTGTTCACGACAGCACTCCCGCCAGCTATAGCGAATGCATAACGATGAGCAATCTGGCGCCTGGAGTTCAGATGACTCACGCACCAGCTTTGATTTCGTCGACGACCTTTTGAGCCGCTGCCTGATTGAAGTCATTGACAACCACGTTTGCGCCTCGAGAGGCGAAGAGAAGAGAATAGCTAGTTCCATCGTCTAGTATCAGGCACGTCCCCTTCAGCATCGAAACGGTACTCACGCCTTCCCCAAACCGCCGCCGGCTCCAGTCACAACAACAGTGTGGCCCTTGAATGATAGAGACATATCGAGAAATCTGGCTGGGGTAGATATAAGTGGATGAAGACAAAGTGCAAGTGCGCGTCTTAAAGCTAGGGCTGGCGGGAGTAACTTGACCGAAGCATGTGAATGGTCATCGGCGTGATTGCTGGGCGCTTTACCCCAGAATATAACGTCAGCGGAATGTGTCATTGAGGGGGCGAGTGTGCGTGAACGTTTCGGCGACATCTCTCCAAACTTCGGGCTAACGAGAGAAAAAAATACATTGAGAGACATTCACAGGATTGTCATGTCGGAAAGCTAGAAAGCAACGGACTCAAGTAGCAAGTGACGAGTTATTCAAAACTCTGCAACACGTACACGTGATGCGACCGCGTCGACGCGTCGTAACGCGATCGGTCCGAATGCATCACACCAAAATGTCCGCTCGAGTACGATACCTCCAAGAGAAATCAACGTGATCGCAATAAATAAATGGGATGGACGATGCGGCGCACTGCGCGATTGTATCACCACACCGCCTATAGTACGTACATACGGCGGCGACGGTATGCTTGGAGTACTGAGCCACTAGAAGGTGCAGAACTAAGAGAAGGTATACAGACATTTTGAATGTAAAATCAAGTGGACGATGTACAGGTGAGGGAGGGAGAGAACAATGATGGAACCAATAACACAAAACGAGAAGAGGGCAAATCAAGGGGGAGGATTCAAGTCAATCGTGAGCACGTAAACGCGGCGTAGATGGGAGGACGAGGGTGAGATAGATGAAGGAGGGTGCAGAGAGAACATAGTCGTCACAGTCCATAGACATAATCATGTCGGATATGTAACAAAGATGTTCAAAGGCCCCGCACGATGGAGGAATGCGAAAAAGACTGTGCAGGATGATCGACTTAAATGGTGTTTGAGGGATTGCAAAGACGAGACGAGATGGCCAGAAAAGGAAGAAAAGAGATGAAGTGTTGCACGTGAATCCGACAGCAAGGAGAGCGAGTGACAGACATAGAGGGGTAAACTGGCATAGAGACATGTAGACATCGTGGGGAGTGGACATTGATGATGAAGTGGGTGATAATCAAACACTTGAGATCAACTGTGAGAAACTGAAACATGATGAAATAGATGGGACAGGAGACGATGGGAGAGATGTGAAAAAAAGTGTAGGATTGAGGAAAAGGCGCAGAAATGGAGTGATGTGGGACACAATGCAAAAAGGTATCAGGTTGATGCTCGTTACGCGAACACCATGCCCTCGCCCTCGGTGGGGATCTGAGATCTCGCCCATTCCATCGCGTAGCCGGATGCCTTGAAAAACTTTTTGCTCCCGTATTTCTTGCAAATATAGAGTGTCTCAAAGTTGGGCTCCGTAAGCTTGTCGATCAAAAGGTTATGCCCTGGGATCAGCTGCTCCTCTGTGTACCCAGAATAGAAAACGAAAGCATCATTCTAGATACCAAGGGTATTAGTGTGAGTGTCACGTGATGGTTGAAAGAGGCGGAAACGTGTTGTGGGTGTGGTATAAAACAGTCTTGGCCAGGTGGAGAAAGCGAACTCACCCAGTCCCCTCCCAACATCTGCCGCGCAGTGTACATTCCGATGGCAGCAACCAAACTCGGCTTCACCCTCAAAAACCGGTGATCCAGCAGGGTAATCTCAGTGAGGAACTTGCTCAACGTCCGTGTCTGGATGTCGTAGTCGTCGGCCTTACTGATTTTCCGCATCCAGCTGTACGGGGAGCAGTAATGTGAGACTTTGAACTCTATCGTCTGCAAAACGATTCGTTCGCCCTTGAGAATCTCCTCCCTCGTGTACCCATTGCCAGTCATGTAGGAGAACTCGTCGACGGAGGGTGCTAGAATCTCCTCGTATTTGGAAGCAATGAGCATTGCGGTGACGCCGACGAGCTGAAGCTTGACGAGTGAAACGACGCGGTGAGTAAGGAAACGGTCCACAATGTTGACAGCTATCCATAGCGTCTCGGGGAGCATGTGATACCGGAGGTGAACCTGCTGTATCCAGTCGACAAGGGTCTGACGCATTCCCCAATTAACCTCGCCTTGCGATGACATATAATCAGGATTCGGCATGATGTCCTCCTATAGAGAACCGTTCAGCCGCACCCCAGGTAACATCAAGGGCGAGACTGACCTCTAGCTCACTCATGTACTCAAAGATGTCTTCAGAGTATTCCGACACCATCGTCTCGTCGATCTGGCCTTCAACATCTTCCTCGAACGTGGCCCGTATTTGGTCCACTTCCATTTGATATCTGGCGGCATGACCAGGCGATACGTCCGGCCAAGCATAGACAACGTCGCCATTAGACGCCATAAGTCTTGCAGCCTCGTCCTCGTCCTCGTCCTCGTCCTCCTCGCTGTCGGTGGCGCCGATCATGCCTTCCACCTCATCCTCGCCCACGAGGAGGTTCTTGTTAGCCATATGCGTCGAAGAGATTCGAGCTTCCTCAACTCCCATGCCAAGTTGTTCGACATCATCCTCTTCAGGGGCAATGACGATGGGAGGTGCATTATGCTGAGACAATGGATGGGATGGGCGAGAAGGAAGTTGTGTAGGTTTCAGAACACGCGAGGTAGGACGCGAATTGTTAGTCTGTACGGGAACGTCGCCTACACGGCCTGGACCAAGAGGCACCCGCTGAGGACCGGTGGCCGCTGCGAGGGAAGAAGACCGACTACGCTTCAAACCTGTGTCCGCCGTTTCCTTCTCCTTGCCATTTAGCTTCGAGTTCGTGTCCTACGATGCGAAAACCATTAATTCTAAGCTAAGGGCTCAGATGGTGAAGCGAAAACACACCTTGCGATTGACAGCGGTTGTTGTTACCTCACCCAAGGCGGGACGTTGAGGTCCATTCTTAACAGCGTTAACGACAGATTGACCGATGCGAGACATGCCGGCGACGGTGATGCTTGCATTCTGTTTCAACTTGCTCGTTGCATTCTCATCACCATTGATCTTTGGGCGTTGTGGGCCAGTCCGGTTTCGCAATGGAAGCTAATGGCAGAAGGCAACAGCAGCCGTATTAGTATGCGTGGCACCCCCAATCCGACACAAGATAAAAGGCCTACACGGTGTGCCATTTGAGCGTGGAGAACGATCGAAGGTATATACTATGTAGGATGAAGGTGAGCAGTGACTGAGACAACGGAGAAGGAAGAGTCTGGAGAGTGTCCTGTAGGAGGAAGAGGTAGAAGACGAGAATGAAAAGAAGAACAAAGACCTCTTATTTTGAAGACTCAAAGATCGTCCACGGCGGGGCGGGAATGACGAACAGACGAAGAAACTGACAAGGAATGGGTCGTAGAGAGTCAGGGAGGGAATTGCGAACTGAACCACCTTTTCCTCAAACGCGAACCAGCCACGTGACACCGCATCAATAGATTCAAACAACGCGTCCACGTCGACGACGATGACGTACTTGCCCTCCTAAACGGGGACACCGGTCTTTTTGTCCGCGTCGCTTCCACGGTGGTAGGACCGCAGCGCACGTAAATAAAAGGTGTGTATGGACAATACGCCCTTATTATATCCTAGCTACGTACCGTACCCAAAGCATACTTTCGACCATCAAAAGTAGACAGTATATGCAATGTACGTCGTTGAGATGCCTGATATAAGACAGACTGGTGGGTTAGTTCAAGGCGCCTCTGCAACTTCGGTGTGATAGTCTCAATATCGCATGGGCCATGGCACGGCTGCAGAGGTGCATGCATCAGACGACAAGCTGGGATTGCGAGGGGCATGATGCGCAATTAGGGACAACTCCAGCAGCCACTTCGTTTGATCAGGATCAGCACAAATCAGATTTTCAGTCAACAAGAAGTTGCATAAGAAATCTTCAATCAGCATACGAAGCAACGGTGAAAAAACGAAGAATGTCACGGACTTCGCGAGACTTGCCAGGCTCTTAAGACTGACGCCGGGAATCACTTCGGTGTCCAAGTGGCCCGGCCTTCCCAAACAGCCTAGCCGACCCTTGACTCATCATTCCGAGTCCCGCTCTAGGAGCAAGCGTTGCGACTTCTAGAGGTTCGATGAGCCTGCGCCTCTCGTCTTCGATATCAACGCTCGGCAGTCCTAAAGCGGTACCAGGCTGCCAGCCCTGCTTCGAAAGTAATTGATGGCCTATGTTCGTGACGGTAAGTGGTGCGGGATGCGGTGGATGGGGCGTAGGAGGTGCAGAGGCCGTATAAATGACATCCTGCCGAAATGGGCTAACGGTTGGCGGAGCAGGAGAAGTAGACGGAAGACCTGGGCTATCGGGTGCAGAAGAGGAATGTAGCGCCCTTCGGCGCGCTGAGCGATCCACATATTGTATCTTGCTTGCTGTGATAGCCTCTGGTTGCGAATTCCAATCGGAAGGCCGACTGAGTAGGCCTCGCTTGAGTAACATCAAGGCTTTCCTAGCATCTGCTGCCCTATCCTCTCTAGGCTCTATTTCTCGTTTGCGCTTCCCTGCTACGGGCGCCTCCTCTCCCTCTCTGCTCTTCAAGTTGAAAACAGGTATCTCGTCGTCTACCTGTTCGGCAGAAGCTGAACACTCGTCGCAAGGCAATCTTTCAGGATGCAGATGCACTTGGAAGGTTGTGCTGCCAATGGTAAGTCTATCCAGATGCCTCAGCCGTCGAGGAACGCTCGCCATGCGGGGCATTGACAGCCTACCGCCTTTCCAGCCTGACTCATTACCAGAAGAGCCGGATGGCTTCGGCCC
The DNA here is from genome assembly GCA_002994785.1 of Heterobasidion parviporum. Classification (NCBI taxonomy): domain Eukaryota; kingdom Fungi; phylum Basidiomycota; class Agaricomycetes; order Russulales; family Bondarzewiaceae; genus Heterobasidion; species Heterobasidion parviporum. The sequence continues at coordinate 53,558 of PDUQ01000043.1, read as the reverse complement.
AATCATTCCCTCAGGAGAAATGGACCTGACGAAAGTCCCGTGCTTTGATCCCATGTCTACGGCAGCCCATTCTGCCCGATCCGCATCCCAGAAAACCGTGGCATGCAGCTTGGATACTTCCATCTCCTTCAAACGGATACGAGGAGTATCAGTAGCAGGGGGAGCTATATCTCTGCCGAACTGAACCTCAGTGTAGTTGTCCAAGATAGCAAGACGTTGTTTCCTCGGTAAAATACCACTTTGATGGACGAGCAGACGGAGGATAGGTATGTAGGTAGATGAATGTCGTGGCTGGTGAGACTCGTCGTCATCGCCCGGCCATTCGTAATCCGGGTGATACTCCTCTTCCTGGGGTTGAGAAGCGCCTGAGATTTCTCCATCCTCGATAGCGGAGCTCATCACAGGCTGTCTGTCAACCGTGGGCCCGAAAATCTGAGGAGATATCTGTGGAATGTTCTGTCAATGGGATGCACATATATGAGCTGAATTTAATCCCGATGAATATACTTCACTTGGAAGGACATGGGCCCACGAGTTGAACAGAGCAAGAGAGCGAGGAGCGGAATTTGCAATTGCGGCAATCGATCCCGGCTCCTTGTGACCCGTGACTTGCTGTCGCCACCAAGACGTGGGTACACCCTGGCAGCGGACTACACAAACATCAAACCTAACACTCCAATTGCAGGACACCAAAGATTCAAGCACCTCTTAAACTACCCATTTTGACACCGAATTTCAATGGAGTATCTGTCAGAGGTGAGCCGTCGAAGCTGTACAAACCTCGAACGTCCGAGAGATTGACTGAAATAAAAACAGACACACTCGAAGCTGTTGCTTTCTAAAGAATGGCTTGTGAAAGTTGACAATGAAAAGTCTGTTCCATACCTCATAGTATGCAGCTTTCGCCTCTCTCTTCATGGTGATTCAACCTGAAATCGCCTCAGTAGAAGTTCTATACGTCACAAGACGATGTCTGCTGCACCCTCATGATTACAGATACCAAGAATGTATGGGCTGAAGGTACGTTGTTAGAATTTTTGCGGCGCTAAGTTTGTATATACGACCCTCTAAACTCCTGCTCTCATGTGGCAGTTTTGTCCAGTAATCAAATCTCTCGGCGGTGGCACGACGTGAATTCCAACTCGGCTCCCCTTTACTCTACGAAGCAAACAGACGGAGACCAAGAATGGAGAAGGCAAGTTCTCCAGCTCCTCTCAGACGGACATACCTATGGTGGCATGGAGGAGCTCTCGTTTGAAGTTGCAGACACACGCTATTCAGTAATGTTCACTTCTTCTCCTTTCAGGCCAGGTGCTCATTGATGATAGGATTTTGCTTTTGAACTACAAGGGGATACGTTCAAATGGCGATGGGAAACTTTCCTTCTTGGTCCCAGGCTTTCTGCAGAAGTACTGTCGCAACATCTCATCTTCCCACTTATCACCACAGTCCATCTAGCCTTCACCTCTGTCGATTCCGTCAGCAAGTTGTCTGACTCAGATCTCGAGAAGGTATAGTACACGATCTAGTCTGTTCCTCCATCGGCTGACTTGAAGGTCTGGCCTCATGATTCTGTCATAGACCGTAGACAAAGTCGGTCGTACCGCCCGTCGCACTCTGGGCACACATACTCGCAACGCTGTGGGACGGCCCCGCGTCTCTACTACGTTACGTCGCATGACAGCGCTATTCAATTTCGATACAAGTCTCCGTGCGTAGTACATTCACCTGTCGTGTTAGCCGCGAACGTACCCGCGGAACTGATCACGAGCCGGAATACAGCGTCTATCGTGTCGAATGCGGAAAAGCCAAAGCTTGATGCTCTATCGCCGCCACCCGAACTTCAATTACTGCCCGAGCCCGTCCTTCCGCGGTCCATGACGCCACCTCATCAGGTCCGAGGGAACTCTACTGACCCTGGGAGTAAAGGACAGGGGTCCAGTCCATCCGTATGTCGTCATGTGCCTCTCTTTGATACCATATTCAATTTTAACTTCATCGATGAACCCATCAAGGTGAAACCAATGCTTGTTGACGGAGACAAGGAGCTAGAAAACCAGACTCGAACTGGAAGCCAGTCCCAGAGCCAGAGCCTGAGCCAGAAACGAACTCAACAACCAGCAGATGACAACTCCGGAACAGAAACAGAAACAGACGACGATATGGGTTTACCATCGGTACCTACTCATGCTCCGGCAGTTGAGCCGACTTCCATCAAAGGCAAGGCGAGGGCCTCTCCTAGGTTGTCCAGTCCTGATGTCCGCCCAGGGCGTGCTAGCCCCGTCCCATATGAGCAGAAGTCTAGTACTACCTCTGGAGGCGGTGCGAAGAGCCACTCAAGCTCCACATTGTCTAAGATTGCCTCGTCAGACTCGGATATACCACCACGTCCGCAAAAGAAGGTGCGGCCTGCCCCTTCATCTTCCAGTGGCGAGGATAGCGATGCAGGCCCGAAGCGTCCTGCTGGCAAACGCGGGACAAGGCAGCCCATTCAGCGAGGACGGCGTTTTTGAAACGTTTACCTGATCGAATGTTGCGCCCGGTCGCGGCCGTTCTTCGATTCTGATCATATATCCGTGGTGCACAGTAGTGCACACGCTTTTTCGAATTTGACTGGCGAATGTACTTATTCTTCGCGTCTGGGTTCGCTTGGCAAGTCGACAACAGTGTGCTTTTCAGCTTGTGAAGGCTTTCAACGGGGCGGAAGACCTCGTGACATCATGTCGTACCCCACGCGTTAGCAGTCAGAGACTGCCACATGATGTTGACTTCGCCGTCCAAGACAGTCAAGTATCGACACAAAAATAGGCTTCAGTAGTTTTCAATGCGTCATCGTTCGTCGTACCTGTTTCGGACCTTCGGTGATCAGCATGTTCTGATTCTTGTCTCGGGCATTACGAAGTATCGCAGTCTCCGAAAGAAGTCCCCTTTGACTTAACCCACAGTGATATGACAAGAGACGAGGATGGGCATATGCAATGGGGACATGGCCCCTGTTGTAATCAATCCTTCTCAAGATAAGTGAAACTCTTCGACGGCCGGAGTCCGAATACCAAATTGCACATGGACGTTCTTGGGCATCCCGGACTGCAAGGGCGGATGTGGTTTTAGAGATGGAGTGCGAGACGGCAAATGCCTGAGTCCTATGATGTTCCGGGAGGTGCTTCCTCGTCGTCATGTTCACACACTGAGATGTATGCTCGAGGTGTGGATACTAAAAATAATACATCATCACAAGACGAGGGTGATATGCAAGTGAACGCTTTGCATGACAGACTCTCTGAAACAGCGATAGCGACAGCGATGACAGCGGATATGGATAAGCATAGTGTGAGCGCAGGCATTACGGGAGGTGGAAGGCAGCATGGTCGCCGGCGAGGGGAAACGGAGAAACAGCAACCCGCGCTAACGTCGTCGGCCTCGATCGAAGCCTGCTTCTTTGCAAGCATCACATGGTTCCTGGAAAAGGTTGAGGACTCTGCGGTCATCGTACATGACCTAGCACACAAGGCGACGTGAGATACTAAGACATAAAGTGGCCAAGAAATATACACACTCTGTGGCACATGCACGTTCGAGCAGTTTTGTGCATGTGTGCAGCACTGAAAGCGCAATGAGGCGAGTTACAGTCGGTCGTGTTGCCCGTCGAGTATAAACGGACGTAGTGCTATAGAAGCGGATGAGCGACAATCGAGAAACGATAGAAACAACAGCTACTCCGCATCCTCTGTATTGATTCCCGAAGCTGAGGAATTTATGTTCGGGTCAAGGCTAAGTACCTCGCACATCACAAGGAAACATGCATACCATTCCTCCTTGCACATCGTCTCAGATGTCCGTGAGTAGTTGGTTGCAGTGGCAATGATGTGTCAAAGAAGTGTTAAGAAAGCACGAGGATGGGAGGGAAGCAAGGAGCGAGCGGGGGAATGATGATTCAGATGGCGCTGGAGAGATGTACGTCCCGTGTGCTTATATAGGCCAGTGAGAGCCGGGGCAGTGTGAAGATATCAGGTTCTGTATCAGCGCCGCTTTCCGACAATTCCCTGCGGCGGACAAAAGTGAGCCGATCTGGTGGCTTAGGCAGTGGGGCAGGGAAACGGCGAAAGTACAAGGACCACTAGGCCTGCCACCGCGCGCCTTCGGCGTTGATGCTCGGAGGTGCCGAAAGAAGGTTCAACCAGACGAAAGAATTGGCGCGAGGTGGGGCCTGGCGGACCGAGGTGGACTGAGCAAGGCATGGCAGCGACACGCCATATTACCAGCCCTCATGCCAGGACTTCGACTGCAAGGTCCACGTACAGGTACGCTTTAGGCAACCGAGCGCACAACTCGTGGCTCCGCGTATGTCCCGTCACGGGACCATCTCGACAATCGGCGTGCCGCTATCTGTCCTGATCCTGATCATCTCCAAAAGAAAAGGTCGGGTCCGGCAGTCCTCCAAACGTTCTTCAGATGGTACAACTTCTGAAACCAGAACCAGACACCCTCTTTGGTTTCTCTATCAGATACATCAAACCGGAAGGCCAAAAGTCAACGTTAACAGACTTCTCCTGAGTTTAATACACATGCATACTCTGATGATATCATAATTGTAGCAGATGATCATAACTCCGTCAGCGGTAGCGCGGTTGTCGTTCCGACAACGTTGCCGCCATTTGGGATTGCTGCAGCGTCAGCGCCCCTGCCCAAGTAATTGGTACAACCGCTCCGGTGCTCGCTCACACTGATACGGAACGACTGACCGAATGCTAGCTGGTGGCACGGAGGAGGCGGACAGAGGGGAAGTGCCTGATCCGTTGAAGCGTCGCACTACATCCGCCACCGGCTTCACCTGAGAAGCTAAGTGAGAAGAAAGCTTCGTAAGCTGCTGAGCACACAATAAGAGGATGGCCACAGAATGCACGAGCGTCTTGAAGAGGAGTGGGTGAAAGAGTAATCAGAGCAGAGATAGAGGTCTACGGAACTAATGAGATGACCGCAGTTCCATATGGAGTAGACCGATCCTAGTCATTCTGACATTTCATACGTCTAAAACGAGACACGAAGAGGCGTTTGAATCGCTGACAACAGTAGAACGTGATGCGCGTCGTTCAAGGATAACAGCCCCACTGGTCCTGGAGTACAACAATTATCGGGATCAACGCCGTGCCCTTTATGGAATGAATACAGATTACCCATTCAACGCATGGGTATCCTGCGTCTGTCCCGCTGGAGGACCACTACAATGATCAAGACGTCTCTTGCACCAGGTCGCGAGGTGTTTCAGAATCTGACAGAAAATCTTCTAGTGGAAGACAATGGGCCTGCGCCCGGGTAATACGTCGACAGGTCATTAATCCACATCATGAACAGTTCAATCCAAACTCCATCACAAGGAGCACAGTGTGAGCTAGGCCAGTGCCAGCACATTCTAGATGGAGGCAATCAATTCGCTGTCAGCGTGCAACTTTTGCGGTCCCAAATAGTATTGATACTTCCAAGCTACTGTCGAGCCAGGTTTCCCATCGCATCTCATTGCACACAATCAGTTCCGCTTTTTAGATAAAGGGGTTAAAATGATAGCAGACGATAACCCGATTTTGAAACCGCGACAAAAGATAGATTGAGAGGTGCCTCGGTAATATGGTCCGACAAATATGGCTAAACAAATTCATTTCGATCTCAGATCTCAGCGCTAGTTGACTATGAGTCGAAGTTCGACCATCAATAACTCAGCCAGGCGCTTTTCAGACAACTGCCAGGATCTTTTTGGTTGAGAAACCCCAGGTAACTAATATTCAAGGGCTGACCATCGGATTGAGCAGAGTCCTATGGTAAAATGGCCGTTGCTGCCACACGATGGCATTTTCCCCTCCAGTGATATTCCGCGAGAATCTGTGACAGATCCGACATGTCGTGTTTCTTCGAGGCAATTGTCCGGCGACAGACTAATACAGAGCATGTTCACACTGCGGCAACCAATGACAAAATGCTCTATAATCCTAGCCTACGGTGACCCGTCATGCACACCGTCATGTACACCGTCATGTACAGACCTGCCACATCCCTCCAGTCTCACAGATAAGTACTTCCCTTCAGTTGTCGACCACGCCATTTCACAAAATAGATCTGTTGCTACAACCTTGTGACAAGGCAAGACGTACGGCATTTGCCCCACACATCTATATCGGCCGCAAACATTCATATCCGCTGCACATTGAGACATTCCTGAGTCCAAGGCACCCGCTGTTATTCATGACTGAATAGACCACTCATATCCGGGTAAACAGGGCAACATCTCACATCACATTCTCTCACTGGTCGACACAGTTCCGCGGGTGTGTCCACCAGGTAGTGTGCATCCGCATGTTCTCTTTATACTCTGGATTCTGCGATGTTGAAACAGACGGGCCATTTTCGGCCAAAGTAATCTGACATCGCGAATTTCTCTCAGGAACTGTCCCTCGCTATCTTTGCTCGACAGAGATCCCTCTGCTAACCTTGTCGAATTTTGATAGGTCGATATTCGAACCACGACACGCCTGTCAATACAGCCACAAAAGCTGCTGCAGGTCGCCTCAGGTGCGCGGTCACGAGCCAGCCCTTACCTTCTCAATTGCGGTAACAATGCTTGTTATAGCACACAAGTCTCTACTTATTTTTCGCATCAGAAACCATCAGAGCACCATGTTCACTTTTGGGTCACAGATGCAAGGCGCTCATAACCGGACTTTGCGTCGCCATCGCTATGGTTCCACACCGAAGTAATATGCTCAAGAGTTCGGCTACGCTATGCAACATGTCTCATGTCGTTACGTGTCAACAGATCCGACTGAGCGGTTCCAGTACCTTCTTGACTGGAAGGTGGAACACTGGTTCGCGTGACCTGTTGAACAACACTTTTACGATAAGCGCGATCATGATCCAAATTTAATTCTTAATTTTTTCATCGACCTCTTGGACAGTAGCTTTGCATCACTATGTAGGCGTAACTCAACGACATTGCGTCCACCTTGATTTTCGCAGGACTTCATATTCATAGTACAGTGTCTTCCGGCACTGGTGCCTGTGGGGATGACCCCAGATGTGATTCGCAGAGAATCTCGTCTGTCGAAGCCTTACGATAGCAAGACCCCCTACTGCTGCGGACATGAGACCTTCAACATGACGGGCCAGAGGTCACGGCAGTGCATCTGACGTCCTTTAGCCGTCCCCACTTATAGCCAAAAGGAATATGTTTCATTCATTGGCAAGTTTCTCTTGAATCGGCGAAGAATAGCTGTGCCTTATGCCTTTTCGGGTAGACCTATAGTGCTACCCCTGGTGTTCGTCGGTATTGAATGGTTTGAAAGTAGTGGACTTCACGAAACGTGCCCATTACGGAGCGACTCAAACTTTTGCTGCGTGTGGACAGTCGCCTCAAAGCACGGCATAGGTGGGAAGAGAAGAACAGATCACCTCCAAACTATGTTGACCGATGAACTTTCCAAGAGAAATCATGGAAGCATCTCAGCCAATTCCCATGGCTTGCATTTGTCAATTTGCAATCTTGTACCACGCCATGCATCAGGATCGGTGTGGAATACAATGCTCTTCTCTAGACCCCGAAAACTTACTTCACACACCACAGATCATCTTTCTCCACGGTTCACAGCGTATGCCGTCCTCTTCGGGTTCATCACTATCATGTGTCTATCTCGTTCTCACCTCGTCGGTGATAAACGAAGAAAGAACACCTGTCCAGTTTGTCCTTGTTCCCTGAGACGTTGAGAAGCGCTGATTCTTTGTTGACATAGCTGGTTATGACCCTCGGCCTTTCGCTAGTATCAAGCAAGGTCGGCATCTTCATAACGTTCACCGCCCATTTGTCAAGTGACGCCTGCCAACTTTTTCTAAGATAATATGTAATGTCCAATGACATCGCAGATCAAGTCACTACTTGCGTCCTGCAACTCTTCATCAATCATCTCAAACTCCACAGATCCGTATGTAGGCAGATTGGGTGCTTTTCACAATTCTTGTGAGTGGGCTGCTCCTCCACGACCATATAGGGCGCTGGGTCCTCAGCCTCGGCTCTGACCACGGTCCGCCCAAAAGCTCACCTTTCGAAGGTCTATCATGGGCGGGACCTCGGTCGCCCGACGAGTTTTTAGGTATTGTTATTCTATCATCGATACCCGTTTGTTTTGACAACCCTTTATTTAGATATGTGTACTAGTCCGCGAAAATTATCTCAAGATGAGTCAACTGCGGATCAAAGATAGATATTCGACTCTCGTGCCCTATCGTTTCAGGTTCGAAATAGAACTTCATCGCTAAGGAATAATGCGATTCTAACCCGAACATACTCATCGAGGATCTCCAGATTCACCAATCATTCATATGGGTAACTCAGAGGCCAATCACTTTGCACTCTCCTTGACAGCCTCGACAATCCGACTGCTGTCCGTAACAAATCCGTAGCTCTGAGATGAACAGAATTTCGGTTTCAGGAGGTGGGTTACACATATAAAGCGACGCACGTTGCCGATATTGTGAACTACATTCTCGAGGCCGCCAGCAGGAGATGTGGTGGCGACAGCGTCTTCTACCAAAATCACATCGTATCCGCGATAGTAAGCGTCGACGACGGTGCCCAACACACACTATGACATTCAAAATAGTACATATGAATGAAACAAATGTTAGTCGACGTGATCGCATACCTGGTCAGCGTTGACTCCGGCAAAAAACAACGTCGTGATCCCAGCCTGCTCCAAATATAAATCCAACGATGTTTGGTATCCCCATATCCCGCTCATCCTGGTCAAAGACCGCTTTAATTCTCGTGATAGCGATGCACGCAGCACTCAGGTAAGATCAGAATGACCATTACCTGTTCTTATGGATCCACATATCAGAACCCAAATCCTTACCCTTGAGGTATTCGTCTTGGAGTGGTCCGTAAAGGTCAGCGTTCCGCTCGCCTCGCATGAGAAGCCTGCCCCAATTCCCGGGAATGTCAGAACCAAATCCACCTCTGCCATTTTTCATGAAACTGCGGACGAGGGACGGGGGTATGGTCGACAGTTCATGTTCCGTCAGACCCCAATTCCTGAGCGTCCTTTATGTCAATCCAATTCCTGGTTTTGTAAAATAGGAAATCATACGCACACCCACAAGGTCTTGACCCCTTGAGAACGAAGCGCGGGTACAGCCTTGAGAAGGGGCTCGACGCAGGCTAGGCCAGTGGGATGATCCCTCATCTCCGGGTGGAGGAAGTAACTGCCCCAAGTCAGGAAATATCTAGAACAGCTCTATCAGAAATTCGGGGACTCACTTCTGCATGTCGATGATCACGAATGCGGTCTTCGTCTTATCGACCCTGACTGTACGACCCCCATCGGCGGGAACTTCCAAATGGGCATCAGTCAATGGCGGCTGTACAGCGCTGGCGCTCGCCTGGGATGCCAGCGGGCTCGACCGTGTCAGATCGACCAGTCCAGACGGATATTCGACCCAGAAAGATGTAGCATTTCCGTAAGATGTGGGACTTTCGATCGGCGGCCTGTTGATCATGGCTAGGATTCAGAGTACGCGCTTCGAGCACTGGTCGAAGAATAGCAGCGGTAGCGGTGGAAAGATACACCTATCTCTCGTTACTTGTATGTGAGGGGATGGGAGGGAGGGCGCTATCTAGAATCACGACGTTCGTGTGCACGAATGCAATGGCTTTCCAAAGCAGAGTGCGTGGGATTGATAAGGATGGAGCCAGTAAAAACCTGTTCATTGGGCAGGCACATGACCAGCGCATGACGAAGAGACAAAGAATAGGGCGTGAGGGGCATAAGAGAGCGTGAGCCGAGCGAAATATGTAGGATGACAAGCTTGAAGGGAAGTACAATGTGACAAAAAAAATCTCCGGCGCGCACCAACACTGAAGAGTATAACTCGATTGCATGTATGCCTGCTATTACAGGGCACATGTCCTGGTTCGATTTCTTGACGATGCTGCTCTACTGCACCAAAGGACTTCTATCGAAGCAGACAAGCAGATGTAGCAAAGCCTGGACGCACTTAATAGGCTGTTTCCTTGCCTGTTTGTCAAGTTTGATTGCATAGCGAAAGCCCTGGCAAAAAAAAATATGCACAAAGAGCAGACCCAAGAACGACGACGATGGAAGCTTACTGTTCAGAAAATATATTTGCGGAATGAGTTGCATCGTCACCGCCTTCTGAACAGACCAAGACTTAGGTTTGGCCAGACATCTAAGAATATATCACCAAAGGTCAGTATTCGGCTTCTGTCTCCTGTCTACAAGAGAGGCCACGGATTCATGGACACGGATTCATGGACACGGAGGAGAACGAACCTATAAGCTGGCATAATATTTCACGAAACGTTGAAGAATGTTTAGAAGGTCAGATGCCGGATGCCTGCGAATGGAGGGTTGTGCTACGATCACCGAAAGCGTTTCATACACTGACGGAAAACATCCTTGAGAGATGTCATCGTCATATAAAGGTCGACTCTGGAGTCTGGCGTAGTCGGTGGGTCGGGACGTTGTGAGCTTCAGAACGTTGTAACAGCAGATCCTGAAATCCCGATTGTGAGCAGCAAAACGCGGAGTCAAACGCGCGATCTCGATTTCCTGCCCATCACGCATAAGGATACATGGTAGCCTAGAGATTGTTTTGACCGCCTAGTAATGAAGAAATCTTGGGGGATATACGCGCAGACGATGAATCCAAATAAACTGGGGCAAACACGACAGGGTGACGTGATCGTTATTAGGCGGGATACGGTTTGCAGTTTGTCCGTGTTTGGTCGCATATCCTTTTCCGTCGACATACGGCGGTCTCCCCTTGACCGATTTCTAAGTTATGGCGGACCACTCAAGTCCCCTACAAACCGACGGAGAGGACCTTCTCCAGGTACACCCAATTGATTGACATTCGTTCTCTCAATTTTACTGATTTCTCTATGATTTTATAATATATATAGGCCGCACTTTCCGACGCCTTCTCCATTAGTGACCTTCCTCGCGAGTCTGCCGTTACGCAGACTGGCTATAGCCAGGGCTCCGAACCAAAGTCGGAGGCTGTCGCTGAATCTGCTGAGGGCTTAGAAGGTGCATCACCGCCTCCCGCCTCTGCCGAGCAACACGATGCGTGGAAAGCCGAATATGAGGCTAACGTTGCTCAATGGCGTCGGCAGTCGGCCGAGGCCCGTGAGCGCTCAGAGGCAGAACGAGCCCGTTGGGAAGAAGTGCGTGCGAAGGAGAGAGAGGAAGCGCGTTTGAGGCCGCCTCCAGAGGTCAAGGAGAAGGTGGAAAGCGAGAGTGGATGGGAGAGTGTGTCAGGCATCACAGAGAGCACAGGGCATCGTGTCAGTCCTCCCTCTGACGTGCTGGAACCTTCAAGCCCCGCAGATGTTCGTGACCTGACGACAAGCGAGGTACAAGGCGGAAACGATCATCAGGTGCATTCTCTCCAAGCACACTATTCAAGCTTGCTGCGTTTACTCATGGATATCACCAGTCTGTACTTCCCAGTGCCAGTTCAGCTCGACCGAATATCGGAATCCAAACCCAGCATGCGCCCGAGAACACTACACCGCCCTCAAACGCCAATGACCACTCTCACCCATCGAGCTCTGCACACTGGGACGACTTCCCTTCATCCATGACGTCTTCCTTCCCCTCCATGTCCTTCCCAGAAGCGTCCCGCTCCCACTCACCTGAACACCACCATCGCCATCCTGATGATCAAACACACCACACTCACGACTCGCACGCTCCCGCTCATACTCCTCACTCACACACGCGTGCTCATGAACACGCGTCTGCGAGCGCCTCCGCGACGCTTGCAGTCTTCGACGGAACCCTCTCCGTCCGGACACGCGCGTGGGCCCTGGTATCATCGCTCACGATCAACATGTTCCTCCCATTCGTGAACGGCGTCATGCTCGGTTTTGGCGAGATCTTCGCCAGGAACGTCGTAGGGTGGCTTGGATGGCGTGTCCCTGGGGCTGCCGCGGCCAACGTGGGCATACGTCCGCCTGCCGACCAGCGCAAAAAGAGGGCCGACTGAGCGCCTGAGTGAATGCAGCTTTTTCGGGGATTATATGTGTACGTAGGGATTGCTACGAAGTCGCCCGGCCGAGCTTGGCTTCGTTTAATTAGCGCTGGAGTTTTATGGCTCGCTTTTAATTCGGAAGGTCAATCTCATTTCCGCTTACAGCCAGATAGAGAAACAGGAGATAGTAAAGTGCAATAAATATACAGGAGAATACTCATCATGGATAGGATACATAAAAATGGGGGATCCAGCTCATAATCTAGCGTTCTTAGGCATATTTCTCATGGCCTGCCGCACACCGAGGTCACCGAGCACGTCTTCAGCTCCACCCAGCACTGCGTCGAAGGGGACAGTACGGTGATACTAGAGAAACCAGATGTAAGTAGTGCTCTTCGGGTGTGATATACCAAGTGTGGAAATTGACTTACATGCTCAATAAAGCGGCCCATACCCGTCCGCGTGATTCCGCGACCACCAAAGATCTGGACGGCATCGCGCGCAGTCTCTTGTGCAGTTTGCGTGGCGTACATTTTCAAGAGACCAATTTGACTGTGCATCGTAAATAGATCAGGACACCATTATCAAGCCATACGATGCTACGTACCCAGCCAACTTCTGCGACTGCTCCTTGTATGACTGGATGGAGGATATCAGTATATGGATCTGCCAAAGGCCTGAGCAAGACTCACCATGTTGTTCATCTGGTGCGTGATATTCTCCAACCAACTCTGCACACTCTCCACCCGGGCAATCATAGCCGCAAGTTTGCTCCGAATGACAGCCTGTGATGAAAGTGGTTTGCCGAATGCCTTACGCTGGTTGACCCACTTCAAACACTCTTCCACGATCGCGCGCTGGCTTCGTGCTGAAGAGCAGCACATGACCCAACGTTCGTGGTTAAAGTTGCTGTTGACGCAGTGATTCAAGATGTGTCAGATGCACGGAAGGAGCCATGGACGAAAGGGATATGACACCAACCTGAGAATGACGAAAATTCCTCCGCCCTCTGGACCAAGGGTGTTCTCGACAGGAGCCTTGGCATTATCGAAGGTGATGTATGCAGTTCCGGCGGTGGAGGAGTAGCTGGTTTTAATGGCTTTCGTCTCGACCCCCTCGCCACGCTCAACAAGGATGACGGTGAATCCATCCTTAAAGATATACGGAATTGATAAGATAAGTTGGCAATAACAGCGGTGGCAAATGGACTGACATCGGTTTTGCAGCCCACAGTGAAGCTAGCAGAGATAATGAAATCCAATTTGACAGCTAAATGCGTTCAAAACTTACTAGTCGGCAAACCTGTGCATAGCACTGGATCAGCGAGAAAGCCAATGAAAGAACAGTAGACAAAACGCACGTTCCGTTGGTGATCCATTTCTTGGTACCGTTGATGATCCAATGCTTACCATCTTCGCTTTTCCTGGCCGTTGTTTGCAGACCCATGACATCACTGCCCGCAAAAGCCTCTGAGATGGCGAGGCAGATAAACTTTCTGCCGGCCAAGACATCGGGGACAATGTGTGCTTTCAACTCGGGCGAACCGAAGTTGAGCACCGGGGGAAGACCGATAACGGCGCCAGAGTTGAAACCTAGGAGCATCAGCAGCTGCTTTGACTTGAGCGTACGTGGGCATACCATCACCGTAGCCACGAGCACCGACTCTAGCAAATTCTTGCGTGACGATGAGCTATAGTCATGCGTTTGGAAATGCATTTCAAGAGGTCAAACATTCGACTTTCGCACCTCGTGGAAGTAGTCAAACTAGGATTAAAAATGAGTTATGATTTATGTACTTGGTTAATCATAAACGCAAGTGCACGTACTTCCTCTGGCTTGATAAGACCGTTCACAAGAGTGAGACCCTTCAAATGCTTGCCAGGACCCATACGCATAGCGTGAATATTCAAGTCTCTGTAATAAATTTCAGAGTCTAAGCAGAGATTACTCAGAGAGATTTCGTACGCCATCTTATGAATGACATCCAAGCTGGGGCGCTTTCCATCCTCCTCGCGGGCTTGGGCATCAGGATAGATGACGTCATCAACCAATTGACGCATTGCTTGCTGAAGACGCCGGTGACTCTGAATACGCCCCTATACATGAGCACAGTAGAGTCGGAAGTACAGTACTATACTCGCCTCTTTATAGTATGGGCTATGGTATCCATCAGCAAGCCATGTGGGCTCAGCGAATGGCACCTTGCTGAGCTGGCCAGGAGTGCGGGCTTGCATCACGCTCGACTCGCCCTTGATCGTGCCAATCTGAAGACGCGCATACTGCGGGCGCTCGAGGATCTCATGGCGATGTAGACCATAGAAAGCATCGGTCGCATCCTGTCCGGCTGCGCACGACATATTTTCATGTAAACTGGGGCGACTGATGTCATTGTTCGCGAAAGGGATACATACCAATTTCACCATCGAGCAGAACGGCCGCACCTCCGGGATGCAGGTTTTTGAAGCGAGAAAGGTCGAAGACTTTTGCGTCAATGATGACCCACTATGCAGCATACATTGATCGTTGTGAAAGGGGACTGAAGTCTAGAGGCACTTACGAGGTCACCATCTTTATTATGTTGCGCAACGTCCTCAGCGGTAAATTGTTTCAACTCTTTTGAAGCCATGTAGATGCTAGACGGTGTATGTGGGGGTGGCAAAGACAAAGGTGGGGGCGGGGAAAGTGCCGATTGAGCACCCGTCGATACAGAGCCATGATCTTTATAGGAGACCGCAAGGACACCGGGATAAACACAGCAATGGCATGTGATTACACATGGAATTAACATATGGAGACGTTGTCACTGGACGATGAGCCGGGCCCTAAATGTCCATATTGTGATCATAAACACTTACTAGCAACATCCCTTCATAGCACTGATGGGGTAGTGGTAACCTGGGTCGTTGCCATCGACCCGCCGGGGGTTCAATTCCCCCTCAGTGCAGGGAATTTTTTTGTGACCATTTAGGTCAAAGTCCACCGGTACGCTGTCAGAATCGTAATTCTTATGGGCATCATTGGGAGATTCAATGACTAAATCGAAAAGTGGGAGTGTGGGCTGATATTTGTCGTCCGGACCTCGATGAACGATCTTCATCTTTCGGTGAAACCACAGAAGCAGCATAATAATACATGGACCGAGCTGATGCTTGGTAAGTTTGTGCCAACAGCCTGACCGCCGAACGAACGCGTATGCAGGATTGGACCCTACCGCTTGACAAGAGGCTCATCGGCATTGTTAAGCGCTTGATTTGTTCGATATATAAAATGAGCAATTGTTTCCCTGACCCTTCATCTCGAATTGCCTTTGTCCAAGTCTTCTAACATCAAGATGTCAACCACCAACCTCACTCTCGTCTATGGTGTCCTCCTCTACGAGGGTATGTCTATCTTAGACATCTACACCCTCCTCGAATTTCTCAACGTCATCTCCCTCGACCTTCCCGTCAAGATCCACCTCATCAGCACCGAATCTTCCGACATAGTGTCCACAAAGGTTGGCCAGAGCTATGTGGGCAACGCGCAAAGAATGGTGGCCGATTTTTCCCTCGAAAATGCCCCTGATGTGGATGTCATTGTCATTCCGGGAGGAACGGTGGAGGATGTGATATCAAGCGGGAGAGTGGCGAGATTTTTGAAGGCACGATACCCTGTAAGCTCGCTTCCAGACATCAGTTTCTCTACCACATCTCAACGGCTTTGCCCCTTGTCCTGGCAGATCTTGAAGCACCTGGTGGGAATATGCACCGGTGGTGCTATTATTGCAGCCTCCGGACTGCTTGACAATAAACGCGCTGCAGGAACTAAGGCTGTTTGGTCATGGGTGAGTCGCTCTCTCAGATTTGGAGAATGACGAGTGACTGACCTGCGAGAGATAGGTGTCTACTCTAGGAACCAACGTGACCTGGATACCGAAAGCCCGCTTCATGAACGACGGAAACATCTGGACGAGCAGTGGTCTCACTGCTGGATTGGATCTTAGTTACGCGCTCATCAAGGAAGTGTACGGGACTGAGGTCGCAGAGAAGGCAGCGACGGTGTTGGAGTACATTCCGTCAGAAGATCCCCTCACAGACCCTTTCGCTGTTAAATATGGACTGGTTTGAGCCTGCGGAGCCACGCACGGAGGTGTACTAGTCACATACAGTTAATCATAGATACTGTCACTGGCAATGGAACATACCCGATTTTCACAGATCATGATAGCTCATATGTGGGGCTGACGAATCAAAAACTAATACAACATGTGGCGGATATAAAAATGAGCTTGAGAGTCCTAGGCTGTGTATAAGTACAAGTCAGCATTCGGTGCGCGAATGGACAGCAAGAATAAGGAGCCACACTTCTGTTCGTCAAGTCCGCTTTTCCCACCACGTATTCCCCTGCTTGATGCGCGAGCCCTCACCGTTCCTATCCTTCCCATCGAGTCGTGGCATAGGCTCTATCTTCATATTTCTCCCTTCCCCCCTCTCCCATTCATCGTCGTCGAGATATCGATCTACTGCCCGATTTTCTACGCTGATTACGGATGCATTGGATCCTTCCGATACACTTCTCTTCTCCCCCTTCACCCATTCCTTGATGTTTCCATTGTCCTCAGACCCACCGTCATCCTCGAGCGCGATGTATGCTTTCGCAACGCGCCAGTCCACCTCCTTCGTAACGAATTGGAAGCGCTTCTGCGCACGTTCGATCGCTCGAGCTTTAGCTCGCTGAACTTCGTCTTCAACGTCAAACGAGCGTGGCGAGGGGATCGGCGTACGGAGTTTGTCCGCAGGGGGAAGAGTGAGAAATATACGTGTGTGCAAGAGGTGAGGGGTCGTGCTCAAAGTGCTTGTGGGAAGGTTGTTTAGTCTACAGAGGTTTCGACCCTAGATGCAAGAGAAAAATATGAGGAAAACTCGAAGATGACATGCATCAGTACTTACATCGACACCGTGACGAAGGGCGATACCCATCAGTGTGTCGCTAGGTTTGATATAATATTTGGAGGGTGCAGAGCTTCCCTCTGAATCTGGAGCATGGACGTATTCTTGGTGAGTAGGAGGTGTCGAGTCATTAGTGATTGTCCGCGAGGGCGACTCTGCGGCTGAAAGCTCAGGATAAGACAGATATACTGGAGGAGGTGTAGCACAATCATTTGTCTCCACACTGCGATTTTCTGGTCCATCGCCGATGTCGTCGTTCTCCGAAAGGTCGTCTTCCCCGATGGCAAAAACATCTTGGTCCCTTAAGGCACCATCCACATTCATCGTCTCTATGCCATCGTTCACCGTCTTCAGTTGAACACGTCTGCTGTTCCGTGCAGCGACAGCGCTCACGCCTCCTAAACAAGCTAGGCAAGGATCGTACCGCGCAAGGCGAGGGGTATTCGACAGGCAATCTGGGCAGATGGGCCGGCCACAACATCGAGTGAGGAAGACATCCGGGCTGAACTGGAGTCCCGAGTGGATAGGGGCGAGTGGGTTCGGACTCGTTGATTTCGGTTTGAGAAGGCGTGGCAGGAGAGACGAGGAACATGCAAGGCAAAGCGTCAAGTTTGAATTAAGGGGTTCAGACTTGTTGCTAGATGTCATGATTGTGCGGAAGGTGCAGAGGGTCAATAGGTCAATGACGTGGGACCGTAAGACGAGAGCCAAGCTGTCGTTCTTCCCATAATCGCAGGCGCTTCTGTGTCTGACACCTACTATTTTGAACGGTGCTCCATTAAAGCCTACTTTGAAAATGGCGATTCTATCTCAGGAAATAATACAGGGTGGTGATAATCGAAAAACAATACAGTAGCGCTACAACATGTCGTATCGGTGAAGGACAATCCTCCTGACTTACTCTTCCAGGAGAAATTCACCTACTACAGCCCTCATCGCCTCATTATCCATCCTCTGCCTGTTCCAGAGTTCGTTTTCTTGTGCAATGTGCTCTGGTACGACTGACATCCCCGCAGCTAAGCTTGATGGTTCGGTCACCAGGTGCGAGTTGACCCATAGAGGCAGATGGACAGGTAGTGCTGGCCCGGATGTCTTACATCGTTTCAAAGGAATGGCTGACCGGCTGCTACGGCTTGTGAGAGTTGTATGGCAGGAGTAGCATAGGCGAGGTGTGAGAGATGCTGGGCTGTCGGTTTGAATAGGCTGCTGGTCTGACGAGGAACGTATAGAGATACGAGATTTCCACTCGTGCGCCATTTTTTGGGCTGGCCTATGATGTTTGGTGAGAAGATGTAATCTTATATGTAAGGCAACCATACCTTTCACACAACACGCACTGGCTGCCGGCATCGTCTTTAGGTGCCAACTTGCCGCATGTTCGAGCAATAGTTGACACGGTAGAGGGATAGTCCTTTTCTAATCCAACAATGAAATCTGTGCGTGATAATGGTGGTGAATAGGTCAATCAAGGAGATGATACACTGAGCGGCTCACCTTTCGTCAAACCGGCAATGGTCTGTCTCGAACTGGCAAAACTTCCCTTCCCTATCACACTCAAGTCATTCCACCAAGCCCATGCCGCACATTCCTTCATCCCAATCTCTCTCAAGGGTCGAAGTATACGCACTTCACCTTTCCATTGCCCGTCGCCTGCACTGTTAATAGCGTGTTCTTCGCTGAAAGGCGCCCATTCTTCTTGTTCCTCTTGCGGGATAACAAAACCGCCACCTTGAGCTATAGATGAGATGAGAGAGATAGAGAGCGATGTCAACGAAGTGCCGAGAAGGAGATGGGAAGATGCGTTGGCGCGAGCAGTGTACAGAAGAAGAAGGCGAGTGAGTGTGGAGATGGTTGCGGGAATAGCAGTCGGTGTAGGAAGTGATTGGAGGTAAGCGTGAAGTGAGGCGAGTGGTGTTGACTCCGACGGCGACGGTGACAAGAACAGTTCTGTGTTTCAATGAGCTAGTTGCAGCGGCATTGGTACAAAATTTGGGACAACCTTCATTGCTAAGATCAACCACCCAAGGCGGTAGAGATTTTGATGAACCTCCAGATGCTGTCTCCCACCAGCAAGGATCGAAGGCATCTTGAATTCTTAGAGGTATAAACTCAAACCCCTCATACCGACCCACAACAGCCTCGACTTCAGCAGTTCTGTCTCTCATCTGTTTTCATATTAGCAGCACGCGCAGGATAACATAACAGAATAGACACACTGCAGGAAAGGCATCACATATCTCCACGTAGCAGACTCTGACGTTTTTCCACACCCTCGTAGTCTTTGGGTGAGCCTTGCCGCCCGATGCATTCTCTGCTCTCCTTTGAGCTATATAAATCCGATGAACCAGATCGAGGAGTACTGTCGAGCCTAAACCTCCAGAGAAACCGACAAGTAGATCGCCAGATGGCTTCAAAGCTGAACGGCGAGGACCATCTGGGAGGTAGTTGATATGAGGTTCGAGAGCGCGACGGAACTTCGTTGTTATGAGAGGTGTGAAGCATTCTCTGTGGAAAAATATTAGCGATACAGAGGCAGGCATGGGCAAAAAGGTGAACACACTTGCAATATACTGCATGTCGAATAACAATGTTCCCCTCAGACGTTCTGCACTTGACGCAAACTCTGAGATTGTCGAATTTGGGCTTTCCTAGAGACAAAATTAGGAGAGATCAAGAACTAGGTTCTGTTGACCAACGGGGCATGAGAGCCTCCCCAGAGGCTTCATTTGGATTTCCACAGGACATGAGATGTATCTCGAGTCAATGGTAGAGTCGAAGCCTGAAACTTCCTAGAGGTGGTGGAAAATGGCTGTGAAATGGACACACAATGATAAGAACAGGAGCAAATATCAAATCCTACGTGATTTCTTCGAGATTCATCCTCCGATCTTCCGGGCAAAATCTCAGTTAAGATGTTAGTCATCAGGAATGCGGGCCGTCTCAACCCACCGCAAATTGCCCTGAAATATCCCCAGGGGATATTCCCGGTATATAGCGAATATACCACGAATATGCCGCAAATATACCACAGAGGGAATATCCCCCCAATATCCCCCAGTCGATCCAGACTTGTGGATGACTCATCCACTTTCACGGACACGTGATGCATACGCGTCGTCGGGACGCATCCAAATTTCTCCAAGTCGTACTTCTTCGTCTATCCATCAGTCGATACTTCGACAGGATTCAGCTAAGTTGTTTTTCCTTGCTTGAAACATTCCCCCATTGATGCTCTGATACTTTTACGAGTGTTTAAATAGATCTTTCCCATGCAAACACTGTACAAGACAGCATATATGCAGCCCATGACAGTTCGGAGCAGCTCGGACACCAGCACTGCGCCTTGTGCGCTACTCGTGACGATCCGCAAATAACCCAGTCTGCTCTCGGACCCCACTGATGGTAATTATACACTAAGACAACAACACTTACAATGTTCTGAGGACTGTGAGGCTAGTAAAAGACTGTCAAGTAAGTTTTCCGCCACAGAACCCTTCCGCTTTCTACTACCATCAGCATGCTCCTTCAAGGCGGCTACATCCGCCAGTCCCTCGCCAGGGTCAGTGAGGCCACTATGGCACGATGCGGCAAGTCGAGCTGCACGCTCAGGCTCCTGCTCCTCGGGCTCCTTTTATAATTCACTGCACTGTGCCCCGTGCTCGCCTTCCACCTGCTTCTAGACGCGGCGGTCTGCATGGCGGTCACCTCCGCGATGGTTTTGACCTTGCTCACGGCACAGTGCGACGACAGTGTTGTGGACGTGGATTCGGGCTTGGGGAAGCCACGCACGCGTGTGGGGAGCACCCTGAGCTCATGAAGGGGAAGGCACTGGGTCTTTATCGGTCTGTGAGCCAGCTTGGGCGCGCGAGGCTTGACTGTCAATCAACGCGTGTGGACAGTGGCGGCCATGGTGGGGTCCCTAGCATCTGGGTTTCCTGCGCGCGGGTGCGGGGAGGGCTTCAGGATTAACCTGAGCGTCTGAGGTGCGCGCACAAGCGAGCGCAGCAGCAGCAACATCAGTGAGGTCTGCACCCGTTTGGGCTCTCCGTTCCGCAGTGCTGATCCCCCGCACCGCATTCTTTCCAGTCCCCCTGCTCCCGGGCCTCCCGCACGCACGCAGCGGCGCGCCACTCTTCGCGCTCGCCGACCTCGTCAAGCTGCAGTTCTTCAAGTCACGGTGACCTCGTCCCCCACCGCGCTCGCCCTCACCAACTGCCTCCTCCTGCCCCCGCACTCCACGCGTGCCCTCCCCTCCCTCCTCTTGCACTTCCTCTCCGGCTGCCCCGCTCCGAAAACCGCTCTTCCCCGCATTCAAAACGGTCCCCTTCGTGCTCCCCGCGCGTGTCCTCCATGGCATTTCCATCAGCAGGATGCACCTCCATGCCGCCGGAACCGATGCGCTCGCCGGCGTTCGCGCTCGTGGCTGGACGTGCTCGTGTTCGATGGCACGGTGCCGCAACCGGACGCGCCCCCAAAAACACGTTTTTCACATCCCTGATGCGCCGCGGGCGTGAGCCGCAGCTGCTTGCATATGCGGGGGAACATCTAGATGGGATTCACACCTCTCGCCTCTTTGGGTATGTTTTGTAGACCTTTCGAGCCTTGGGATTGTCGTGTAGCCTTCAATAGCTTGTAGTTTAATCATTTTGAAATATATTTATTATCTATTCATGGAGCACATTTCAAAGCAATTGGAATGATATTCAGCTCGAATATGTCTGAAATATACCGTGAATATACCCGCACCAAGAGATATTCCGGGTATATTCAAGGTATATCGAGACATTACCTTGAATCGACCGTGAATATCCCCGCAGGGGAGGCGGGTATATTCGCGGTTTATTCCGGGTATATTGCTAATATCCCCCGAATGTACCCAGGGGATATTCGGGGCAATCTCCGGTGACCGTTCCAAGGGTCAAATAATCGTCTGCCGCCTTAGTCCTTGAGTAGTCCATGCACTGTCCATGCTTCCCTTGAGCGAACAACTAGAGTTCTTAAAGAATTCCCCTCATTTATGTACTTTGACTCAGACTCGCCTCGCAAATTTCCAACTGCCCGGAAACCATTATAGCCAGCTGACGTTGGCAACGGCCCGCCCAGAAATGCATCCAACGAATGGTTGTGCTCGTCGTCCGCCCTTGTGACCAAGCTGACCGTCGTTCACGAGAAAGTATAAGTACAGTGCCACAAATTCTGATGGACATTGTCTTCAACTCTGTCTGAGGTCATGCTGCTGAAGGCCCAGTTACTCTGCGCCTGTAGCGTTTGGCAAGCCGTTCTCGCCTCCCAGCTCGTCACGCTTCCAAAGATTTCTTCTCGTCCGTCCAATGCATCGCAGATACTGGATCGAAGCCTTGCCTCCCTTTCTATAGAATTCGCATTCCTTGATGTGTTTGGGGGCAACAACTCGAATCCTAACATCTTGACGAGGGAGTTGATGCAGAGGTTGGTAGAGAGGACCGGAGTAGGTCCAGATATCCGACCTGGGGGCATTACCATGTGAGCAAGGGATCTAAGACCTTATTATAAGTGAAGGTGCTCATCTCAAGAGCAGAGATAGCTCGGTGTTCAGTAAGAATGGACCCTCTTTGGTGTTGGCAGAAAACCCGGTATGTACTCACTGACCATGCATTCATGAAGACTGATTGATCGTCGACATGGGCAGTCAGGCGGTATCTATCGGTCCACCTAGTAAGATTTCATCGACCACATTTCTAAACTTCTAACATTCGCCGCGTCTTTCATTAAGCGGACCAGGACTGTTCGAATCATATGGCGTCTTTCCGAATTCTTCAAAAATTGTCCTCAGCGTTAATCTCGGTAACAATACTATTGGAATCGCACGAAATGAATTGGCCGCAGGAATCAGTCACTTGGGATGGAACCGAATACGTGCTCTCGAATGTACGGCTTCTTATGCTGGCCGCTTGTAAACACATTGAGCTAAAATCTGCACAATATCCAGTAGGAAATGAAGCCGACCATTATGCCGGCGGCTCGCGCCCATCAGGCTGGTCCTCTTCAGACTACACAGCCCAATTTCTTGGATGGACAGATGTACTATCCAGGAATCTCTCCTTGCCCCCACATATTTTTCAAGCAGGAAGTTTTGCGGATGATCCTACGCCAAGCGCTTCGATGAAAACTGTGGACATCATCAACGAGGGCATCGATACCACTGGCGTTGTGAAATATTATAACCAACACATGTAAGGGTTCATTCTTGATGCAGATTTCATATTGGGTAACGATACCATAGGTATCAGTATTCGACATGTGATCCTGCGAGGAATGCTAAGGCGACGTTGCCGAACTTAGTGAATCATCAAAACATCACTGTGAGTCCATGAAAAGTCTCCTTGTCACCTATCTGATCACGTTGTTCAGGCATATGTTGATCTCTGGAAACCTCAAATTGCGGCCGCTCGCAGTGTCGGAAAGGGCTTCGTCGTTGGCGAATATAGCTCAATCTCTTGCTCCGGCAAACAAAACGTATCGGATACGTTCGGTCAGGCTCTGTGGTTGGCAGACAGTGAGTTGCCTACATCTCTTGGGCGATACCGATCTCACGCCGATTCGAAGCTGTCCTGTACAGTGCCTCTTTGAACATCTCTCGAATGTATATGCACCAGGGCGCGACATTAGTGTTTCAAAGCAGTCAACAAGCGAACAGGTATCTATTACGGGTTTCTTCTGATTGCGCAACTAATGTTGACTTTCTGTTCTTTCAGTCCTGGATTCTCATGGGTACACAGGCATCTCAGTACTATCTGTTCTTGGATGTCGTCGGAAACTAATGGTCATTGTCCCCTAGTACAATCTCTGGTATCCGATTGAGTCCGACCGCTATGGCGCCGCGCGCGCCTCGCCTTCATTCGTCGCCTACCTGCTCATAACAGAGGCCGTCGGCTCTTCTGGAAACTCGCGCCTCTCGCTCATCGACACTCCAGAACATCCGCAGCTAGCTGTCTACGCTGTGTGGAACAAGCAAGATCTCAGCCGACTCGTTTTCCTCAACTTGGCAAATCGTAACGCATCGACAACTGCAGACGAAGCAGACCAGCTCACTGTCTCCGTCGATCTATCGGATTACGTGGGCAATACGAGAAAAGGAAGTGAAGTGAAGGTAAAGCGAATGACGGCCCCCGGGATGGACTCGAAGGATTCGAGCAAGGTTGTGTGGGCAGGACAAAGTTATGCTAATGGGGTCTCTGAGGGCGATGAAGTTGTCGAGCTTCTGAGTTCGAATGACACAAAGGTGTCAGTTGGAGGTAGCGAAGGGGTTATAGTGTTTTTGTGATGATGTATAGAATCGGATCTTGAAACACACAGGGAGACTTTAGTACAGCTAAGCCTTTCCGTGCTGCGGACCAATCGGCAATCCTTGCCGACTTGCCGCGGCTTCGATTGCGGGGTCAACGGTACCGTCTGAGAAACCTATAACTCATATTCTACCATCACTCGAGCACTTTCACCTTTTCACCTTTGACTCCCTAGGCTGTGTAAACATTGGAGATCTCGACAGCGTATGGTATGAAAATCAAGTCAAGTCCCACCTGCACGTTACTGAGTGGATTCTAGACAGCCTCAAACCGACCGCTCGATGGCTACTTAGCACTTCCTTCCGACGTCGCAGACAGTACTAGCGCCCAATCAGAGATATCTTCACAACCTGAACGTCTTCCAGGATACACTCTCGCGACACCGTATGGCGGAACGCTTTCTTTCTCTCCTGATGGCGAAAGCTATTCCTACGCGTACGGCCCTAAGGGTCTCGCGGGCCTCTGGCACAATTCCTACGCATGTGGATGCGCCATTTTCGCATCGATTGGAGGTCTAACATTTGGATACGATCAAGGTGTCATAGCCAATGTGCTCATAATGCAGGATTTCATGCAGAGATGGCCTATAGGGCCATGGGAGAAGGGTCTAATGAGTGAGTATATCCTCAAGCATCAACTACCAGAACGATATTCTGAATCACTTAATATAGCTGCTGTACTGGAGCTTGGGTCGTTATTCGGTGCTTTGATGGCAGGTATTTCGGCGGACAGGTTTTCGAGGCGTACCTCAATGGTTTTTGCGTGCGGTATGTCTATGACCTAGTTCAAAGCCCTCACTCGAATATCTAATTACTTTGAATCTTCACTCCCACACAGCTGTGTTTTGCATAGGTTCTGCACTACAGTGTTGGGCTGAGTCTCTTAGTCACATTGTTCTGGGTAGGGCAATTGGTGGCTTTGGTATCGGCGCCCTCAGGTATGGCGGGATTTCGTGACTGCATCATGTTTTTTTCGTTGATCAGCTCATTCTCATAGCATGTTATCCCCCTTGTATATGGCTGAGATCAGCCCGCCTGAAGTTCGGGGTTCGCTCATGTCACTAGAACAATTTTCTATAGTACTTGGCTGTGTAATCGGTTTCTGGACTGGATTCTTCACTCGCAACAGTACGTCCTTAGCTCAACTCCATGAACCTCAGCCGACTAAAACGTATCATTCATTTGATTTAATCAACTCTGATGTAACAGTCCCCGGGAGCGCGTCATGGCGCATACCTTTAGGTCTTCAATTGGTTCCTGGATTGTTACTGGCATTCGGGTCATTTTTTCTACCCCCATCGCCCCGTCTTCTTGTATACCAAGGGAAGAGTGATGCAGCACTTGCATCTCTTGCAAGGTTGCGTCTTCGTTCTTTCGAGGAGGTTAAGACAGACCCACTCCTTCAGGTTTGCCGAACATCTTGCACATACATAACGTGCTGACTTTGAAGCGTCTTAGATTGAATTCTTGGAAATGCAGGTCGAAGCAAATCTCATTCTTCGAATGACTGGCACAGACGACAAGAATTCGTTTCGCAACGAAGCCCGGGCGTGGGCGAAACTCTTCGACCGGCGATATCTGGACCGAACTCTCATCGGTGTCATGATCATGTTTTTCCAGCGTAAGCCTACCTTGATCGTCTTTATGTGCTAACGAATATCAAAAGGTCTCGGGTAGAATGGAGCGGCATCAATGCATTGATTGTGAGCATACTTCATAGAGCCTTTGGTACAGCTTATGACATCTAGGCATTCTCATACATCTAGTATTATGGCCCATTGCTCCTGCGGAGTCTTGGGTTGACTAGCAACTCTGTGGACCTACTAGTCGCAGGTGGTATCAACATCGTTCAACTCGTTGCTGTGTTGCCTGCGATAATCTACATTGACCAATGGGGTAGGCGAACGACTATATCTCTAGCTGAAGATATGACAAACATATTTTTACAGGAAGAAAGCCACTCCTAAGAGCAGGTAGTGCGATCATGACGTTATCTCATCTCCTCGTCAGCTTGCTTGTAAGAATATATGTGAACCTATCATACGAGGTTGACCCTATACCATTCTTCAATAGATCTACGAATTCAGTGGTCATTGGACTGAACATAGGGTAGCAGCTGCCATGTCTGTGGGGTAAGCCCATCACTTGCTGCTTTGTTTCCCTCCGAAACATCTTTCGACGAATGTCAACAGCTGCCTCTACTTGTTCATGGCTGCATATGGGATCAGCTTCGGTCCAGTTGGGTGGGTCTTACCAAGCGAAGTGTTCCCATTGTCGATGCGAAGCAAGGGTGTATCCCTCTCAACCGCCTCCGTCTGGTTCAACAACTGTAAGAGAGTTCAACCTTCACACAATATAGGTTTTACAATCTTCACTATTTATCACCGCTACCTCTCAGTTCTCGTTGGTTTGGTGACGCCAGGGTTGATGGAGATATCGGCTAGGTACATTTCACTTGTACATCAGCGTTGATGCAGATGACTGACGACCTTGATTAGCGGAACGTTCATGGTATTCGCGTGTGCCTGTTTTGCCGCGTACCTCTGGTCTACATACATCGTACCCGAAACTGCGAACGTTTCGTTGGAGGAAATTGACGCTGTTTTTAGATCATCAGTAGGGCAGGAAGATGCACAATTGAAGAATCAGGTATGTAACGCGTTCTCGCAACCATCACCTGAGCGGACAAGATTGACGCGATCGTGTATCTTTAGATCGAGAGAGACCTAGGCTTGCATGATTTAGTCCGAGAGCTCGCTGCTAGAGAACACTGATTCATTTGAGGGTATTCGGAACATATTCTACTCTGCTTAAGTGCCCATACTAACCTTACAATACAAATATTTCTTCTCAAATTGCCATGTGTTAGGTGTGTTTTTGACGACGCGATCGTCCTGACAGATATGCAATATTCATCGGACAAGGTAGTTGTCAAGGCGACAATGTTGAGATGGTGCCGAGGATCTTCAACACAAAATCATGCACCCTTGAAGAGTATCATGATTTTCTAACACTGGTAGTAAGTGAGTGGTACCTGTCGAGATACGAAATGCGAAAGATGCGCTGAATTGCTTTTAGGTTCGCACAGGAATGGGCCGATCAAGATGAGGGATCTGAGATTTCATTATGACGTCCACGTGCGGTTACCACATTCGGCTTCAGTTGCGTCGCAGTATCTAAAGCGCGCGAGTTTCCATCCCGAACCATTCTCCCTCCCACCCTTCATCTGCCTCTGGCCTGTCGCTCTTTGGCCTCATTCCTGGTACATAGAGCAATTCGGACTTCTCTCTGAGATCTTCCAGACATTTGTATAGGGCTATCTCTCAAGTGGCTATCTCCGTGTTTCGTTACGACATTCCTTTCGGTTTCTACCAATCACGCTCTTTTTTCACCAACAAACACTTCCTTCGGTGACCGAAGGCTCACGGACAAGGCTTGAGCTACTCATGGCGCCTTCAACCTCATATACCCAGCTTCTTCGCCGTGATTCCCCCGACTCCAGTGACTCCAACAAAATAACTCCGGTTATCATTGCCGGATTTGTGGTTGCAGGTGTCCTCGTCGCTGTTGTCATAGGGTGGCTGTTTGTTCGTCTCCTCCGGAAGAGGAACGTGAAAAAGAGGGAGGAAGAGAGGAACGGGGCTTTCCTTACCGTCAAGGGTGTCGTGAAGGATGGCCAGGAGTCGTTGCCCAGGTAAGTAGTCTTATGTTTGAATTGGATTCGCATCCTCATCCACGGCCCAATGTCTCGCATAAAATATCAGTGTCTCCATTGGATCTACTGCAAATGATTTTTCCAGAACACAGATGGGTCCATCGATTGTTATGCCTAACAAGGCTATAATCAATCCCAACGCCACCAAGGATGACATTATTCGGTACCACACAGAGGCTGGAAATATCACCCGACCCTTCTCGTTTGCTCTCAAGCCCCCTCGTATCCTCGGCCACTCTCCCTCTAATTCTACCAACAGTCGTCCCGTATCCACTGTTTCCTTCCTCACTGGCGATAGGTCTTCTCCGCGCACCTCTATCTTCGGCCTTGATTGGCGTTCGTCTTCTGCCTCTGCTTTTAGTTCCTCTTCCTCGAGTCGCGGTGTGGAGAGCCGCAAAGTTAGACAGCTCTTCAATCCAGTCCTCCCCGATGAGCTTGTCATCAACCTCGGAGAGAAGATCACAATCGTTCAATCATTTGACGATGGCTGGTGCATCGTCGGACGCGATAGCATGCTTAAATCTGGAGATGTTGAAATGGGCGCCGTCCCTGCGTGGGTTTTCGTCAAACCAGTTAAGGGCCTCAAGGCGGAGCGCCCGATGCGTAGCAGCAGCCTTGGCGTCACCGTCGAGATGGACGCTGGACCTGGGTTCTCTTCTAGAGACGAGCTTGTTTCGTGGTCAAACTTCTGATTCTGCATCCCCACGCCAATTTGGTCGCTTTTTTCAGTCCAGTCAATCACTGTCCTTATGTGCTCGTTCGTTGCCCTGGTGGAGTTCCTTGATATCAAGTGTATTATCACATACGATCCCCCTTTTACACCATATTAACCATCTCTTCTGCAAGTTTCGCTTTGTTCATCTTCGGCATGTAGTCATTTCCGAATCACCTTGTGATCGATACCCATTACTTACTTTTCTCACGTCTTGATGACACTTCACCGTGATACCTCCGCCACATGGTTGGTCTGTCGCTCACGTTTTCATACTTCTAGTGATACTGCTGGCTGACCCGCTTCAAAGTCGGTACTGGATCAGTAATTACCTTATCCTGCAGGGTTCCATAACCTGTGACTTGCTATGTTTCACCTACAACGCGGCATATAAGCGAGTCTGTTTCCTTTTCCTCCCTTTTTGTAGTACCATGGAGCTCAGGGAAGTCCGAAATGCAAGACCCCTCAGTAACGGGATGAGAAAATTGTGAACGTTTACTTACGAGCCATGTATGTATGGGCCACAACAACCTATCTCATCAAATGGTAACCTAAGTCAATTTTGAAAACAATCTGACTAAAGCAGAGACAATTTAGGATGAATTAGGACCAGTACAGTACAGTAAGGACCAAAGTAGAAATAGACTTTTCGTGAGGCGCCTGCCGTGATCCAAAAGTGATCCAAAAGTGATCCAAACCATCCAATTCAGCCGTTGAGTTTCTGCTGTGTATTCCAAAGGTGGCATTCAGAGTGTAATGTCTGTTCATCCACCGACACCAATTCATCTAATACGCTCGCATGCCTCACCGGTAAGCGCTGTGTCTTTCTCCGACGACAACGAGCGGATCTACTCTGGCGACTC
The DNA here is from genome assembly GCA_002994785.1 of Heterobasidion parviporum. Classification (NCBI taxonomy): domain Eukaryota; kingdom Fungi; phylum Basidiomycota; class Agaricomycetes; order Russulales; family Bondarzewiaceae; genus Heterobasidion; species Heterobasidion parviporum. Next base: position 23,980 of record PDUQ01000043.1, on the reverse strand, counting down.
ATCAGGCCTCGTCGTGATCACATCAACACGCTCGCTGCGCGCGTTAGCTTCCTGGAATGCGCATACCGATGGTATCCTTGGCATACAGGAATGGAATGAACATCTCATCACGTCCGTTTGTAGATGATCACATCGTTTCGTGCCCAGAAATTGATCCTCTCCGACGTGCATGCATGAACGGGCTTTGTGCATGACAGGCATAGCAGAGATCACAAGCTTCATGTATGGAAGAGACCCACGCAAGGTCATTCGTCAGTTGGAGACTCCGCATTACTCCCTGGACTTCCCATTCCAGCCCTGGAATATTCAATGGACGTGAATTCGCTCAATTATTGCCGATTCTCTCTGCTTCCATTGGGTAAATCAAGTCCGATTGCGGCAGAAGAGGCGTTGATTGCTTTGCCTAACCTCATCGAATCGTCACTGGTATGAATCTTTTAATCCCCATTCGTTCTCATCTCCCGTCTTGTTCTCCTTTCTTGTCTTGTTCCGTGGTGACGATTGTCTTGATTGAATAATAGGCGGATATATGGATGCTTCCCTCCCGAGAGCGCATACACGCCGCAATAGGGAAAGGGAAATTAGACTCCCTGACGATGCCAGGAACTGACGGAAGAGGGATTAAGAATTCGACCGGTATAATTGACAGACTTTTCTGTTCAGTGCATGAGAAAAATCACCCCGTCTCTCACAGGGATCATCATGTCAATGCACCTCCTCCCAGGACGTCCTCCTATTGGGGCAGCGCCTTCCTCTTCGGAGAGCAGGTCTCAACATTTGCAATTACTCACGTCCTATGAGAATGGCAGTGTGTCAATGTGGCAGTATAGCGCTAACAAAGAAAGGTCGATAGAAGGGATCGGTTGGGAACGTCTTTGGTCCACAAAGATGCACGTTGAATCTGGTTTGTGTGCAATCCAACTATCCATTCATGGTCAGCCTTGCTTGACTTGTTCCTTCTCTTGTTCTCGTTCTGGTTTTAGTAATGGCTATGGCTGCCTCTGCGAATCATCATCTAGCGTTGTCTGTCTCTGCTGATCATCTCATCGCACGGTACAATCTCGCGGTACGTACCCAACGTCCTACTTTGACGATCCCATTAGATGCACTTTATGCGGCCAAACCTTCATACAAAATTTGCTGATTTGATCGTCCTCAGGCATTGGATGACGATGCAAAGAGTGTGGGCGCCGCATGCACCGCTCATCGAACAAAGCACCCAGGAAACGGGTCTATTGCGTTGCGTGAGGACGGCCGGGTCTGCGCTGTGGGTGGCTGGGACGGAAAGTAAGTATAGATACCCATTCATCACACTCCTGTTTCACCGGACTTGACCTCACCTACCTCGGCATCATTTTCTGTGCCATCTGCATCATGGCAACCACAGAATCAGACTTTACTCCGCAAAGACGCTCAAGCCGTTGGGCACGCTCGTCTATCACAAAGACAGCGTTCAGGCTGTTGCATGGGCGCGGCTGCCTCAGCATTGGTCCATGGAGGTATTGAAAGACTGCGACTCAGAAGACGACATGAGTTCAGCCGAAAAGGAAAACCGCGAGCGTTGGCTGGTCAGCGGAGGCAAGGACGGACGGCTCGCGATTTGGGGACTGATGGAGTTCAAAAAAGACGATAAGAGGTAGGAAGCAGAACTCAAAGGAGTTCGTTAGGAGCTACTAGGAGGCGCCTGCTCGGCCCAAGAAATGATGTTTCCTCCTCAAGCGCCTATAAGCGTTGTAATACACGATTATGAGGACAGGCTTCTGCTCTCGTGTGCGCTCCATACGGCGACCATTGTGACCGTTTGCTGTATCAGTACAGCTTCCCGTTGTTCTGATGATAAAACAGCATGATCGATCAGCTCACATATTGCCGGCTTTCGCTAGGACGGAAATGGTTATGATGGTGTGGTAAAGCAGGAACGATCAACTCTGTGGGCGTCAAAAATACTACGAGTAATACATAATACACAATACGTGAATGCGGGCGACGGTCAACTAAGTACTAAACTTGGACCTAGAGTAAACAAGCACAGGGTTCGATTCTATCGTGCCATCGTGCTCTGATGCGACAAGAATAAAAACACAGAAAACAGTGAAGATGGGATGCATATGACAAGTGCAGTGAGCTGCGACCATACAGAGAAAGCTCGTGGACGAAGACAAGCAGGCGGAACAAGAGGAAACGGTGCGGTGGATAGTGAATAGAATACAAGGAGCGGCTTTCTAGGAGGAGTGTTCGGGGACTGAGGAAGCTTAAGACCGTGATCCGACGAGGAGAGAATGGTGATGCTGACGATGCTGATCTAGACGAGAGCGGCTGATTTGAGGTAACCACGGAAGATGGAGTCCCGGACTGATCGACGCAAGGAGCTTCAGTGTGCTAACAAACACTTGATGAGCGGAAAATGCTTACCGTTCGCAATGATGCTTCGTGTCGTTTTCGTATCCTAATGGCTAAGTCAGTTATTGACCGTGAAAGCGACAACGTGGTAACGTACGACGACGCTGGTAAAGTGCGTGTACAAGACCCGTTTCTGCTCGTTGTTCCTTCTATGGACCTGCAAAAAATGAGAACGGAAATATTGTACGACTGCGTCGTATTCGTTGGGTCGATCGCCATACGAAGTGATGCTGCAAACAAACATAAGTTTACCAACATGGTACAATGCTAAGATGGACTGACTACTTGTTGACACGCAAACCACTCGCTAGTTTGGATTGGAGAACATCGGTCTTGTCTGCGGACATTTGATTGATCAAACGAGCCTTCTCGAATCTCTAAAATAATACGTACTCAAAAATAAAACCAAGTGAACGTTTTTCAAGAGTGGATTCGAGCAAATTTGCGTAAAGAGCTGCAGTGAATCATCGATTCTGTTCGTTCGTGGATCCTCTTCGAGATACTATGAAGATTTTCCGCGATTTGATCAGGTTAATCGCGGTGGGAAATAACTCCGAACCTACTTGATCAAATGCACTGATAGGGGCTACGAAGATGATGGCGTTCGCATCGTCAAAATATGGAACCCAGGTGTGACGTTGACCTCGGGCACCGCCAACGTCATACAAGTGCCATGTAACGGACTTTCCGTGCAGTGGGACTTCAAAAGTGTGTTCGGCCACACCCATCGTTTGAATGCGGGCGTGGAGTATATCATCTGAATGAAGCGATCAGAATCTTCATAACGAGAACTGAGCATATAGACCGTTACCTGTGGTTGGTACGTAGTCGCGCGCGGCCACTCGAGCTATATTGGTTAAGAAGCTAGATGTCTAAACGTCAGTCACTTTGATGGCTATCACATGGAATCTGTTTACTCACAATTCCGACCACTCATCTAACCGAAGACGTCTTCGTCTGATCATCTTCTGCACGACCTCGGTCTCCCACAAGCTCTTCACATCCTCCTGACATTCCTCCAAGATCTTGCAAACTACCTGGACAATCTCGCCAGCAGCCGACGAGCTCCTTTCATCAATACTGGCACGAGTGCCGTTTTGGCTATTTGAGCGTCCACTGGTGGATCCGATACTGCGCCTGGGCTTTCGCACTCCATCGCCGAGCTTCGAACCAGATGCTGTGGACTGCCAGCCACGGCGAACATAGACACTTCCCTTTCCAGAACCGGACACCTGCACGCCCCCGCTGAGACTATCCGCAAGTGTGCTTTCAGACTCGACTAGCGGAGATAAGCGATGGCGGAGTGTGCCAATGTATTTGGCTTGATCCTGTGTGCTCGCAGCTGCGTCAACTGCAGGAGATAGGATAGTAGGATGTGGCGACGTCCCAGGTGAGGGCGATCCACTTCTCCCGCCAAGCAGATTGACAGGTTCGCCGGATGAGATGTCATGATCAGAACGAGAGATATCCTCCCCTTCCGGCAATTCAATGACGGGATCCTCTTCATAGACATCCCCGTACGCCTCGAGGGTTTCAAGTATGTCTTTGATCGAACGCGCAATATTGAAGTATACGACTATGCGCCAAGAGGTACGCTCTTGTTCCAGGGAATCTGGGGCATACATCAACTGGAATTGCTTTTGGAGCGTCGACTTTCCCGATTCGGCCTGCCCTAAGAGCAGCAGCTATGATTCACGGAAATGACCTCAGCACGATAAGTTAGTTGAATATATGCGCCGCACATACCTTGACATCCTGCTTGAGTCTTTCAAGTTTCTTCCTCTCCTGCTTGAGCTCCTCATCAATAGTGTCTGAAATTCGTTTCGCGTCTGCCTCTGCCTGAAGCCTGATTCGTTTCTCAGCCTCTGTTTCTGTCTCGGGGGGGCGCAAAGCAAAAGCAAGAGGATCGTCTTGGGAGTACACAGAGGGAGGGCGATGTGTGCGGAGCATTGAAGGGGAAAGGGGAAAGGGAAGGGGGGAGAAATGGCAGGGCCGGAAGCTGATGGGACTCCCGTATATATCTGCCTCACGTGATGCCATCAGTTCTCATGTCCGACTCCAGACACTCCCTCTCCTCCGTGTTCCTACCATCAGACTTTTCCTCTGTTCGATATGGTCTGTGTTTCTTTCATGGCCGTTGACATCGAAACTTGATAGCTCTCTTTTAGTCAGTGACCCTACACACGACCTATGGCGACTTGAAGGTAGCCTTCCATTTCACTGCTTTCGGGCGCTTGTTCTCCAGACTCATAGCTACCCATGTGTAGATCGAAGTTTTCTGCGAGGCGGTACCAAAAGCTGCCGAAGTAACGCGCTTCGTACTCAGTCTTTTTGGTCCTTTACTGAAAAAATCTATAGAATTTCTTGGCACTGTGCGCTGCCAACTATTACGATGGGACTATCTTCCATCGGAACATAAAAACATTCATGATCCAGGGAGGTGATCCCACGGGCTCGGGCAAGGGAGGGCAGTCCATATGGGGCAAACCTTTCGCCGATGAAATTCGCTCCACTCTCAAGGTACATCGATCACGGTCCTAGCGCGTTGGAACCCATCACTGGTCATTCAGTGCTGAAGCGCTCACAATTGACAGTTCAACAACCGGGGTATCGTAGCTATGGCAAACTCGGGGCCAGACAGCAACAAATCACAGTTCTTCATCTCATACTCAAAGCAGCCACACCTTGACTCCAAGTACACGATATTTGGCAAGGTGATTGATGGCGCTGATTCTACGCTCGATGCTATGGAGCGAATCCCGGTTAACAACAAGAACAGGCCACTGCACGAAATCAAATTGACACATGTACGTGCAGTCTTATTGTCTTATCATCAATTCTTCAAATTGCTTTCCATGTCTTGATCGCCTTCTTTTTCAGGTTACTATCCACGCGAATCCAGTCGCGGACGCCCAGCTGAGATCATGACGATTGTACGTTGACATGCTCAACGCAGCTTCTCTTCTCGGTGTACGATTGTAGAGTTCCAGCTCGATAGGTGGGCGAGCGCGTCTGACGCAGGTGACACAGCAACTGATAGTGACAATCTACTGTAGCGTCACTAGGATTGGCCTAGGATTGTACAATAGACACCTGTCAATGCGTGAAGAACTCTGCGTATTTTTACCTCATTTGCTAACTTGCTCACAACCATATGGACAGCAAACAGCGTGATTTCTCTGTCTTTCTAGCTGCAGATCCTAGCCAGCATCATATTGTGGATGGCTCACCATTTGTACCAACATCTAAGAATGCTGTGATATATTTCAGCGGGTCCACTTGCAAAATCAAATACTTCATTCTAGCGCCCGGCATGGTCGTAGACTTCTACCTCTTGATAAACCCAACCAACTCTTTCTGTAACTCTCGCTGTCTCCTCGCTTTCTCCAAATTCTCTGTACTGCGAAGGTCGTAAACAATGTCGCGCGTCTTTCCAAAGTAGACCTCCTGTAGGAGGTTGCGCATCTTGATTTCCATCTCCTCGATCATGCGGCCTGTGTTGGTGATATGAGAATTTGCGTCCTGCAGCGAGTGGTCCTGCTCCGTCTATCCACCGAGGGTGCCAATGTCGACGTTATCAGATGAGTGGCAAACGGGCTCTCAAGAACTATTTGACGCACCTGTCGTGTCATGCTCCCGCTTAAACTGACTTCTCCGTCACGCTTCCAGCTCTCTCCCTCTTTGCCTGTACTCGATGCTGTGCCATCATCACTTCGTTTTGTGATTAACTGCAACATGATCGTCGATGTAAGCTTATAGTGTGCCTGACGTCCTCGTTCTGCGGCCTCAAAAACATGTATGGAGTCCCAGCTACCTGATGGTTCGGATGGTGATATCGGGCTCAGAGCTAGCGTGTTGTTAGAACATGAATATCGATGAAAGATCGTTACGGAACCTACTCTTCTTCAGGAGCACAACGCCAGCGAAGCCACCGTCGTCGAGGTCCCACAGGAACACCGACGACACACCACCCTCGAAGTACCTGAAGAAGAATGGTGAAACGAACAGAGTCTGATATATGAACGGCGAAGTACGTACATTTCGCGATAGGTGTCGAACGCCTCGTTGGCCGCGATCTCCAACTTGCGAAGTTTGGGCGACGGAACGGTGCCATCATCAAGTGGCGGATCATACTCGTTCGACCATGGTGATCTTGTGTTCCGTTAGTCCCGTCGCGAAGTGCCACGATATCGCAGCATGAACGCCGAAATGAAAGATACCTGTAACTCTCCCCATCCCTGTTGTAGTCGCAAGCAAGATACTCTTTTCCCGTCGCCTTGTCCACCTTCAGCTTTAGCGGCTGATCCACGCTCCCAAGGAGATCATCCGCGTAGTCCGGGCAGATCTGTACTAGTGCAGACACATTCTCTTCGATTTGTGTCGGGGGAAGCCGTCGTAGGAGGTCAAGCATGGAATCTACGAGGTCGCCCATAGTGACGATGATGTCGGGACAGTAAGAGGGAACAATCTGGGGGCGCGATTGAACAGTTGACGATGAAGCGACGAAGTCTGTTGACAGATGGCTAGATGCTAGTAGACGGGAGCCTTGTACACTCAGTGACGCCCGCAAACACCCAAACAAGATTGCCAAATACGGAAAGTAAGAAGGAACGAGTTTTCAGCAACGATTCAGTTCCAGTGTACTGCTATGAAGGATTTCCCTTATAATTTATCACCAACTGCCCACGGGTACAAAGGCAGTCGTCATGCGGGTACAGTATCTTCTTGTTCTGCTATGGAGTTTTTCACTACACGCCCCTCCCCATCCTTGAAGCCCTCAGTTTCATTTCTTACCTTCGCGATCTCCATGACGTTGAATTTTAGATGTTCATAATAGCCTCTAACGATACTGATACCGCAGACGCTCTTCGAGGATGATCACATGAGCACATTGTGTGGCCGATTGCGTAGCACAAACGTACCTTGAAAACCTCAACAAGAATGAAAATATCTGGGTCCTCGAGGTCAACAGTGTAACCGTCTGGCACACATGTGACGATGGTATCGATCAAAATTTGCCTGGAGAGTGTGCTGTGGTTACGCGAACGGAGCTCGATCTTGTACTGTCGGATCCCATACTCCATTTCAGTCTCGAACACGTCAGAAAGATGATATTGATCCTTACACGATACTTGTGCTCGGGGTCATCGGAAATGAAGTTGTTCAAGACCCGTCTAAACAGCGCCTGTATCTCTGGGACATTGGCAACACATGATCCAACTACCGGTGTTAGGCGCTGTGTGTACCTACAAATAGGAGTCTGAGTATATCTCGCATACATGAATGTAAGTGTGAGGAACAATACCTTGTTTGAGTTATTCCCGTATTTTCTACGATCTCTATGTGCTTCAGGACGAGCTTCACGGGATCAACCGGTGATTTACACGAGATGAATACGACTGTCAAGAGGTCATCAGGGATCAGAGAAACGCTGTGCGGCATGCGACCCTTAGAGGACTCACCACATGGCGTATTTGTCTGACAGTTGGCTAAAGCCCAATTCAGCAGACAATACGAGGGAGTCAGCAGAGAACCGCACCAAACTTCTGCTCCCTCCTTGGTTTCTTCATAGACGCCAATTCTTTAGCGACTTGCTTCTCCAAATCTTCCTCCATATCATCCGTCGGATTTTCATCGTCTCCGTCGCCAGTGATCGCGTTGTTGTCTGCTGGCCAGAGGTCCGAAGCAAGCTTCCGACGTCAAATCAGCGTACTACCATACGTTTTTTCAATGTGCGCACCTGCTCAAAAAGATCGTAGAGCTCGCCTACGGTCTGCTTCTCTTTTCCCTTCACGCAACTGACCCAGACGCCAGGCCCATCGATTGACCGTTTCCCCCATATGGGTGTCCCATCCTGTAAAGCAATGAGTTAGACATAAAATTGAGCATTATCATGACTGACATGGCGGTATTTTCTTTTCGATCTGTCGTTACCCTGAGTACCCCGTTTCTTTTCACTCATCGTAAGTCGAGGCAGATGGCCCAAAAGAAGTTCTAGCAGGCGTGAGAATATATTGGCGCGTTACGAGCCGTTATATGCTGTGACGCATCATGACGTCAAGCGTTTTGTTGAATCTCGCCGTGTTCGCCATCGTTCCAGTCGAACCTCAAGCTTCAAGCGTGAAGCCTTAGGTATGGACATCTCGTCAAACCATTATCTTCTAGGAAGGAATGATTGTATCGTTGTAACCAGTTTCTAGCATCTGATACATCGGGAAATTGAGGATCCAATCTCAAACCTTGATAAGGTCATAAAATGTATATAATATGTAGCAACCCTACAATTATGATATACCGCGTGGTCATGTCATACATAGTCAGACAGCGTTGGCAGATCCCGCAAACTCAGTCAGAAAGGGGCGAATTATCAGGTGTTGTCGTCGCGCTTACCGCTGAGACAATGCAAAAAGAATTGCCGAAAAACATCCTAAAGTGTCATGTATTACCTAGGCAGATAGCGTTGGCGGATCTCACAACCTCAGTTAGAAAGGGGTCGATTATTAGGTGTTGTCATCGCGCTTACCGCTGAGACAACGCAAAAACAATTGCCAGTATTCACCTGACGTGTCAACATGTCAAGCCTCACAATCATAGGTGGTGTTGACAGAAATTACAGGTGGCTGTGATCAGTGGGCCAATTGTCATGCGTTGTCGGCGCGCTTGCCGCTGAGACACTGTGAACAGAATTGCCGAAATTATCAGCTGTTGTCGGGGTGCTTGCTGCTGGAACAATGCAAAAATAATGGTCAAAAAACATCCTGAAGTGTCATAGATTACCTAGGCAGACAGTGTTGGCGGATCTTGCAATCTCAGTCAGAAAGGGGCCGATTGACAAGTGTTGTTGTCGTGCTTGTCGCTGAGACAATGCAAAAATGATTGCCAGAAGTTACATGTTGTGTCAAACCTAACAATCATGGGTGGTGTTGACAGGTGGCTGTGATCAGTGGGCGAATTGTCATGCGTTGTCAGCGCACTTGCCGCTGATACAACGCAAAAAGGATTGCCGAAAAACATCCTGAAGCATCATAGTTCACCTAGGCTGATAGCATTGGCGGATCTCACAAACTCAGTCAGAAAGGAGCCAATTATCGATCTCACAAAGTCCATAGGAACTAAAAAAGTTCTCAAGTAGTGGCTGCATGGTCAGACTAGATGGAAGGTCAAAGCATGACAAAAAAGCACCTGCAGTGCCAGACCTGATAACCGATGATGGTGGTGGAGAAACCCGCAATTGTCAATATGCCGATTGCTCTTGATCATCGTCGGGCACGCCGCCAGCGTCTGGTCATTGCACACAAGGGGTATTGGCATATACAAGAAGTGGTAGGTTGACAAGAGAGTAGTTACATTGGCAAGCTAGATACAGAGTCGAAGTATGACAAAAAAGCACCTGCAATGCCAGACCTGATAACCGATGATGGTGGTGGAGAAACCAGCAATTGTCAATATGCCGATTGCTCTTGATCATCATCGGGCACGCCGCCGGCATCTGGTCATGGTGCACAAGGGGTATCGGCACATATAATAAGCAACATCAACAGGGTGGAAACATGTCAGGCACGTGCTGTCTTTGGACGTGTACATCTACGCCGATGCAGATGGCCTTCTCCAGCAGCTCTGCGTGTTTGCCTGAGCAACGGGCAAACATTCACGTCGTCGGACAGGAGGATGCGAACGCCGTTATGCCACCGGCGTGACTGCTAGAGAGTGCGTGGGATGGGAATACGAGGGGAGAGCAAGGCTGGTGGGGAGAACAGGGGCGTATGACTGCACAGGTGTTCAAGAGGAGATGGGCCAGGTCTACAAGATAGAACTGAGGCGGGAGGACAGGAGCCCACAGGACGACATCAAAAGAAAAGCACCGATGCGACGGAAAACAGCTCAAATTCATGAGCAGATGGAAGGCGAGCTCAGGTCGAGCAAGACGCAATGTTTCTGTTGTAGGAGTGTAATAGCATAACATACTGATTGATTAGTCCTGCATGGAAGGTTCGTCCCGTGCCTGCTTCTTTGCCCTTCGCTCTCTCAACTTCGCCAACGCACTGTTCTTTGACACTCCTCCGCGAGGGTGCGCTACATAGCTCGGGAAAACTTGGCTACAAACGCAATCAGCTCTGAGAAATATGCAGTAGCTACACACTTACCAATTCCACTATGTGAGGAGCTCGTTGACTTCTTCCTTCTCTTCTGGATGCTCCAAGAACTCCAAGATGCTCTTGTAAAAGCACTCCGAGTCTGTAGAGGTATCCGATCTGCAGAATACCGATGCACTGGTAAGTGAAAAGCGAAGCTGCACGGATGATCATTAGCTACCGGGATTGTACCATTGATTTGGACTGCTCACCTGGGTCGCCGTATATGCAATGGAAGCCGTCGTGACATGGGTCATTCTGTTACGATTGGGATCTCGGGGCTCATCGGAGCACGTCTAACCCGACATCCAGTGTACCAACACTAGGCGGCTCCTCATCGGAGCGTACAACAAGGTATTTGGCATTCCCTCAAAGCCGACTAATCCGATGGATCACCAAGCATCGGACGGGAAGTGGGACACAGGGATATACAGAGCAGGGACAGCACTAAAGGATGCATTCACATGTCAGGGCCGCATACGGTATATAAGGCCCATAGAATAGGCTAAGGGACTTTAGTCTATTCTCCTCGTTTATCCGTATCATCCTATACGGACCCTCGTCCTCAGGCAGTCTTCCTACTGCCTGTCCCTTGTCCTTACTGTACCCCAATACAGTCGGACTCCTTCCACAATCTTCCGTCACTGCGCGACTTAGGGAAGAACCGCTACTCTGAGGTTATCGAATGAGCAGTTCGTAACATTAGAATAGACTCGACCACGCCCCTACCTTGCGCACAACTTGCTTGCAGCCACACCCTTCTCACGACCTCGTCAGTGGCTTAGACACCCACTGAGAGAGCGTTACCTCTTATACGCTGGAGCAAGATCTAGGCCTAGGATTCCACCAGGCACTAGACGAATCAACAATCAACTCCGTCAAAACAACCGTCCCATCCACAAACAAGGCGCCTCGTGGTATTACTCAGATACAAACCAGAGGGCCCCACCAAACTTCGACAACTGCTCGTTTAGGGACGGACAGTACTTCTTCACCAGATCAGACGGAACAGAAGCAGAGTGGGCGTGGAACGAAGTCCACGCCGATTGGGAACCCCCACCACAATACAGAGAACCCGAGCCCGTAGTACCGGACACCTCGGAAGAAGAAGAGGAAGAATCCTCCCACTCAGATTACTCGGACGCACAGACGCCGTACACACAAACCCCCAAAACATCATGTCAACATCAGGAGCAGGAACCGCCCCAGCCGGCGGAGGAACCCTCCCCCTCACCACAGTACAGCCAGGTCGAGGAAAGCTCAAGCTTCCCGACAACTTTTCAGGCATCAAAACCGAGTCGCAGCATTTCATGCTCCAATGCCTCCTTCTTTTTGTTACAGAAACAGATCGATACAAGACCGATGCGGATCGGATCTCCCTGGTCCTCTCCTGCATGCGGTCCGGAACGGCAGGAGTGTGGGCGAGAACTTCCTAACAACATGGGGCAGATCCTCCCACGACCCTGGGAACGTGGAAAGACTTCAAGGAGAAGTTCGAAATCCACTTCAGGGAATCTGGGAAGGTGGACAAGGCCCGCAGCGCCCTCATGACCTTCTCACAAGGTCGCATGACGGTGGACGAATACTCAAATCAGTTCACACTCATTGCCGCCGACGCCGACATCGCCGATAAGGAACAAGTTCCTTATTACCAAAGAGGTTAGACCCAAGGTCCTCGACAAAATCTATGACCGAGAAACTCCGCCAAGGACACGATCCAGGATTGGGTCAACATGGCCTGTGAAATAGATGGCCGCATGAGAGCCCGCAGTGCTCAAAAGACCCTCCTCGCCAGCTCCACAACTTCAAAAGCGATTTCTAGATCGCTTCCACCTTCGCTCCACTCCCCGCTACAATTCCACCAACGCCCCTCGAAGAATGAATAACCAGGTCGTCGATATGGACATCGACGCCTCGAGGAAAAGGCGTATGGCCAAACAAGCGAACCATGAGGCAAGACGCCTCCTCTCCTGTATAATTGCGGAAAGAGGACATTGGACAGCTGACTGTCGTCCCCACTAGAGGCCTTCGGCCGACTAGAGGAAATTCGCGTCGCCAGTGGGAAGAGGAGGTCGGAGAGCTCGCGAAGTGGACATGGAAGAGGACGACCAGGAACCCCAACTGGGGAGACAGCCGACTTCATCGAGAGTTGGAGGAGGGCAGTTCTGGTCAGCACCACCGTGGGGTACCACAACCTCGTCGTTCGATGGAACCCGCGAACTCTACCGCGACCCGAGAGCCCCCTCCGCACCATGGAGGACGCTACGTACCGCCTGACCGACGACGACTCGACCGACCCGTCGGTGATGCTGCTACCGTCCGAAGGCTCTTCAAAGAGCTAGACACGGGCGAAGCCAAGCAGGTGCTGGTGGACGTAGCAGAGGGTTTTCTTTAGCCTCTCCTCTGCCAGCAAGAGAGAGAGAGACGGTCAAGGGGGGTCAAACCATGTATCAACATACGAGCAATGAACCATCACATCATTACTCCTATCGTTTGAACGTAAGGTTGACAACTCAAGGCCGAAGAGCTGGAGCTAGAGCAACGATCGACTCAGCCTGCGAAGGGATCCTGGTCAACGAATCCTGGGTATGGAAACACAACCTCCCCAGCTATCCGTTGGACCGACCCATTCGAGTACGAAACGTCGACGACTCCATTAACAAAACGGCCTCATAACTAGAGGCGTAGATGGAAATCTAACCATCACAGACCAACAAGGTCGAACGCACACGGAACGCGTTCAAATGTTCATCACCAATCTGGGAGAGACGACATGCTCCTGGGGACAGATTGGCTGCGATACCACGATCCTTCATTCGATGGAGGAAACGTGAAGTACGGTTCGATGGGTGCCGATCCCTATGCGAACAACCGTATGGAATTACCAAGCAAAAGAAGAACCATTGGCCGAAGGACGGCTAAACAATGGTAGAAAAACACACCGAGAAAAACCTCGCTTGGTACACGATCTCTCGGACCCCAGAGGATGGCCGAGAGAAAGATGGCGCACGCTGACAAACAGCGAATTCAAAACGGCATTAGTAAACCTTTGGGACAGACGCGCCCAAGGACGACAGAAAATGCTCGACATACTGCCGACGTAGACGACGTCGACAAGATAAAACTCAAGTTTGACCTCCCTGTTCCGGTGAACAAGGAGGAACCAGTCATTAGGAAGGTCGCCCCCGAACCGACAGGTCTCGCCAGTTTTGATGAAGACCTCGAAGAGGAAATTGACATCACGCACCTGAAGGATCGAGTACCGTTGCCTTATCACGAGTACCTCGACATCTTCAGCGAGCGACGGTCACAAAGACTCCCAGGACATACGATATGGGACCACGCCATCGATCTAAAACCGACCTTTGTTCCACAAGCACCCCGGATATTCCCGCTCAGCCCTGAAAAACATGACGAACTAGGGAAGTTCGTCAAAGAACATTTGGCTAGGGGAACTATCCGCCGGTCCACAGCTAACAGCGCGGCCTCCTTCTTCTTCATCAGCAAGAAGGATGGAAAACTCCGCCCTGTACAGGACTACCGCCACTTAAACGAACACACGGTTAGGAATGTTTGCCCCTACCTCTGATACAGGAACTCTTGGACGTCATTAAAGGAGCCAAGGTGTTCTCCAAACTGGACGTCCGCTGGGGATATAACAATATACGGATCAAGAAGGCGACGAGTCCAAGGCGGCATTCGTAACCCCTCTAGGACTTTCGAACCTACAGTGATGTTCTTCGGTCTCACCAATTCCCGGCCACATTCCAAGCCATGATGAACATGATCTTCAAGATCTCATCCTCGCTAGGAAAATTACGGTATACATGGACGACATCCTCATCTTCACGGCCACGGTGGCCGAACACGTCTTGGTAATAAAACAGGTCATGAAATCCTGCGCGACAACGATCTCTACCTCAAACCCGAAAAGTGCGAGTTCCACAAGGACAAACTCAACTATCTGGGGTACACGATCTCGGCAGATTCTGTCGCCATGGAGGACTCAAAAGTAGCTGCCATCGAGGAATGGCCCGTCCCTCGCACGGTCCGGACATTCGCTCGTTCTTGGGATTGGGAAACTTTTATCGTCGCTTCATCGAGAAGTTCTCCTTCATCACTCGACCTCTACATGACCTCACCAAGAAGGATGCCAAATGGATCTGGACAGACGCCTGTCAGAAGGCGTTTGACACGCTAAAATCGGCTTTCACGAAGAAACCCGTCCTACTCTACCCGGACCCATGCATCCTTTCCGGCTCGTCACCGACGCATCCCTCACCGCTTATGGCGCGGTTTTGTTACAAGAAGGGACCGATGAAGCATGGCACCCAGTGGCTTACCTATCGGATCTTTCGCTCCTCCGGAGCGAACTACGACGTTCATGATCGCGAGTTACTCGCCATCATCAAGGCTGGACCACTGGAAACATTACTGGAAGGAGCCCGTCACCCGTTCGAAATCTGGACCGACCATAAAATTTGGTCTATTTCCAGTCTGCGCGCGATCTCACTCGACGCCAAGCTCGCTGGAGCTTGTTCTTGTCACAATTCGACTTTACACTCCTTCACAAGGCTGGTTCCACCAACCATGCTGATGCTCTGTCCAGGCGGCCAGACCTTAATGAGGGGGTGGAAAATGACAACAAGGCGCAGACTCTCCTACCGTCCAAACTTTTCGCCGACTCAGAGGAAACACTAGTGGATGTGCGCGTTCGATCCACGGAATTACAGTCTTCAAACCTCCTCACGCTCATTCGACACTCTCGATCGGAGCAGGACACGGTAGTAAAAGCGGCAGTACAAGCAATTTTAGGAAAACATACCCGCACCTTGGCAACAGCCTTAAACAACTGGACACACGAAGAAGGAACTATCCGACGAAACGGACGTATCTGTGTACCAAAGGATGACACCATACGAAGAGCAATCGTCAAAACCCACCATGATTCCATAGCAGTCGGACACCCAGGACGGTCGAAGACATTGGAACTGGTGCGACGAAACTATTGGTGGCAGGGAATAACAAAGTTCGTCCACGACTACGTGGATGGTTGTGCAACTTGCCAATCTACAAAGAACTTGCCACATCGCACTCACCCGCCGATTCAACCGCTTGAAACCACGGACACACCCTGGAAGTTCATCTCCACCGACTTCGTAACCGACCTCCCAGAAAGCGGAGGGTTCGACTCGATCAATGTGGTGGTAGACCAAGGACTATCAAAAGGAATCGTCATCACTCCGTGCAAGAAAACAATCACGGCAGAAGAAACCACGAGACTTTTCCAAGACAACGTCTTTAAACGTTTCGGTCTCCCCGCTAAAGTGGTGTCCGATCGAGGCCCACAATTCGCAGCCACATTCACTAGGGAACTATGGAAAGGACTGGGTATTATTCCAGCGCTGAGTACCGCATACCATCCTCAAACGGATGGAGAAACCGAACGGGTAAACCAAGAATCGAACAATTCCTACGAGTCTTCTGCAACCACCATCAGGACAACTGGGTGGAACTACTTTCTTTTGCAGAATTCGCTCATAACAGCAGACAACATTCAGCTACAGGAAAATCGCCGTTCGAAATCCTCTATGGATACAATCCACCCTACTCGGCAGACACGGTTCTGGATACCAGGGTGCCCGCAGTGGTCGAACGGATAAAGTCGATCCAAGAAGTACAGGAAGAAGCGGAATCTAGCCTGCGCATGGCTGCGCAACACGCGAAAGACAGGGATTCCCACCGAAAACTTCCCCAATGGGAAAAGGGAACCCAAGTATGGTTAGAAGGCACCCACATCCACACGACACATCCAAAAGCGAAACTCGCCCCACGACGCTACGGCCCCTTCAAGGTGAAAGACCGAATTGGGACCCTCGCTTACCGTTTGGACATCCCGAACAATGGAGGATCCACCCCGTGTTCCACGCATCAATGCTCACCGAATATCACGAGACAACGGCCCATGGGAAGAATTTCCCCAAACCACCGCCAGAGATCTTGAACGAGGAAGAACACTTCGAAGTTGAAGCCGTTCTGGACTCTAAACGCCACGGTCGTGGAATCAAGTACCTCGTGAAGTGGGTCGGATATCCGGAAGCGGATAACTCATGGGAACCCTGGGCCCTACTGAAGGGAACGGCTGATGAAGCAGTACAGGAATATCACCGAAGATATCCCAACCGTCCAAGGGCCTCGGGATTGCAAGTGGATGCAACAGTATAAAAGGACCCCTGCCGGTAGTGGAAGTCCTCAGCCCGGAGAATTGGAAAGATTAGGCGACGCTCTGTTGCAGCGAACCACAATTGGATCGGTAATCCAAATGGCTGTCGCTCTGGCCTTACAACGGCTGGCTAATGTCCTAGCAGGACAACCAGGCAGCGAACGTAGCGATGTTCCACGTCGGTTGGCGAACGCCAGTGACCGAGTTAGGGTCATGGCCTACACCGAGAATCACCGAGTCGCTTCCTGGTACGCGCGAGGGAACACAGGGCAACATGCCCTTCTCATTCACCCCACGAATTTTCCTCTTTCGTCAACCTGGAGCTCGTACCAGCCCTCCTGGCCGACACCGATGCTGCTCAGTCCCGTTCCATTCGGGTTGAACCGTACCGGGTTGTACCATGGAACGAGGGAACAATCGGGGAAGTACCACCTGCGGGCCATCGAGACACCTCCGCACAAACCGAATACGTCTGGACCACCGTGCAACGGCAAGCCAGACGAAACGAGCAAACCCACCTCCTCTCCGCTAGGACCGATCCGAGCACCGACAACGAACACCCCCCGTTATATCGACGAAACGAGAGAGCCGTCCGGACTAGGGGGCGTGCCGATGCAACAAGGGGAAGCCATACTCGACTTCCTCGACAGGGAAATTCATCAACTATCCACAGAGGTCGAGATCATGGAAATACAAGAGAAAATCCGCGAACACGCCACCGCGCTCCTCGCTCTCCATCGGAGATGGGGGGAACTACTACATGGACCAGGGTGGAACTAGATGCATGGGACGCCCTCGACCATCAATACGACGACTACGACTACGAGGCCTACGCGCGAGCAGACGAAGGAGAGGGAGACTTCGGCAACCCCGCGGGGGGATATTAGGGTAGCAGAAGGAGAGGACCTCTGCACCCCGGGTAACGGTTACACAAACAGGACAACCGGCATTACGTCCACCATGACGTTAAACTGGATGTTCGTCCGAAACGACATTAAACTACGATTGTCCGCAAAGACATTAAACTAAGATAGGAAGGAAAACCTCGAACCCGGACGACGATCCGCTCAAGTCGTTGACCTGCATGTCGTTAAACTGTGAAAAGAGAAGAAGGCAGGGGAAGTACCTGTCCTGGCCTGGCAGGGCCGAAAGGAGTCTTTTTCACTTATCCTTCGGAGCAGAACGAAGGAAACACACAAGCGAACCTCTCACCGTCAAGAGGTATTCTGACAGACGAATCGGGCGTCCCGTTTGGATCCCCAGTTTTACAGGTCCCTTTCCGCATTAGGAGGACCTTGGATTCAGCAAATAATCTCTGATGGCCTATGCCGCTGGCTTTTCCTCTCGATGAGTGATGGCGTCGAGAGCTCACAAGATGCATATTCCGGTCGTGGCGAATCGGGTGCTATTTTATTCCTCGCTGTCAAGGTCTGACAGGAGTTTGGGCGTCCCTCTTAGGATCCCCAGTTTTACAGGGTCTTTTCCGCATTAGGGGACCCTCGCTGCGATGCACACACAATAGTAGGAGATGCGACCTACTACGGTGTCAGTTAACTGAACGAGGCACAAAAACAAGAAACCTCTCAGCCAGGACGGGCCATCGTATGGGGCTGACAGAGTCAGGCGGAGGGCTTACATCCGCAACGATGTAAAACTACGAGTGGCTTGGTCCGCAATGACGATAAACTAGTTCTTGGCATACGTCCGGAAAGACGCTAAAACTACCACCGACCCTCGGAGTGTGGATGCATTCCAGCAGTGCGGAATGGAGACCCCACTGGCTTGGAACCCTGCCGACTAGGTCAAGGCGCTTCCAGATTCCATGCGCCTTACGGTAAAAGAATCTGGGGTCGACACGGTTCAATTCCGTGCGAGGGGTCTGGAGACAAGGAGCGGGTTGCCAGCTATCCGATATGGACCGCGACTACTCCTTGGCCGTTCAGTCTACTCTTGAAGTCAGAAGCAAGAAGTTCCGCTTCAAGGGCCAGTCAAGAGGCAACTGGGATAGTGCCTCAAGGTACGTGGTTGTGGGACAAGTTCATGCCCATTACCACACGTCCTCTATGACGTTAAACTGGGCCTGTTGGCGACTTCGAACACGCGAAGCCACCACGTCCGAAATGACGGAAAACTAGCCTGGTCCGCAATGACAATAAACTACGGTCCCCCTCTGTTCTAGGGAGACGTCTTTGGAGCTGGACTTACCGCGTCCAGCTACAAGTCCGAAATGACCTTAAACTACCCTTGCCTTGGAGGCACACATCTATCGGGACTCAAGGCATAGTCGGACAATAGCAAACGTCCGAAAAGACGATTAAACTACGGCCGTCCATCATGACGATAAACTGAGGAGACCCGTCAGTTACGGGCAGGCGTGGGTCGTGTCAAAATAGTACACCTATTCTGGCACCATCCCCGCGTTTGAGCAGTGTCCAAAGATGAGAACTCTTTGCACACTACTCCAAAACAAGTTATCCGGTTTGATATAGCATAAACCGTCACCTTCTTCCTCGGGACGACATAACCTCTAGAGCTGTGGAAATTGGTCTATGGCCCTATGCGCATCACCGATGAATGATCCGGCGCGCAGAAAAGTCCTCACTCTAGGCCTGTTATGTTTGGGAACAGGTGTAATTTATAGGTCCGCAACGACCTAGGGATAAACTAGCAGAACCGTCCGCAACGACGAGACAAAACTACCTATGGTCAAGGAACGACCCTAACTTCCAACATAGAGGGAATACCACACAGCGACCCCGCATTCAACCGACTCAGACAGAAGTCGAGTTTCTATTTTCACCACCTAATAATCTTCGCACATCATCTTCTTGACATCACCAGGATCGGCCTGGGTCAACAAAAAGAATCTAGGAAAGGCCTAGATCGAGTGGATCTGAAGAGGACCGGAGGCCAGCCGGCACAGATGACGCGGGATGGTTACCCGCTAAGAATCTAAACAAAGGAGGCACAGGCGGGAGATAACTTCTTCGTCAAGCCAAGTACAAACCCTCAGATTTGCGACTCGCATCAAAACTTCGGTGAAGGAATAACATCGGAAGAGGGATGTGGCCTGGGAAACCACAGGAACTCAAAACAAACAGCTCAACGGAGAAGGACAACTCCTAGGCATTGTAAATGACGTAAGTCGGTCTTCGCCCCAGAAAACAAAGCCGTACCGGAAGACGCATCCGGACAAGATAGTCAAGAACGATTCATGATGATGGAAGAGGTGCACGCAGGAAGCGTGGTCCGTTCAGGCGACCGGACGTAGAAAGGGGGTATTGTTACGATTGGGATCTCGGGGCTCATCGGAGCACGTCTAACCCGACATCCAGCGTACCAACACTAGGCGGCTCCTCATCGGAGCGTACAACAAGGTATTTGGCATTCCCTCAAAGCCGACTAATCCGATGGATCACCAAGCATCGGACGGGAAGTGGGACACAGGGATATACAGAGCAGGGACAGCACTAAAGGATGCATTCACATGTCAGGGCCGCATACGGTATATAAGGCCCATAGAATAGGCTAAGGGACTTTAGTCTATTCTCCTCGTTTATCCGTATCATCCTATACGGAGCCCTCGTCCTCAGGCAGTCTTCCTACTGCCTGTCCCTTGTCCTTACTGTACCCCAATACAGTCGGACTCCTTCCACAATCTTCCGTCACTGCGCGACTTAGGGAAGAACCGCTACTCTGAGGTTATCGAACGAGCAGTTCGTAACACATTCCATGAATACGAGCATTACCTGACCGTGTGGCCTTTGCTTCTTTTTCCACTGAACTTGGTGAGGTAAAGATAAATTTGAATGCCTGCGCCTTGGAGTATGAGCGACATTGATTACAGTATATAATCATCACTCACCCATACAAGTATCTTAGAGCGGAAGAGGCCATCCCATGGTGATTCGGAATCGAATTTCCGATTCTCATAAACGAGGATGGGCCACTGGTCACCACGTACCACCATCATGCCATTAATGAGGTCCTTGCGTAATCTGGTCCCGCTCAGCCCATTTGAAAGGTAGGGTAGTCGGTGCGACTCACACCATATTATTCCAGTCAAGACCAGCAGGACAAAGAAGGGCGCTAGTGGCAGGATGCAGAAAGCCGCAATTTGACTTGATATTTCTTGAAAGCGGGACAAGCGGGACGCCTCGGGGGGTGATCCACTCAAGGACGGCGCTCTTCAAACCTTTGGTATCGTCTGCCCTCGCACCGGAGACGCCTTTCTGGATCTTGATAGTCTGTCAGCATATCAACCCAACTCAGATGGCCTAGAGGCCTACCGACTCCACTATTTTTGAGAGGTCCTTGTCAGACGACTCTGAGACGCGATCTTCAAGCGGGTACCATCGACAAGAGTTTTAAGAAAACTCGGTGCTCCGCCCGTATCCTACACGGCACAGTATAGGTAAGTAACGACCAAAACAACATGACGATACTCACTCGGTTTGAAATGATTCCTTTGGCTGTTGGGTAGCGAGACGAAGAACACCACGGTTGATCAAGGCTTGAACGTTGCACATGGCATGCACTGTGCGCCCAAATGACGCCGTGACCAACCAAGGGTTCACTGGCCCGACTAGAGAAGGGAAACGTCAGAGGATAAGAAGGAATACGGAGGCTACTCACGCTTTTTTACAAGGACCCTGCCTCAAAGCATGTTGAGGTTGAGCATCGGACATTATAGATACTGGGGCGGGGAGATGAGGAAAGAACAATTAGGAATGTCCATCTTTTGACCTCCTCTGCTGACTCGGAATTTGGTAAACAAGTCAAGTCATAGCACAGTAAGAGTCATCAGATGCAACAGGAGTCATAATTACCTGTCGCTAAATTTACATATAAACGCGTTATTCTTCTCAATAATACAGAACAACTCACTTCGGATAACAGCGATGTCCTCTACCAGCCATGACTCCGACTTGCTGTCCGACGCTAGAGCGTCTGAGCACACGACGCGGTTGACAATATTAGAAGCTCACCATATAGTGTCATTCAATATGACCCCTCGAATGGAAAGCTCTGCATATGGAGGTGGTACGTCCCGTAATCATAGTCTCGAAGAGAGTCATGACCGATGATGGACATCGACAGGCCCATTACCGCCAATGGTGTACGGGTCCCGCCATCAGCCTTGCGTGGACACCGTGTCTCGCATCAATTCTTAGGGCCGTGCTGCTTGTGCCCATCCCTTACAGGTAACCGACTTAACCAATACACGGAGGCTACTATGGTCCATGCTAGAGTCGGCCCAAACACCGACGAATACATTGCTCACTGTGCGCTAAGCAGATGCGGCTACTTTGGTGAGTCACGTCACTGAATTTCGTTATGCATGGGGTAACTTACTATGGTTGCACGTCCAGTCTTCCTCGAGCGTATGTATAACACCGTAGGAGTGCCCTTGAAGTACTATCCTCTTCGAGGTTTGTAGTTCTTTTGACAGCTTGCTCTTGTGTGAAATAGGAAGTGATGTCTCTGTGTAGGTGTTGACGAACCGGTACCATTGCCGGTGTGGCACGTTTCGGAAGAAAACGCTAATGATGCCGTCAACAGTATGTATCCCCCTTGTCCTGGCCTCTTGTACCTTCCTTGCTCATTGTGATCCGACGATTCGCTCACAGTAACGCGTAGACCTTTGAAGAGGAAATATGCCATGATCGGTCAGTCGCTCCATTCGTTTGAGCTCAGTACACTTACCATGACCCAGACATCCATACCGATAATGTGGAACACCGCGTAGCCATTCGTCCATCAAGCTCATTCGCGAGGTTCCGTCAGCTGGATGCCCAGATACGACCTGGTCTGACAGAGAAAGATTTCAAGGAGTTGTTCGCAAATGCGCTTGCGGGATGGTCATGACTAAGCGTGTGTTTGGAAAACACTACTGCGTGCAAATGGGGGTCATAGACTTGACAGATGACATCACAGATCCGGAGGACTGAGTGGAGAGGTGGTAGAATCGAAGAATCGAGACAGAATCGAGTATTCATCCACCGCTATACCATTTCTATATTGTATACACCGCACGTTGTACTGGTCCATTCATGCCACTGTCTTGTGATGTCGTCAATGTTGGCTAGAAGCCCTGAGCGCATATTACCGACAACATCTGTTTCCCAAAGTGTGCGTAAGGCATTGTTCACCTCTTGTTTTCGCTGGGTATAGGGTGAGCTTAGTTAACCGTTGCGATCCACTTCAAACTCACCCAGGCAATTCTCATGTAAAGTCTTGGATTATTCATGAATACATGGGTGAAGTGTATCACGTATAACCCACAGTCGTAATTATTAGGTTGCTGAGGAACCTGACTCTCGTAAGCCCACTCAGTAAACATCTCAATGGTCAGAGAACACATACCTTGAACTGACATACACTAGGATGAATGACAGGATTGCCTTGTTGTCTATAGATGGCTTCCGCCCAAAGATACCCCCGAGCAGTTGTCCAGGACCTAGGTGCGGTTTCGAATCTGGGGTTTTTTTTTGTCTCCCGCGGTTCTTGTCCTGGCTGAGGCTTGCCAGGAGGAACTTGCCCTTTCGGTTCATGATCAACATTGAGAGAGTCAAAGATATATATAGTCGGGCTGCTGGTGATGATCAACATAAACATCCTTGGAAAGAAAATCTCCAACTCACGATAACTCGACTTCTGTTGAAGTATTCTGCTCAGAACTATCAGCAGACAACATGGCCTACCCCACCTGATCTGCTGAGTCCATGCTATAGATAGACGTATAGCCACTATCTGGGCGTGTTCCCATCAGGATCCTTCTAGGATTGGAAACGATTGCTAGATACCAATGCGCTTCCGACCTGGAAGATGTTAAAAAGGGAATGATGCTTGGTCGAATTGATACTCACTCGTCGTGAATTGGCACTATCAGATAATTCATGTCGAAGATGTTGATGTGCTTTGTGTAGGATTTGACAGCATCATATCCTCGTCGTCTGCATAAAGTTCAGCGTCAACAAGCTGAGAAGTCTCGATGCAATACAATGCACAATGAGCGATAAAAAAAAGTATTGAACAAATGCACTTTTTGTGCATTACGTGGATCTTGCCTTTGGAACTGTGTTAGCCATAATCTGTTAAAAAAGGGATTAAGCCATGCACGCGGCCAATGTGGGAATAGTCATATACTTTAAGCCGAATTCAACCAAGTTGTCGTTGAGGAAATCGTAGCCTTGCAAGCGCTGGATCTCTGCATGTCTTATAG
>PDUQ01000042.1:0-235894 GCA_002994785.1 Heterobasidion parviporum | reverse complement strand
GAAGAAGGACGTACCTTGGAGACATCCTCGCACTTAACGGGAAACAGTCTACGCAGCATCCTCCTCTCCTCGAGAAACTTGCGGACTACGTCGCAAGGAAAACCTACAGCAGGCCTGCATCACCGACAGATCGGTCTCGTCGCCCACCACACACATATCTACTCTACCCACAGAAACCGCCAGTGGATCTAGAGTCTCTAGAAGAAGCACCCCCTATTCATCCCCCTTACATAGGACCGCTCCCCAGTCAAGATTTCAAACCCCAGCATCGGACCAGATCCCCAGCCGCAGCATACTCAAACACCGAGTGGAAATCCAGAACCACCTAGAATCCAGAGCCCCCTGCCGATCAATGTCGACAAATCCTGGAGGTACTGAGTCCAAGGGACCGGCTATGGCCAAACCCACCCCCTTCGATGGAAACAGGAAACGAACCGAGCATTCCTCCACGAAATCGACCTGATGATCCTTGCCAGGAAAAAGATTTCGCGGACGAATTCGCCAAAATCGCCTATGCGTTGTCCTACATGAAGGGAGGATCAGCAGGAATATGGTCCAGGAATTTTACCAAAGCAAGAAACGAAAAGGACGACTGGCTATCTATGCGTGGAAAGCGTCCGGCAAGACATCAGTCCGAAAGCAGATCGCCACGGACTTTGAAGAATTTAACAAGAGCTGGACGCCAGAGACAAATTGTCCAGACTCAACCGAGGAAAAGAATCCCTCAACGCATACCTTCAGCTCTTCGAACAGGTCGCGGAACTCGCAGGAGTCGACCTGGAAACCAAGAAGGCACACTTCATGAGGGGCCTTAATTGGGAATTAGCGGAACGAATCTACATCGACCCGGCAAGCAGCGCTACCTGGGACGATCTAGTCAAAAGGCCAAACGCCATGAAACACTGAGCATCGAAAAATCGAGCACGCGACCTCCGACGAGGAAAGAACCAATTCTACACCCCTAGGACATTTATGACGAACAAGCACCCGCTCGTCAGAAAGGGAAAGCCAATACGTCCCCATGGACGTAGACGCTGCAGAAATGGAGGCCGATGCAATTCGCACTCGATTCAAGAAGCTCAGCCCGGAGGAAAGAAGCAAGTTGGCCAAGAAGGCAAATGCTTCTATTGCAAAAGACCGGGCACATGGCGCGCAATTGTCCCTCACGCCCCAAACAGAACTTCCGGCAGATTCCAGCCCAAGCGCCGAATGGTGCGCTACATGGAGAAGAAGACGACGACGAAGAACAAGAAGAAGGAAGACCGCGTCGCCACATCCAACAAATGATGATGGGCCTCAGCGTTGAAGAAGTTGAGGAAGTTCGAGCCTTTAGTGACTCGAAGAATTTTTAAAGGCTCTCCCATCGGCAGCGGATGCGGAGAGAAGGATTCTTGCAGGAAATAGGTACGCTCCTCTGGCCAGTAAAGTCGCTGACCAAGAGCATGGACATCCAGATATATTGTATCTTCGGAAATGAAAACACATGGTGCACCATCACTCCGAATCGAGACAATGCTCATAGGCAAGAACAGAAAAGCTGCAACCCAAGCCCTCGTCGACAGCGGGGCCACAGGAATATTTATGCACCCAGATTTGTAGAAATGCATCAAATCAAGACACAGAAGACCCCCAACCCTATTCCGGTCAACACGGTACAAAACACCGAATTCAAAGGAGGACCAATACCAAGTACGCCGAACTTAAACTAAAAGTTCTAGGCGAAGAAGGGGGTCGCACG
This sequence comes from Heterobasidion parviporum, assembly GCA_002994785.1. Classification (NCBI taxonomy): domain Eukaryota; kingdom Fungi; phylum Basidiomycota; class Agaricomycetes; order Russulales; family Bondarzewiaceae; genus Heterobasidion; species Heterobasidion parviporum. Next base: position 234,156 of record PDUQ01000042.1, on the reverse strand, counting down.
GAATCAGCAAGATTCTATATCGCAGAAATAGGGAAGGAAGATGTCATCCTAGGAACCGACTGGTTGTTGGAACACAACCCAGAAGTCGACTGGCATGCCTACGGACTACACTTCACACGATGCCCACCCTCCTGCCTAATACAAGGAGGGCCGGTAACAGCCAAGAAGGCTGCAAGAAGAACGGGAAAAACGAACCCGAGTATACGGCGTCTGGAGACAGAGTCGAGGACAAACGACTACTCAATCCCCGCGCAAAAGCCAGGAAAAGGCAAGAAAGGCCGGAAAGTGGGAAACACTACAGTACCACATCCGCGGACAATACCTGAACGTCCGGAGTTCACAACTCAAAGGTTGAATGCAGAACGTCTGAAAGCCCGAGCCAGAAATTACAAGGCTCCGACATGGGCTGAAGAAGACGCTCAAGAGGATGGCGACGGTCTTCCGGCGCTCCCTCTACGGAAATCGAAGAAGACGGAGTCTACTTGGTCAGATGCCTGAATACGGGAACTTTACAGGCACTAGAATTATACAACGACTCCGAAGAAGGCATGGATATCCATCGCGCCGAAACCACGGAACCCTATACGCCAAACACCGGCTCAGGGAAGTTCACCAGTTCGTCCAAAACTGGAAACAAACAAAGCACACCAACTCGCAACGACTTGCAGAAGAAGCAGCTAAAGGAAAACCAGAACTATCCTTCGAAGAAATAGTACCGAAGGAATACTGGGATTATCGGAAGGTTTTCGAAGGTCGAAAGAAGGGACAGCTACCACCCTCTCGACCCTGGGATCACAAATCGAGATCAAAGAAGGAATGGAACACTCGCTCCGACCCAATGTATAGTCTCAGCCCAGCGGAACAAGTGGAACTCAAGAAGTTCATAGACGAAAACCTCAAGAAAGGATTCATTCGGGAATCCAAGTCGCACATGGCATCTCCTTTTTCTTCATCAAAAAGAAGAACGGAAATTACGACCAGTAATGGACTATCGGAAACTCAACGAAATAACCGTCAAAAACAAGTACCCTTGCCGATGATTCAAGAATTACTAGACCTATTAGCCGAGGCCATATACTTTTCACTAATGGACGTCGATACAGGATATAACAACGTACTCATGGCAGAAGGAAGCGAAAAACTAGCCGCGTTCGTCACCAACCTAGGAATGTACGAACCCCTGGTCATGTTCTTTGGATTAACCAACTCGCCGGCAACATTCCAAACAATGATGAACACTTGTTCAAAGATCTCATCTACGCCGGAAAAGTAGCATCTATATGGACGACATCCTCGTATTCTCCAAAACCATGGACGAACACATAGCAACGGTACGGAAGTATTGCAGATCCTACAAGATAATGATCTATACCTGCAACCGTCGAAATGCCACTTCCAAAAAGAAAATCGACTATCTCGGATACGTTATATCACACGGACATCTGGAAATGGACCCCATCAAGGTCGCCGGCATCATGGAATGGCCCACCCTGGAAAGGTCAAAGAAGTACAATCATTTTTAGGTTTCTGCAATTTCTATCGCAGATTTATCAAGGACTACTCAAAAATAGCACGACCGCTATTCGAGTTAACACAAAAGGAACGCACCTGGGATTGGACACCAGCATGCGAAGAAGCGTTTCAAACGCTGAAACGAATATTCACAGAATCCCGGTACTGGTCATGCCGGATACAAGGAACCCTTCCGCATCGAATGCGATGCTCGGATTTGCCACAGGAGCAGTATTATCACAAGTCGCCAAGGACGGAAAATGGCACCCATGCCCTACGTTTCCAAGTCGCTCTCACCAACCGAACGCAACTACCCAATCTATGATAAAGAGTTGCTAGCGGTGGTTCGAGCGTTTGAAGCCTGGCGACACTATTTGGAAGGCGCCGACCACCCGGTAGACGTCTGGACGGACCACAAGAACCTCGAATGGTTCAGATCTAGTCAAAAGCTGAACCGTCGGCAAGCAAGATGGTCACTCTACCTCTCGCGTTTCGACTACAAATTAACGCACAAGGCGGGAGTCACTAATAAATCCGACGGTCTGTCACGGCGTCCAGACCATAAAAAGGGGGTGGAATTTGACAATTCAGGCGAAACACTCTTGGAACCGAAACTTTTCAATAAAGAATTCGACAGCTCAAGCGAAACACTCGTAGGAATAAATGATTCAAGCGAAACTCTAGTGGAGGTCAACGAGATCAAGACACAAGACGTGTGGGACCCCATCAAATTCTTCATATCAGAGCCACAGGTCGCGGAGGAGTCACAATAATCGATGACGACCTTCGACAAGAATCATTGAAGAAAACAAGAAAGACGAATGGCTGCTAGAAACGCTAACCAAGGTCAAAGCTCTAGGACCTCGGAGCATGAAGAAAGGCCTACAGGAATGGAACGAAGAAGAAGGACTGGTCCTTCACAGAGGAAAAATATATGTTCCTCGAAACGAACAACTTCGTCAAGAAATCATTAGGCTCAACCATGACAACCTAGCAGCAGGACATCCAGGACAAAGAGGAACTCTAGCCTCAGTAGGACAAGAATTCACCTGGCCAGGAATCTCGAATACGGTACATCAATACGTAGAAGGATGCGCGACATGCCAATCAACCAAGAACGACACGCACCCACCATGGTACCATTACAACCCACGGAGATTCCGGACCGACCATTTGGAACAATAACCATGGACTTCATTACAGATCTACCTGAATCAAACGGATACGACTCGCTTCACGTGGTCACCGACCGATTCACTAAAACTGCAGTAATAACCCCATGCAAGAAATCCATTGACTCGGATGGAACGGCCAAAATTCTACTAGAAAACACCTGGAGACGATATGGACTCCCCGATAAAATCATATCGGACAGAGGAACCCAATTCGCATCCAAAGTAGCGCAAGCTCTGCTTAAAGAACTAGGAATCAGATCGCCTTGAGCACAGCTTATCGCCCACAACAGACGGCGCCACCGAACGAATGAATCAAGAACTAGAACAGTACCTAAGAGCCTTTTGCAGCTCTTCACAGGACGATTGGGCAGGATTAATTCCTTATGCGGAATATGCCCACAACGCGCATCAACACTCAGCCACGCAGAAGTCACCATTTGAGCTTCTCCACGGTTATCAACCACGGGCTTACCCAGCCATCATAGGAAACACGAATGTCCCCACCGCCGACGCTCGCCTCGAAGCTCTGCACCGCGCTAGGAAGGAAGCGCAAGCCAGCCTCGAAATTGCAGCCGAAGCCATGAGGATACAGCACGACCGTTATGGAACGGAACTGCCGCCTTTCAAGAAAGGAGATCAAGTATGGTTAGATGGGAAGAACATACACACCGATCACCCATCAGAGAAACTCAGGCCCAAACGCTTTGGACCCTTCGAAATCATTGACACGATAGGAACAGTCAATTTCAAGCTGAAGCTGCCCAATAGCTGGCAGCGTATTCACGACGTCTTCCACGCTAGTCGACTCACGCCCTACAAGGAGAACGAAGTCTACGGACCTAACTACCCTAAACCGGCCCCGGATCTGATCCAGGGGCAAGAAGAATTCGAAGTCGAAGCAGTCGTCGGAGCTAGACGCTTCGGACGATGGAAGACCCTCCAGTACCTGATCAAATGGAAGGGCTACCCTGAATCGGACAACTCTTGGGAAGCCGCGTCAAACGTCACAATGCCAAGGAAGCCATTAGTGACTTCTACCGGCGGCATCCTCGAGCAGTCAAGGGAATGGAAGCTCCATTCTCGCCCTGGTGATCGAATTGGAGCACAACAGGGCAGTCGAAGAAGATCAGATCAAAAAGAAGCTCGAGAAGCATCCGATCGGAAAGAAGCTTCTCGCCACAGGATTGGCTATCCCTCATCATGGAAGCAATCGACAAGAGGATGATGCAGCTCAAGAAGCGACCCCTGGTTCCTCGATCAAAAGTGCCACCTGCGTCAATCAACGATCGAGAAGCCAAGCCAAAGAAGCCCAATATAGATTCCTCTCGATCAAAGCCTCAACAGAACGATCGGACAGCTCTAATTGGCGGTCACAAGCATACCAGGAGCTACAAAAGCAGACCAACCGAGGTTTGGCATGGCCAGGCAAACGGCTATGACCCCCTTCGACCCCACTCTAACTCAAGTGGCCATTTACACGATCATCGCGACTCTTGCTCTCACCGCCGTTTCCATTGCTATCGCTCTCGTCCTCGGTTCCCTTCACGCGGCCGCCACCATTGGCCTCTCTTCTGTATAAAAGACCCTGCGTTCGACAAGACATTCCCCAGCTCCCCAGCTACATTTGAATGTCCTTAGCAGTAGTCCAACGCTTCCTTACACACTCCCCCCGCTATATTCTCAGTAACCTCAGAATGACTTCCCCCTCCTCCTCAATGTACACCTCGAACACCCCCTCCCCCAACCCTTCATCCTTCGCACCGTCTCCCCCGTCCCTGCCACCCCCACCCTACCCTGTACGAAGACGACACCGACTCCGAACGCGGTGAACCCGAAACCATCCCGGACGAAGCCATGCCCATCGAGAACCCCGTCAGGGACATCGCCATCACCCGCCTCCCGGAGCACATGATGGACGCCCACCTCATATCCCCAGGAGATCTTCGCCGTCCACGGCACCACCCCTCGTCTTCGCATTCGTTGCCACACCCTCCCTCTCCACGACCTCACCCAATACCGCGACCTCCGCACCAGCAACAGCATCTACCACATCACGGTAGCTGGAGATGAGGCCCCCATTATCCTCAACCAACCCGGGCTCAGGGATACCAGGACCTTTTTCTTTTATTTACAGCAGATGATTTGGCGCAGGTCTATCAGGTGTTCGCAGGACCTCTCAACCTACAGCAGACCGTGTTCCTCAAGAACGTAGCCATCACGTCCTACAAACTAGGCGGTCTCATTAACCTCCCGCAACTGAGGAACGACATGATCAACTACAGGTTGGGAGGACTCTACGCTAGCAGCTCAGTCCTGTTACAGCAGCACTCGGTACAGGCCTGGCTCGACACCCTCGACAAGATCAAGTACAGGGACGACACCATTCGCTGGTTTCACTGCTCTGGGTTCAACGGCGCTCGCTCGAAATAGAAGAGTACATTCCTAAGGGACTCATCCCCACCCGACTCTTCCCTCTCAACAGCCGCGGAGTTCACACCGTCGCGTCATACTGGGCGATCGGGTATACCCCGGAAGACCACGTCAGGCCCTGGATCGTGACCAAGCCCGTCCTTAAACCTGGAAGGCTTCCATCGGGCCGGAACCCCTGACGACGGAGGACTATGAACCCCGGATCAATCGGCACGAATCACCAGTGGAAGAACCCTCCTACGTCCCAAACGACGACGAGATCGGTCGGTTTCTACGGCCCACGAGCCCTCCCTACGACCCGGAACAAGTCGTCAGGGATCGCCAGGTACTTCGCCCGCTACCGGTACCACCCTCCTCACCCCCTGCTGTCTCCCCATCCCCTCCCGTACTCGAAGGCGACGCCGCCCACCCTATCGTTGTCGACGAAGCCTCCCCCAGTCTCCGGCGCTACCTTTTGCGACAGAGTCCGAATGGCCCGCGGACGCTGCTGACTCCGAAGCTGTCTGGCCTAACCCGCCATCTGTCCCGCCTACTACTCCCTCCGACCCCGCCACTCGCCTCTGCTGGGAATGCGGTCGCGCCGGGCATCTCGTCGTGGGATGTCCAATCACGAGCGTTAGACAGAGAACGGACATTACGGCGCGCGGCTTTCTACGCGACTATGACAGGCACCGGGAGCAGATGCGTCGCCTCCGTCTGCAGATGGATCGAGCGGCTGAAGAATACGGGTATCACAAACAGACGGTGGAACACATGATCGACACCGCCAACTGGACCGGCTACCCTAACCGCATCATCCCCACCTTCGACGAGAAGCACCCTCGCGAACCTCCCGCCGTCGTCAACTCTCGCGTCAAGCGGAGAAGACTGGTGTAAAGAGGGGGGTAGTGTTAGGACCGCGTCCTAACACGTGCTTCGCACGTGGACAGGAGGGCTGGTCAAGTGGTTCGCTCATGACTCTGACTCTGACTCGGATTGCTGACTCATCACCATTGACATGCTGACGCATGAACTATTACTTATGGTTCCTGATTCTTGATGTGGATAGACTTTGGTTCCTGACCTGTTCCTGGTTCCTGGTTACTAATGATGTGGACAGACATTCGCTTATTGATGTGGACAGACATTTGCAATTGTGTACTATACTTAGATCGGAGGTGCCTTAGCTTACAGATCTCGATCGTTGACTTCGGTACCTTAGAAGCGCACGGACCTGATCGAGATCCGGCCCTAGATACTTCTTTGTATATATAGACGAGATGAGCTTCTTAGAAGCCTCAGCTCGTTCACCTGTAATACACTCGATCTCTGCACTGCGCCAAGCGTCTGGTTACCTTCCTAACCCACGCTTCTGCGATCTCTGTCAGATCTGAGCTTTGACTTTACACGGTCTGACGAAGCCACGGAGTTCTCTGCCTCGCCTCACTTCGGATCGCTCTCTCTATTCACCCACCACTACACAGGACTCGCCGCATATCGAGTCCTCAGCTGGTCTCCTCCCAGCGTCATCTGTTGGACAGGCGAGGATTCTCCGATTCCTCCGCATCACAAAGAAGACCTCGAAGATCATCTGCTTCTCATCTTTCAAGAGAAGGCAGACAGTGATCCCGAATTCCTACAGAGGATCCAAAGACGATCAATCGTCTTTATCCCTTGGGATTTGCGGTTGTACGACTCAGTCGAAGTTTAGCCTAGGGATCCCCTTCGTGCTTATAGCACGTGATAGGTCTCCGACCTAACAGTAGGTATAGGGAGATACCTAAGAACAAGGAGAATAGACTGAAGATCCTCAGCCTATTCTATAGGCCTTATATACTATATAGGGTATAGGGTAAATGTCCATGCTTCCTGGGTTATCCATCTCAGGATGCCTATGGCCGCCATCTCTCTCTCACATCAGTAAACGGGCAAATATACTTGCTTAGCTTATAGAGTGCTTATGCCACTTGGGCAAGCCTTGCAAGGGCTGTAAGGCTTGTAAGACCGGAGCTTGCCCAAGTGCAATCAGCTAGGTCTCATTTTCCAAGTGTCATGTAAGGAGCTATAAGCTCGCCCGAGCAAACTCTGTAAGTGTCGATGACAAATCCAATGAATAAAACATTAAATTCCCACACTCATCAGGGATTGAACCTGCAACCTCATGTGATCACTTGCTGGACCCAAAGCCAGCAGCTTCAACCACTATACCAAAAGGTCTTATGATTATGTAAGGAGTACCTGCAATATATGGAGCTTCTATTGACTTGAAGCATTTTTTTTTGACAAGTCAGACTGGCTCTTGCACAACTCAAACCCTCTAAACCTTTGCTTTGTGGACATTGATGGAAATAACATGGCCCTAAAACAGCTCATTTAGATGAGACATCATTTGTTCATGCTCACAGGGTCTTGTCTACATGGACAGTGTCTCAAAAGCAAAGATTTAGAAGGTTTGAGTTGTGCAAGAGCCAGTCTGACTTGTCAAAAAAAAATGCTTTAAGTCAATAGAAGCTCCATATATTGCAGGTACTCCTTACATAATCATAAGACCTTTTGGTATAGTGGTTGAAGCTGCTGGCTTTAGGTCCAGCAAGTGATCACATGAGGTTGCGGGTTCAATCCCTGATGAGTGTGGGAATTTAATGTTTTATTCATTGGATTTGTCATCGACACTTACAGAGTTTGCTCGGGCGAGCTTATAGCTCCTTACATGACACTTGGAAAATGAGACCTAGCAGATGAAGCTTGCTATAAGCTCTAACGCTTGCTGCAGGCTAGAAATCCTTACAGGTCCTTATAAAGAATATATAAGGAGCAAGAGCTTATACAAGTGATGTAAGTACTGTAATCATATATGCCCATTTACTGATGCAGTCAGTGCCAACTCTTGTACTTCTCCATTCACGCCTTTCCATCCAGGTCGCGAAGAGGTGCTTACCCATAAGCCCTAAGCCCATGACATGTGAATCCTACTGCCTTTCTCAACACTCTCTGTTAGTACTCCTTTCTCCGATGCTAAGTGATCCATTGGAGGGTCGGCTTCCGAGGATATGCCAAATACCTTTATGTACACTCCATGGTGGAGCCGCCTAGTATCTGTTATGCTTGTGATCGGACGGACTCGGTAGACAGCCCGAAGGGCACCCAATAAGTCAAGTCATAACACCAAGGGAACGTGCCAAATTTAAGTGTGTCTGATGTAGACACCAGTGGCTAACTTGATGTGCAAATTGGGATGCACGAGAGTCTCGTAATAATATTGTGATTCCAAGTAGTTACAAAGGTTATCCCACAAGTCATCAGGAAAAACCTAGATAGTTAATTGGCACTAAAATACTGATTATTAGATCTAATTAGATCTAATTTTGATATTTCACTAATCTCTACTTAATTAGTTTACCCCCATTAGATGGCTAGAACTAATTTAGATCTAACCAAGCATACTAATAATCTGTAATTAGTGCACTGTCAGAGAGCAGAGCAAAGCTTTCTAATTTCTAGCTAACCAGGGTATTCTTCAGTCAAAAAAGCTGGAATAGTTTGTTTATCACTAACTTTACTTCATTTAATGTCTTTGAAAGAAAAGCCTGAAATTATCATAATATTGGACATTACGAAGGTAAAGTTAACTATACTAGAGTTAAACAAAGTACGCTATAGAACTGACTGCACTTGTCTTGTATGAGTGCGGTCGGAGAAGAGGTGGCAGAGAGCTTGCACTTGTCTTGTACAAGCACAGGCAGATGTCTGTTAGGTCGGAGACCTATCACGTGCACTGATGCATGAAGGGGGATCCCTGTTACGATTGAGATCTCGGGGCCCATCGGGGCAGGTCTAACCCGACATCCACCGTACCAACACTAGGCGGCTCTACAGACAGAGTGTACAACAAGGTATTTGGCATTCCCTCAAAGCCGACTAATCCGATGGATCACTCAGCATCGGACGGGAAGTGGGATAGATGGATATATAGGATCAAGGCAGTACCAAAGGAAGCATTCACATGCTAGGGGCCAAGGGAGGTTATGAGTAAGCTTACAGAGAAAGCTCGGCGCTGAGAGAGAGCAGCGACCTTGCAGCAGGACACTTACTATAACTCCATACAGTATATAAGGCCCATAGAATAGGCTGAGGGACTTCATTCTATTCTCCTCGTTCATCCGTATCATCCTATACGGATACCTTCATTCCTAGGCAGTCTTCCTACTGCCTACCTTCGCTCCCCTGTATCTTCCTAGGCAGGGATATCCCTTACCCCACTGTACCCAATACAGTCGGGTGCCTTTCGCTCCACAGTCTCCGCGCGACTTAGGGAAGAACCGCTACTCTGAGGTTATCGAACGAGCAGTTCGTAACAATCCCTAGGCTATACGTCGACAGCGTCCAACAGCCAGAGACTCCAATAAATGAAGACTATGGATCGTCTTTTGACCCTTCGTAAGAATTCGGGGTTGTTGTCTGCTTTCTCTTGAAAGATCAGGAGAAGGTGATCTTCAAGGTCTTCTTTGTGATGAGGGGAAATGGGATAGTCTTCACCGGTCCAACAGATGACACTAGGGGGTGCCCAACTGAGAACTCGATAAGCAGCTAAACCAGTATAGGTGCGAGAGAATAGAGAGTGATGAGAGAAGGGAGACGAGACTGAGTGGAAGGCGGGTGAGGCCATGGCTTCGTCAGACCGTGTAAAGGATTTTCAGATCTGACAGAGATCGCAGAGTGTGAGCTAGGAAGGTAGCCAGACACTAGGCGCAGTGCAGAGATCAAATGTATTACAGGTGAACAAGCTGAGCTTCTTAGAAGCTCATCTTGCCTATTTATACAAAGAAGTATCTAGGGCCGGATCTCGATCTGGTCTGTGCACTTCTAAGGTACCGAAGTCAACGATCGAGATCTGTAAGCTAAGATGCGTCACCGATCCAAATATAGTACAGGATCACTAATGTCTGTCCACGTCCATATCAAATGTCTAGCCACATCATGATCAATCAGAAACCAGGAACGGGGGTCAGGAACCGAGGTCCATCCACATCAAGAACTAGGAATGGTAAGTAAGCGTTCATGCATTAGCATGTCAATAGCAATGAATCAGTGATTGGGGTCAGGGTCAGTGTCAAGAGCAAACCACTTGACCAGCCCTCCTGTCCATGCGCGAAGCATGTGTTAGGACGCGGTCCTAACACTACCCCCTCTTTATACCAGTCTTCGCCGTTTGGCGTTGACGCGAGAGGCAATGACGGGAGGTGGTTCTCTAGTGCGAGTCTCGTCAAAGATGGGGATAGAGCGGGTGGGGTATCCCGTCCAGTTGGCAGTGTCGATCATGTGTTCCAGAGCCTGCTTGTGATACCTGTATTCTTCCGCTGTATGATCCAGTTGAAGACGGAGTCGACGAGACTGGTCACAATGCCTGTCATAGTCATGTAGAAAACTGCGCGCCGTAATGTCCGTTCTCTGTCTAACACCCGTGATTGGACATCCCACAACGAGATGGCCGGCGTGTCCACATTCCCAGCAGAGCCTGGTGGTAGGGTCGGTGGGTGGAGAAGGAGGGAGAGATGGTGGGTTAGGCCAGACATTTTCGGAGTCAGCAGCGTCTGCGGGCCATTCGGACTCTGTCGCAAAAGGTAGCGCCGGAGACTGGGGGGAGGCTTCGTTGACAACGATAGGGTGGGTGGCATCGCCTTCAAGTATGGGAGGGGATGGGGAGACAGCAGGGGGTGATGGGGGTGGTACTAGTAGCGGGCGAAGAACCTGGCAATCCCTGACGACTTTTTCGGGGTCGTAAGGGGGGCTCATGGGTCGCAAGAACCGATTGACTTCTTCTTCGCTCGGCATGTGAAAGGACGGTGTCAACGCTTCGGGCTGGGTGACCGGGGGATCGACGTTCATTGAATCTTCAGCCGAGGATGTTTCGACTTCATGGAAACCAGGTAAGGTCATGTGTGGTTTCGTCATGATCCACGGTCGAACATAATCGGCTGGGGCAACTCCCATGGCCCAGTACTGGGCGACGGTGTGGACTCCGTGGCTATTGAGGGGGAATAGTCGGTTGGGTAGGAGTCCTTTAGGAATGTACTCCTCTATTTCCAGATGAGCGCTGTTAAACCCGGAGCAGTGAAACCAGCGGATGGTGTTTTCCTTGTACCTGATCCATGCCAGAGTGTCGAGCCAAGCCTGTACCGTGTGTTGCTGTAAAAGGACTGAACTACTGGCGTAAAGACCTCCCAGCCTGAAGTTGATCATGTCGTTCCTGAGCTGAGGTAGATTTATGAGGCCGCCGAGTCGATACAAAGTGATGGCTACGTTCTTCAGGAAGGTCATTTGATGGAGGCTAAGCGGTCCTGTGAACACCTGATAGACCTGCGCTAGGATCATCTGCTGTAAATAAAAGAAAAACATCTTGGGGTCCCTTAGTCCTGGCTGGTTGAGGATGATGGGAGCTTTGTCTCCGGCTACCGTGATATGGTAGATGCTATTGGTCGTGTCGAGGTCTTGGTACAAGGTGAGGTCGTGCAGAGGAAGGGTTTCGGTGCGAATTCAGATACGAGGGGTGGTGCCGTGGACGGCGAAGATGAGCTCGGGGGAGATGAGGTGGGGGTCCATTATGTGTGCCGGCAAGCGAGTGATTGCTATGTCTCGAACCGGATTTTCGATGGGCATGGCCTCATCGGGAATGGTCTCGGGCTCGCCACGTTCGGAGTCAGAGTCGTCATCAATGAGGGTAGGGGTAGGGGTAACGGGGGAGACAGGGCGAAGGATAAAGGGGTTGGGGGAGGGGGTGTTGGAGGTGTAGGTGGAGGTTGTGGGGGAAGTCATAGTGAAGTTGTTGAGAATGTAGCGGGGAGAGTGTGCGATGAAAAGCTGTGTAGCGACCAAGGACATTCAAATGTAGCTGGGAGCTGGAGAATGTCTTTGTCCAAGACGACATGTCTTTTATACAACGGAGGAGATGCCAATGGTGGCGGCAGCGTGAAGAGAGCCGGGAACGAGAGCAATGGCAATGGAGACGGCAGTGAGGGCGAGAGTTGCAACGATGGTGTAAATGGCCACTTGGGTGAGAGTGGGGTCGAAGGGGGTCATAGCTGTTTGCCTGGCCATGCCAATCCTCGGTTGGTCTGCTTTTGTAGCTCCTGGTATGCTTGAGTCCGCCAATTAGAGCTGTCCGATCGTTTTTGTTGAAGCTTTGATCGAGAGAGATTTATATTGGGCTTCTTTGGTTATGCTTCTCAATTGTTGATCGTCGATGGTGGCACTTTTGATCTAGGAACCAGGGGCTGCTTCTTTAGCTGCATCATCCTCTTGTCGATTGCTTCCATGATCTGGGGAATGGCTAATCCTGTGGCGAGAAGCTTCTTTCCGATCGGATGCTTCTCGAGCTTCTTTCTGATCTGATCTTCTTCAGCTGCCCTGTTGTGCTCCAATTCGATCACTAGCACTAAAATGGATGCTTCCATTCCTTTGACTGCTCGAGGGTGCCGCCGGTAGAAGTCGTTTATAGCTTCTTTGGTGTTTGTGACGTTTGTCGCAGCTTCCCAAGAGTTGTCCGATTCAGGGTAGCCTTTCCATTTGATCAGGTACTGTAAAGTCTTCCATCGTCCGAAGCGTCTAGCTCCGACGACTGCTTCGACTTCGAATTCTTCTTGTCCCTTTGAATCAGGTCTGGGGCCGGTTTAGGGTAGTTAGGGCCGTAGACCTCATTCTCCTTGTAGGGCGTTAGTCGACTAGCATGGAAGACGTCATGAATGCGCTGCTAGCTGTTTGGCAGTTTCAACTTGAAGTTGACATTTCCTATAGTGTCAATGATTTTGAATGGCCCAAAGTGTTTGGGTCTTAGTTTCTCTGATGGATGATTGGTGTGGATGTTTTTTCCATCTAACCATACTTGATCTCTTTTCTTGAAAGGCGGCAGGTCCATTCCAAAACGGTCATGCTGTATCCTCATGGCTTCAGCTGCAATTTTGAGGCTGGCTTGTGCTTCCTTCCTAGCACGTTGCAGAGCTTCGAGGCGAGCGTCGGCGGTGGGGACATTCGTGTTTCCAATGATAGCTGGGTAAGCCCGTGGTTGATATCCATGGAGAAGTTCGAATGGTGACTTCTGCGTGGCTAAGTGCTGATGAGCGTTGTGGGCATATTCCGCGTAGGGGATTAATCCTGCCCAGTTGTCCTGTGAAGAGCTGCAAAAGGCTCTAAGATATTGCTCTAGTTCTTGATTCATTTGTTCCGTAGCGCCGTCTGTCTGTGGGCGATAGGCTGTGCTTAGAGCGGATCTGATTCCTAATTCTTTGAGCAGAGCTTGCACTACTTTTGAAGCGAATTGAGTTCCTCTGTCTGATATAATTTTATCGGGTAGTCCATAACGTCTCCAGGTGTTTTCTAGTAGGATCTTGGCTGTTCCATCCAAGTCAATGGATTTCTTGCATGGTGTTATTACTGCAGTTTTGGTGAATCTGTTGGTTACGACATGCAGCGAATCGTATCCATTTGATTCTGGGAGATCTGTAATAAAATCCATGGTTATTGTTCCAAAGGGTCGGTCCGGAATCTCCATTGGTTGTAGAGGTACCATGGTAGGATGCGTGTCGTTCTTGTAGATTGACATGTAGCGCATCCTTTCACATATTGGTGTACTGTGTTTGAGATTCCTGGCCAAGTGAATTCTTGTCCTACTGCTGCTAGAGTTCCTCTTTGTCCTGGATGTCCAGCTGCTAGATTATTGTGGTTTAACCTAATGATATCTTGATGAAGTTGTTCGTTTCGAGGAACATATATTTTTCCTTGATGAAGGACCAGTCCTTCTTCTTTGTTCCATTCTTGTAAACCTTTCTTCATGCTCCGAGGTCCTAGGGTTTTGACCTTGTTTAACGTTTCTAGTAGCCATTCGTCTTTCTTGTTCTCTTCAATGATTCGTTTTCGAAGGTCTTCGTCGATTATTGTGACGCCTCCTTGTCTGGTTGCTCTGATGTGAAGAATTTGGTGGGGGTCCCAAACGTCTTCTGTATTGACTGCATTGATTTCTGCGAAGGGTCTCCGGATGTTTCCTGTGTCATTGAAAAGTTTTGGCTCCAATAGTGTTTCTCCTGAATTGTCAAATTCCACCCCCTTTTTATGGTCTGGACGCCGTGACAGACTGTCGGATTTATTAGTGACTCCCGCCTTGTGTGTCAATTTGTAGTCGAAACGCGAGAGGTAGAGTGACCAACGTGCTTGCCGACGGTTTAACTTTTGGCTGGACCTGAGCCATTCAAGGTTCTTGTGGTCCGTCCAGACGTCTACCAGGTGGTCGGTGCCCTCCAAATAGTGTCGCCAAGCTTCGAAAGCTCGCACAACAGCTAGCAACTTTTTGTTGTAGATTGGATAGTTGTGTTCTGTTGGTGAGAGCGACTTGGAAATATATGCACATGGATGCCATTTTCCATCTTTGGCGACTTGTGATAATACTGCTCCAGTGGCAAAATCGGAGGCATCGCATTTGATGCGGAAGGGGTTCCTTGTATCCAGCATAATGAGCACCGGAGATTCTGTAAATATTCGTTTCAGCGTTTGAAACGCTTCTTCGCATGCTGGTGTCCAATCCCAGGTGCGTTCCTTTTGTGTCAACTCGAATAGCGGTCGTGCTATTTTCAAGTAATCCTTGATAAACCTGTGATAGAAATTGCAGAAACCTAAAAATGATTGCACTTCTTTGACTTTTCCAGGGGTTGGCCAATCTATAATACTGGCCACTTTGATTGGGTCCATTTCCAGATGTCCGTGCGATATAACATAACCAAGATAGTCAATTTTCTTTTTGTGGAAGTGGCATTTGGATAGTTGTAGGTATAGATCATTATCTTGTAGGATCTTCAGTACTTTTTGTACCGTCAAAATGTGATCGTCCATGGTCTTGGAGAACACTAGTATATCGACCATGTAGATAGCCACCTTTCCGGCATAGATGAGATCTTTGAACAAAGCACTCATCATAGTCTGGAATGTTGCCGGAGAGTTGGTTAATCTGAAAAACATGACCAGAGGTTCGTACATCCCGAGATTGGTGACGAACGCAGCTAGTTCCTCGCTTCCTTCCTTCATGTGTACATTGTTATATCCTGTGTCGACATCCATTAGTGAGAAGTATATGGCCTCAGCTAGCAGATCCAGTAATTCTTGAATAATCGGTAGAGGGTACTTGTTTTTGACTGTTATTTCATTGAGCTTGCGATAATCCATTACTGGCCTTAGCTTTCCGTTCTTCTTTTTGATAAAAAAGAAAGGAGATGCCATATGCGACTTGGATTCTTGAATGAATCCTTTCTTGAGGTTTTTGTCTATGAATTTCTTGAGTTCCACTTGCTTGGCTGGGCTAAGACTATATAGCTTGGGTTTGAGCGAGTGTTCCATTCCTTCTTTGATCTCGATTTTGTGATCCCAGGTTCGAGAGGGTGGTAGTTGTCCTTTTGCTCGACCTTCAAAAACCTTCCGGTAATCCCAATATTCCTTCGGCACTATTTCCTCAAAGGATAATTCGGGTTTCCCCTTGGCAGCTTCTTCTGCAAGTCGTTGTGAGTTGGTGTGCTTCGTTTGTTTTCCTGCCTTGGTTGAGCCAGGTTTACTTCCTTAAGCCGGTGTATTGGCGTATGGAAGTTCTGTAGTTTTGGCGCGATGTATGTCAACGCCTTCTTCGGAGTCGTTGTATAATTCTAGTGCCTGTAAAATTCCTGTGTCTAGGCATCTGACGAGATAGACTCCGTCTTCTTCGATATCTGTGGAGGGGAGCGCCGGAAGACCATTGCCATCCTCCTGAACGTCTTCTTCAGCCCATGTCAGAGCCTTGTAATTTCTGGCTCGGTGTTAAGTCGGAGACTTATCACGTGCACCGATGTATGAAAGGGATCCCTAGGCTATACGTCGACGGCATCCAACAGCCATAGACTCCAATAAATGAAGACAATGGATCGTCTTTCAACCCTCCGTAAGAATTTGGGGTTGCTGTCTGATTTCTCTTGAAAGATCAGGAGGAGGTGATCTTCAAGGTCTTCCTTGTGATGAGGGGGAATGGGATAGTCTTCACCGGTCCAACAGATGACACTAGGTGGTGCCCAACTGAGAACTCAATAAGTGGCTAGACCAGTATAGGTGTGAGAGAAGAGAGAGTGATGAGAGAAGGGAGACAAGACTGAGTGGAAGGCGGATGAGGCCGTGGCTTCGTCAGACCGTGCAAAGGGTTTTCAGATCTGACAGAGATCGCAGAGTGTGAGCTAGAAAGGTAGCCAGACACTAGGCGCAGTGCAGAGATCAAATGTATTACAGGTGAACAAGCTGAGCTTCTTAGAAGCTCATCTTGCCTATTTATACAAAGAAGTATCTAGGGCCGGATCTCGATCTGGTCTGTGCGCTTCTAAGGTACCGAAGTCAACGATTGAGATCTGTAAGCGAAGATGCGTCATTAATCTAACTATAGTACCGGATCACTAATGTCTGTCCACATCGTATATCAAATGTCTGTCCGCATCATGATTGATCAAGGAACCAGGAACCAGGTCAGGAACCAAAGTCTGTCCACATCAAGTATCAGGAACCATAAGTAAGAGTTCATGCGTCAGCATGTCAATGATGGGGAGTCAGTGGTCTGAGTCAGAGTCAATGTCAAGAGCAAAACACTTGACCAGCCCTCCGGTCCACGTGCGAAGCACGTGTTAGGACGCGGTCCTAACACTTGGGCTTTCAGACGTTCTGCATTCAACCTTTGAGTTGTGAACTCCGGACGTTCAGGTATTGTCTGCGGATGTGGTACTGTAGTGTTTCCCACTTTCTGGCCTTGCTTTCCTTTGCCTGGTTTTTGCATTGGAATTGAGTAGTTGCTTTTCTGCGATTTGGTCCATATGCATCGTATTGTCAGGTTTGTTTGTCCCGTCTTCTTTGTAGCCTTCTTGGCTTTTACCGGTCCTCCTTGTATTTGGCAGGAGGGTGGGCATCTCGTGAAGTGTAGTCCATAGGTGTGCCAGTCGACTTCTGGGTTGTGTTCCAACAACCAGTCGGTTCCTAGTATAACATCTTCTTTTCCTATTTCCGCAATGTAGAATCTTGCTGATTCTGTGTGCGACCCCCCTTCTTCGCCTAGAACTTGCAGTTTGAGTTCGGCATATTTTGTAATAGGTCCTCCTTTGAATTCAGTATTCTGAACCGTATTAACAGGGATGGGATTGGGGGTTTTCTGTGTCTTTATTTGATGCATTTCCACGAAGCGTGGATGCATGAATATTCCGGTGGCCCCACTGTCTACAAGGGCTTGGGTAGCAGCCTTTCGATTCTTGCCTATGAGTATTGTCTCGATTCGGAGTGATGGTGCACCATGTGTTTTCATTTCCGAAAGATACAATACATCTGGATGTCCATGCTCTTGGTCAGCGACTTTACTGGCCAGAGGAGCGTACCAATTTCCTGCAAGAATCCTTCTCTCCGCATCCGCTGCCGATGGGAGAGTCCTTAAAAATTCTTCGAGTCGCTGAAGGCTCGAACTTCCTCAACTTCTTCAACACTGAGGCCCATCATCATTTGTTGGATGTGGGCGACTCGGTTCTTTCCTTCTTCTTGTTCCTCTTTGTCATCTTCTTCTTCCATGTAGCGCACCATTCGGCGCTTAGGCTGGAATCTCCTTTGGAAGTTCTGTTTGGGGCGTGAGGGACAATTGCACGCCATGTGCCCGGTTTTCTTGCAATAGAAGCATTTGCCTTCCTTGGCGAGCTTGCTTCTTTCTTCGGGGCTGAGCTTCTTGAATTGAGTACGAATTGCATCGGCTTCCATTTCTGCGGCGTCTACATCCATGGGAGCATATTGACTTTCCCTTTCTTGGTGTGAGGGTGCTTGTTCTTTGTAGAACGTCCACGGGGTGTAGAACTGACTCTTCCCTTGTCGAAGGTCACGTGCTCTATTCCTCTTGATGCTCAGGGTTTCGTGGTGTTTGGCTTTCTTGACTAGATCATCCCAGCTGGCATCAGCTGCTGGGTCGATGTAAATTCTTTCTGCGAGTTCCCAATTTAAGCCTCTCATGAAGTGTGTCTTCTTCGTTTCCACGTCGACTCCTGCGAGTTCCGCAATCTGCTCGAAGAGCTGAAGGTATGAGTTAAGGGATTCTTTTCCCCAATTGATCCTGGACAGCTTGTCCCTGGCATCTGCTTGTTTGTTAAATTCTTCGAAGTCTGTGGCTATCTTTTTTTGAACCGAGGTTTTTCCTGTAGTCTCCTTCCATGCATAACTGGCCCAATCGTCTTGTGTGATCCTAGCTTTGGTAAAATTCCTAGACCATGTCCCTGCAGATCCTCCCTTCATATATGATAAAGCGTAGGCGATTTTAGCGAATTCGTCGGCGAAATCTTTTTTCCTGGCAAGGATCATCAGGTCGATTTCGTGGAGGAACTGCTCGGTTTTTTTCCTGTTCCCATTGAAGGGGGTGGGCTTGGCCATAGCTGGTCCCTTGGACTCAGCACCTCCAGTATTTGTCGACATTGTATTGGACGGGGACTCTGGATCTCTAGGTGGTTCTGGATTTCCACTTGGTGTTTCAATATGCTCTGGTTCGGGGACTTGGTCCGATGTTGGGGTGTGGAACTTTTGATTGGGAAGCGGTCCTATGTAGGGGGGATGGATAGGGGGTACTTCTTCTAGAAGTTCTAGATCCACTGGCTGTTTCGCTGGGTAGAGTAGATATGTGTGGTCTTGGTGTGTTACAAGGCCTATTTGTCGGTAATGAAGGTTTGTCGTAGGTGGTCCTTGCGATGTAGTCCGCAAGCTTTTCTCTGTGGAGTGTGGGCGATGCGTAGACCTGCTTTCCATTAAATGTGAGGAAGTCGCTGTTACTTTGTCCGTTTTCTTTATAGATCCCGATGAGCTTGTCTCCGAAGTAGAAGTGTCGGTTTTCTGGGTCGTAGGATAATTGATCGATATCAAGGTCTTTGGGTAAGTCTGCGAAGACTGCTGCTAGATCTGAGATATATTCTGGCGGGTATCCTTTGCCAATGGAACCCGTGGCGCTTTATTCTTTGAAGAAGAAGGGTACTGCCTGTCTTCTTCCTTCCTGTAAGTCTCTTTGGAGGTCTGGGTCCCTTTTGATAATTTCGTTAATAGCAATATCGATCCTGTCGATGAGTTCAATGATTTCGGAGAAGGTGGATCCAGAGATGAGCGTTTGGAGATAATAAGTTTTGTGGGTGAACTCTCCTCTTCTTTCGATAAAGACAAGTCCTTTGATTTCTGTGCTGATTAGTAGAGAGTTAGGTGCCTCCAGCGTGTCTTCCTAGGTGGTAGTGAATGTCCAGTGAATGAGGATGGAATAGTGGGCCTGGTTATCCTGGTTTCTGAGAAGCTCTGCTCGGATTCCGTCTCCGTCGATGTTCTTTGCGATTGTTCTTCTAAGATCAGCGACAAAGGCTGTGGGGAAGTTGTCTGGTCTTCCGTCGTGTATCTCGACTGTGTGCTTTGTTCGGACAACGTTGGGTTCTCTGTTATCTGTGAGAGAGAAGAGTGTCTTTGGTTCGCTAACAAAGCAAATCCCGGAAAATCTGTATCCAGTTTGGTCTAGGTCGATGTAGATCTCGGGTGATTGCTGCAACCTAAATGTGGCTACTCCCGAGTATATCTTTCCTGGGTTTCGGTGTCTTGCTACTTCTGCTGTTCCTAAGGTCCTGGGTCCTCCTATAGGGGTACCTGCTTGGTTTGCCCTTCCTGTGATTGCTAGGATATTGTTTAATGAGTTGAAGAAGAGGAGTCGCTGCTGGGGATCCAGTTTGAATAGAGTAGGGATGTAAGAGCTCGTTCAAGTGTTAGGTCGGAGACCTATCACGTGCGTTTAAAGCACGAAGGGGATCCCTAGGCTAGACTTCAACGGAGTTGTACAACCGTAGACTCCAAGGAATGAAGACGATGGATCTTCGCTGAATCCTCTGTA
Organism: Heterobasidion parviporum; assembly: GCA_002994785.1. Lineage (NCBI taxonomy): Eukaryota > Fungi > Basidiomycota > Agaricomycetes > Russulales > Bondarzewiaceae > Heterobasidion > Heterobasidion parviporum. The sequence goes on along the minus strand of PDUQ01000042.1, from coordinate 214,140 downwards.
AGAATTCAGGGTTGTTATCTGCTTTCTCTTGGAACAACAAGAGAAGGTGGTCCTCGAGGTCTTTTTTATGATGCGGGGAAATAGGGGAGTCTTCGCCAGTCCAACAGATGACACTGGGTGGTGACCAACTGAGTACTCGATAAGTGGTGAAGCCTGTGTAGTAGTGTGTGAATAGAGAGAGCGATCCAAAGGGAGACGAGACTGTGCGGAGGGCTGAAGGATCCATGGCTTCGTCAGACCGTGTAAAGGATTTTCAGATCTGACAGAGATCGCAGAGTGTGAGCTAGGAAGGTAGCCAGACACTAGGCGTAGTGCAGAGATCAAATGTATTACAGGTGAACAAGCTGAGCTTCTTAGAAGCTCATCTTGCCTATTTATACAAAGAAGTATCTAGGGCCGGATCTCGATCTGGTCTGTGTGCTTCTAAGGTACCGAAGTCAACGATCGAGATCTGTAAGCGAAGATGTGTCATCGATCCTAAGTATAGTACAGGATCACTAATGTCTGTCCATATCTATATCAAATGTCTGTCTGCATCATGATCGATCAGGAACCAGGAACAGGGTCAGGAACGAAAGTCTATCCACATCAAGAATGAGGAACCATAAGTAAGAGTTCATGCGTCAGCATGTCAATGATGATGAGTCAGTGATTTGAGTCAGAGTAAATGTCATGAGCGAACCACTTGACCAGCCCTTCCGTTCACGTGCGAAGCACGTGTTAGGACCATGTCCTAACACATAGGGTAAATGTCCGTGCTTCCTGAGTTATCCCTCTCAGGTTGCCTGTGGCCGCCACCTCTCTCAGTCAGTGCCTACTCTTGTGCTTCTCCATTCATGCCTTTCCATCCAGGTCACGAAGAGGTGCTTACCCATGAGCCCTAAGCCCATAACATGTGAATCCTATTGGCTTCCTCTGCGTGCTCTATTTGTATTCCTCTCTCCGATGCTGAGTGATCCATCGGAGTGTCGGCTTCCAAGGACATGCTAAATACCTTAATGTATGCTCCATGGTGGAGCCACCTAGTATCTGTTATGCTTGCGATCAGAATAGATGGCCAAAGGGCCCTGATAAGTCAAGTCATAACATCTCTCTACATCTCTTAGCTCCACTTCCTCTATTCTTCTGAACATCTCTTTACCTCTCCTTGTATCTCCTCATTCTTCCTCACATCTCTTTATTCCTTCTCACTTCTCCCTATCATATCAAACATTGCAACATTGCAACATTGACCTCACAACATCATATCAAATTTCGCAATTTCGAGTGTCGCAGGACATTTTAGAGCATTGCACAGCATTGCACAGCATCACAAAGCATCACACACCTTAATCCAGACTATACATCATCTATTCTTTGGTTGTTTCTCCTAGGCTGACTATTCCTTGTACTACAGAGCTAGCTCCTGCCTACCTCGTGTCTAGTAGTGTGTTTTGTTGTGTGTTTTTGCATGCAGAGCCATTGCTGAGATGCTGCCATGTCATCTTACAAAGGCATCTGCTTTTTATCACCAGGTGGCTTAACACTACGGGCATCTAATTATAACAGAGCATGTGAAAACCAGTTAAAAGCAAGCAGATGAGAAACATCCTTAATAACTATTGGATAAGAAGAAAGCTGTATGATAAAAATAATTTCATGTGGGATTATGACAGGCTGCCAAAATTTGAAAACAAAAAACTGAGCATTTCTTGACCTAAAAAGTATTCAAAATGCAAGTGCTTTTGTCTAAAGACTCGGAGAAATTCAAAATTTCAGATCCCTTTGGATTGAGAAATGCTTAATCCTTTTTTTTAAATCTTGGCAGCCCATCATAATTCCACATGAAATTCTTCTTATTGTACAGCTTTCTTCTTATCAAAAATGTTCCTCATCTGCTAGATTTTGGCTGACTTTCACACACACTATTATAATTGAATGCCCATAGTATAAGGATGCTCACTGGCTTCAGCCACCTTAGCCACAGCATGCCAAAAATGGCAGTTGAGTTTCAGCCACACACCTCAGCCAAAAAAAGGTGTTTGTTTGCACATAAGTAGGGCTTGCAGTTACATAATGGCAGCTTATGTAATGGCAATATTGGGGGGTGGAAAGACCTTGCAAGCAAGGTAACTATATCAAACAGGCTATATCAGAACCAGCTGTTTGGTTTGACTTGTGCTAATATAAAGTCTTCAAACACGGTCATGTGCAATATAATAACCAAGCATCACACAGCCCAAGGCTTTCTGTCACTCTATCTGCCCTCAGTTGTTGTTATGAACTGCTTGTTCAGTAACCCAAGAGTATCAGGTTCCTCCCCAGGTTGCACACTGAGCAGAGTGATGGTGAAGGCTCAACTGTATTAGGGAATAATACAGGAGTATATAGCAGTAGGGTCCATATAGGAAGATATGGACAAACAAGGAGAATAGACTGAAGATCCTCAGCCCATTCTATGGGCCTTATATACTATATAGGGTATAGGGTAAGAATCCGTACTTTCTGAGCTATCCCTCTCAGGTTGCCTGTGGCCGCCGCCTCTCTCAGTCAGCGCCAACTCTTGTGCTTCTCCATCCGCACCTTTCCATCCAGGTCGCGAAGAGGTGCTTACCCATGAGCCCTAGGCCCATAACATGTGAATCCTATACGCTTCCTCCATGCTCTCCTTTAGTATCCCTCTTGTAGAAATCTAGAGTAGAACTGACTCAGCCTCGCACGAGTAACACGAAGGTCTGTGTATTCACCTAGAGTAGAACTGACTACAATAGGGTAAGCAATGGATATGGAAAGGTAAACTATATGGGGCTCACCTCAGCCTTGCACGAGTAACACGAAGGTTTGAGGAAGCCCAGACATGAGACCGCAAGTATATAACAGAAGATAATGGCTCCGGTACCGAAAGAATAACAAATGTAAGGTACGACACCTCCGTAAACCCCCAAACTGCTCCGTAGTGCTCCGAGCGGGTTGCACCTTCAACACTCCCCCTCAAGCTGCACGGAGACTAAGCTCAACCGTAAAATGCTTGACCTTGGCCAATGGCAGGGCCTTGGTTAACACATTGGCTACCATGTCATCCATTGGGCAATAAACCAACCTCAACTTCCCTTCCTCAATAACCCAACGAATGAAGTGATACCTCACATCAATGTGCTTCGAGTGCGAGTGGTACTGGTGATCCTGAGTAAGAGCAATGGTGGACTGATTGTCGGAGAAAAGGACTGTCGCTTGGGGAATGGGCTCGAGAACCTCTTTGATGAGAGATCGGAGCCAGAGGGCCTCCTTCTTGGCGTGTGTAGTGGCTACGTACTCACTCTTGGTTGTCGAGAGGGAGACAATCTCCTGTCGCTTTGAACTCCATGAGACAGCACCTCCATCAATAATGAACGCGTAGCCTGAAACGGCGTGCCGGTCCTCCACCATACTCCCATCAGCATCACCATACCCGACCAACTTCTTTTCAACACCTCCGTACATCAGCCAGAGATCGCGTGTGCCCTTCAAGTACTGGAATACACACTTGACTGCCTGCCAGTGCGTTCGCCCAGGGGCAGTGGAGAAACGCGAGAGGGTTTGCACAGCAAATGCTATGTCCGGCCGCGTGCCGAGTGCAGCATACATAAGTGCGCCTACTGCCTTGCGGTACAGCACATCTCGCATTGCCGCAATCTGATCGGTACTGCGCGGGGACTGCTCGCTGGTCAGGCGTGACTGAGTATCCATAGGGACGGCAAGTGGCTTGAGGTCCTCAAAACCAAAATGGCGGATGATCACGTCAATATATGCCCATTGCGAGAGACCTAGAGTGCGCGCGACACGATCACGTGTGATCTCGATGCCTAAGAGCCAGTGGAGTTCCCCGAGATCAGTGACTTCAACATGTTCTCGAAGCTGGGCCTTGAAAGCAATGATGATGGTGAGTGTCGAGGCTGCTATCATGCAATCGTCAACATGAACCACAACAATAAGTACACCTGCGGAGTCCCGTCGGTAGAAAACTGCCTGGTCAACCTGTGCCTGTGAGAGCCCCATTGAGTCCACAAAGATCTGGACCAGCTTCTGGTACCATCGTCGACCAGACTGTTTTAGACCATACAAGGTATGCTGTAGACGTAGGACGCGGCCGTTGAGATCAGGAGGGGCATAACCAGGCGGTGGTCGCATGAAGATAACCTCATCAGAAGTGAGGTCGCCATTCAGGTATGCACCCTTGATGTTGACCTGGTGAAGTTCGAGATCGAGACAGTTAGCAAGCGCAAGTACAGTGCAAACAGACGTGAGCTTCGCAACAGGGGCATAGGTGTCGAAATAATCGACGCCTGGGACTTGACTAAACCCTTGCGCGACGAGTCTTGCTTTGTACCGCACAACGTTCCCGGCGGTGTCCTTCTTGGCTTTGAAGACCCACTTCGACCCTACGATGTTTGCATCATCCGGTGCCTTCTCCAATCTCTAGGTACCAGCCTTCCTCAAAGTCTCCAGCTCCTCTTCGATTGCCGCCTCCCACAAATGCCAGTCCGGCCTCCTGCGTGCCTCCGCAACCATCCTCAGTTCCAACGCCTCCATGTCCGCCATCACTGCCACTAGCGCGTACTCTGTCTCCCACTTCTCTTTGGCCTCGTCGAGTGCCCTGTCCTCCGCCAACTCCGCAAGCTCCCCCTCAACCCGGTCTCGGTGCGGCGGCGCTTGCAGGCCGCGCGTGAAGAGGCCGTCAGATGGCCGCGCAGACGTGCGGCCATCTCCGCTCCTGAGCTCGCGGACATAGCGGCTTGGTTTGCACTCGCATCGTGGCCGTCCAGCGTCGGGCTCGTCTAGGTGCCCGGCTGCGTCGTTGTCGTGAGCGGGTGCGCCATGGGTAGGGACGGTGGTGGCGCCGTCATTGGGTGATGGGGGTGATGCAGGGACGTTAGGGTGGGTGGTCGTGGTCGTGGTTGAGGAAGACGCCACGCTCTGCGCGTCCGTTCTGGGAACGCCGGGGTTTGCCGGGTCTTCCCGCAGTTGAACGCCAGGAGTCGATGGGCGATCGTCTGCGCTTCCCTTGTCAAACTCAACCGCCACCTCCTCCCCCTCGAGCCCCGGCGACAACGAGTCGAAGAACAGGTTCCGTTCCACAGTTACCTGCCCTGTCTTCGGCCAATACACCCGGAAACCCTCTGATTGTTCATCAACACCCATCCACCTGCCCTCTTCAACTCTACCACTCAACTTGGATGCGGGCTTAGCCTTGGACTTGACCCACACCTTTTTGCCCCACTCTAGCACACCCCGAAGGCTCGGCTTCTTCCCCGTAGCCATCTCGTACGGCATGGCACCGTCAGGCAGCGCACTCGTTGGTGTCCAATTTTTCAACCAGACCACGTGACGAGCTGCCTCACCCCATAGGACGCGGGGAAGGCCGCTTGTGTGCAGCAGCGCGCGTACACGCTCGGCAATTGTACGGTTGAGACGTTCCGCAACACCATTGTGTTCGGGCGTGTCGTGGACTGTCAGCCGCTGTGTCATGCCGTGGTCCTCGAGGAATGCAACAAACTCCTTCCCGGTGTACTCGCCACCTCGGTTGGAGTGCAGGATCTTGACTGTTGTGTTGTGCTGGGTCTTGTACCATGCAGTGAGCTTCTGGTAAGTGCTGAATGTCTCGTCCTTCTTGTGCAGAAAAGTAAATATGCGAAAGACGGCTGTGGTTGTCTGTATAGGTGACCCAGTATCGGTGGCCATGCCTTGTTGCGACGGGGGCGGGACCCCAGAGATCCGAGTGCACCTCGTCACCAAGTGCTTTCGCACATTCCCCATCGCGTCGCTTTGGGACCGGCTTGCGCGTAGCCTTGGCATACACGCACGCCTCGCAGAATGAGGGTGTGGTGTCTGAGGTGTCGAGCCGAACTCCAGTCACGAAACCACGTTCAACCATCCGACGCACAATGTTTGGAGAGATGTGGCCGAGACGGGCATGAAGCTGATCAATGGTGAGCTTCTCAACTGCTGCATTTGCCTCCTCATAAGCCGACCCCTGCATAACTGCATAGATACCACGTTGCGAGCGTGGCACTTCCCCGACCTTTTTGCCTGATGGTGTGCAGATCGTGCATACGCCGTTCACGAAGGTGGTCGAGAAACCAAGCTCATCGAGGCATCCGACCGACACAAGAGTGTAGCCAACCTCGGGAGCATAGAGCACCTCGGTAAGTCTTAGCTGGGAAGCTTCGACACCGTTCGGAATGTCAATGACTAATTCCCCTTTCCCAACAGCTTGGAAACTTGTCTTCGCTGTGGACTGGAAAGGCTTTGGGGGGATCTCCGTGAAGGTCTCGAAGTCATCACGGTATGGGGAGAGGTGTCACGTAGCGCCGGAATCAAAGATAGCATGGCGGTGCCTGCTGTGGGCTGCACTATTGACACCTGGAAGGACAGCAGCGGATAACTCTGGCTCATCAGTCATGTCGGCAACGGAGGTGTCATTGTGCACTGAGTCGGGGTTGACGCCGCTAGGTGGAACTGGCCAGGTCCCGCGTGACATCACCATACGCTTCCGGACACATATCTCTTGCCCATGCCTCGAACTCTCCGCCCTCATCTTCCTCCATCTCCGAAAACCAGCCCCCTTCATCATCATCTAATGTAGGCACGCTGTCGCTAGCGTCACTGCCTGACACCGAATATAGACTCGGCATTAAACCGTGGCCTTCATCGTCATCTACCTCCGATGCACCAGATATGCTTTCGGCTATCCAGAAACTATCGCTGTCGGAGTCGTAGTCAATGGCCACATTTGCAGACCCGGTGGCTTTCAAGCCAGACTTGCTTGATGAGCTACCGTCGGTCTTCTTTGGCTTAGGACACTTGTCCCAAACGTGACCCTTTTTGCCGCAGTTCCAGCACACGCCCCAAAATGGTCGCTTGCTCTTTCCTCCTCCTCCACTGCCTCCCGTCGCTAACAAGGCAACGTCATTTGCATTCAAGTTGCTGTTGCTGCCACCAGTGTTTGCCCCTCGTTCGCGCGTGAGACGCTCATACTCCTCGACCACAAGGTCCATCAGGACTTGAATATCAAATTTCTTCTCCGCCAAGGATCCACCGATAAGATGAGCAGACGCAAGGAGACCGCTCGCATATTGGCTAAGTTTTGTCGGGAGTGACCGGATCACAGTTGACTGATAGTCCTGATCGGAAATCTCGACACCGCATGTCGCAAGCTCCTCCTTCTTCGCAGCTAGATCTTTGAAGAAGGTGTCGACATCACCGGAACGTGGTACGCGCAGGTTGAGGAACTCCTTGCGAAGTGCGGTCTGAGCAAATGCACTCTTCGCAGTGTAGTCGGTGACAATGAAGGTCCAGCATGCGGCTACCGTAGCAATCTTGTTGGTGCGAATAACAGTCGAGTCAGGGAGTCATTGTGAGAGGAGATACTTGGCAGATGCTTCATCATCGTCCCAAGTCTGAATCGTGGCGAGTTGCTTCTCGGATAAGGCTGCACCCGCAGCAACTGTGAATGAGGGGCGGGGAGTGGTGCCGTTGAAGTGGCCCCACTTCTTCTTTGCGGCGATAGCATCCTTGAAGCGGATTGAGAAGATGACCCAGTTGGTTCCCTTCGGGTCCAGCTTGGGCACATTTGATGGGAGGGTGTCAGTAGAGACAGGAACAGCAGACATGGTATGGAGGCTTGTTACAAAAGGTTACGAGTACAGTGTGGTTTAGCAGATTAAGGCAGGGCCCATAACCTGTAGAAATCTAGAGTAGAACTGACTCAGCCTCGCACGAGTAACACGAAGGTCTGTGTATTCACCTAGAGTAGAACTGACTACAATAGGGTAAGCAATGGATATGGAAAGGTAAACTATATGGGGCTCACCTCAGCCTTGCACGAGTAACGCGAAGGTCTGAGGAAGCCCGGACATGAGACCGCAAGTATATAACAGAAGATAACGGCTCCGGTACCGAAAGAATAACAAATGTAAGGTACAACACCTCCATAAACCCCGAAACTGCTCTGTAGTGCTCCGAGCGGGTTGCACCTTCAACACCTCTCTCCAATGCTAAGTGATCCATCGGAGCGTCTGTTATGAACTGCTTGTTCAGTAACCCTAGAGTAGCGGGTCCTTCCCTAAGTCGTGCAACGGGAGTGGAGAGAAAGCTCCAACTGTATTGGGGAATACATGAGAGGCGGATATTACACAGTAGGAAGACTGTGTAGAAACGAGGTAGACAGTATGATGACTGCCTAAGAACAAGGAGAATAGACTGAAGCTTCCTCAGCCTATTCTATGGGCCTTATATACTGTATGTGGTTATAGTAAGTGATGTCTGCCTTTACTCATAACCCTTCTTGGCCCCTTGGGTGATTGGTCGTCCCAGACCCACCCGACTCCATTCCGTACTGTGTATATCCTCTTGCCCCACTCCCCGTCTGATGCTGAGTGATCCATCGGACTAGTCGGCTTTGAGGGAATGCCGAATACCTTGATGTACGCTCTATGATAGAGCCGCCTAGTATCTGTTACGCCGGATGTCGGAATAGACGTGCCCCGATGGGCCCCGACATCCCAATCGTAACAATACCCTCTTTCTACGTCCTTGTGCCTGAGAGGACCTCGCCTTGCGAGTCACCTCTTCCACCACCGCGAATGCTTCTTGACTTCTCATCCGGATGCATCTTCCAGCACAACTGCGTTTTCTGGGGTGAGGACCGACTTGCGTTGTTTACAACACCTAGGAGTCTTCCATCTCCGTTGACTGCGTTTGATACAGGGTACCTAGCGGTTTCCCAGGCCACGTCTCCCACTGATGTTTTCCATCATCGAAGTTTTGATGCGAGTCGCAAACACATTCAGTTTATGCTCAGCTGTCGAAGAAGTTATCTTCCGCCTATGCCCCCATTGTTTCAGGCCTTTTGGTGGGTTACCAAGCCACTTCACCCTACCGGTAGGCTTTCTGGTCATTGATGTGTCCACCCGATCCAGGTCTTTCCTGGATTCGTTTTGTTTACCAGCCCGATACTGGCAATGTCAAGAGAATGGTGGTGCAAAGCTTGTCGTTATTGGTGAATAGAAACTCAACTTCTGCTAAAGTCGGTTGAGTGCAGGGTCGCTGTGTGGTATTCCCTCCTTTTGCGGAAGTTAGAGTCGTCCCTAGACTATACTAGTTTTCTCTCGTTGTCTCGGACGGTGCTGCTAGTTTAAATAATAAGAGGTCGTTGCGGACCTATACACCTGTTCCCAAAGATAACAGGCCTAGAGTTGAAGACGTTTCTGCATGCCAGATCCTTCATCGGTGATGCGCATAGGGCCCTAGACCAATTTCTGCAGCTCTAGAGGTTATCTCATCCCGAGGAAGAAGGTGACGGTTCATGCTATATCAAACCGGATAACTTATGGAGCCATGTCCAAGGATATCTCATCTTCGGACACTGCTCTTGGCCCATAACAGACAGGTGCCTCAGTTTAATGTCATGAAGGACGTGCTATCACCTGACTATGCCTTGAGTTGCGATATATTTGAGCCCCTAAGGCGGGGTAGTTTAAGGTCATTTCGGACTGGGTCGTCGCCTCCCATCGCGACCACCCACATCCCCTGTGCGGAAAGGGGTAACTAGTTTACCGTCATTGCGGACTATTGTAACTGGAAGGTAATTCCAGCTCCAATACGATCCCTAGAGCAAGGGATAGTAGTTTACCGTCATTGTGGACGTTGGCCTGCCTACTCAAATAGGCAGTCCAAACAGCCCAGTTTAACGTCATGGAGGACATGTGGCAATGGGCATGAACTTGTCCCACAACCACGTACCTCGAGGCACCATCCCAGTTGCCTCTTGACTGGCTCTTGAAGCAGAATTTCTTGCTTCTGACTTCAAGAGTAGACTGAGCAGCCATGGAGTAGTCGCGGTCCTCGTCGGATGGCTGGCAACCTGCTCCATGTCCCCAGACCCCTCGCACGGAATTAAACTGTGTCAACCCCATATTCTTTTACCGTAAGGCGCATGGAATATGGAAGCGCCTCGACCTAATCGGCAGGGTTCCACACCAGTGAGGCCTCCATTCCTCACCGCTGGAATACATCCACTCTCCGAGGGTCAGCGGTAGTTTAACGTCTTGCCGGACGAATGCCGAGAACTAGTTTATCGACATTGTGGACCGAGCCATTCGTAGTTTTACATTGTTGCGGATGTTGGGTTTTAGCCTCGACCGGCTATTGACACCGCAGTAGGTCGCATCTCCTACTAAGGCGTGCATCGCAGAGGGTCCCCTAATGCGGAAAAGACCCTGTAAAACTGGGGATCCAAAGAGGGACGCCCAAACTCCTGTCAGACCTTGACAGCGAGGATAGATAGCTACCCAGTTTCCTTCCCAACCAAGGAAGATGCATCTCAGAGTCTCTCGGTGTCATCACCCACCGAGAGAAGCCAGCGGTACAGATTTATTTGCTGATTCAAGGTCCTCCTAATGCGGAAAGGGACCTGTAAGACTGGGGATCCAAACGGGACGCCCGATTCGTCTGTCAGAATGCCTCTTGACAGCGAGAGGTCGCTTGTGTGTTTCCTTCGGTTCTGCGAAAGCGAAATTGACCCTGCCAGGACAAGTACTTCCCCTGCCTTCTTCTCTTTTCACAGTTTAATGACATGCAGGTCGGCGTCTTCAGCGGGGCGCCGCCCGGGTTCGAGGTTTTCCTTCCTGCCTTAGTTTAACGTCATGGAGGACGAGTGTCGGTTGTCCTGTTCGTGTAACCATTACCTGGGGGTGCGGGGTCCTCTCCTCCGCACCCTTCCTTTCAATATCCTCCTGCAGGGTTACCAAAGTCCCCTTCTCCCTCATCCGGCCGCGCGTACGCGTCATAGTCGTAATCGTCGTACTGACTCTCGAGGGCATCCCATGCGTCTAGTTCCGACCTTGTCCATGTAACAACTCGCCCCACCGTCGATGGAGAGCGATGAGCTCGGCGACGTGGACGCGGATTTTCTCTTGTACTTCCATGAGCTCAACCTCTGCCAAGAGTCGACGAATTTCCCTGTCGAGGAACTCAAGCGTCGTTTCCCTGTAGTGCATCTCCGTGCCCCCTAGCTCTGGCCGGCCTGTCCCTCCGTCGGTATAGAGGGGGTTGTTCGTTGTCGGTGCCCGGTTCGGCCCTTCCTGTGAGGAGGCGGACATTGGCTCTGGTCTGTTCATCCCGCCTTGCCTGTCTCTGTACGGTGGTCCAGATGTATTCGGTCTGCGTGGAGGCGTCTTAATGGCTCTCAGCTGGTACCCCCCCAAGGGCTTCGCTGTGCCATGGTACAACCCGGTACAGTTCAACCCGAATGGGACGGGACTGAGCTGCATCGGTGTTGGCCAAGAGGGCAGGTACGAGCTCAAGATTGACGAAGGAAGAAAACTCGTGGGGATGGATGAGTAGGGCGTGCTCTCCTGTGTTCCCTCGCGCATACCAAGAGGCGACCCGGTGGTCTTCGATGTAGGCCAGGACCCTAACTCGATCGCTGGTGTTCGCCAACCGACACAGAACATCACTCCTTTCGCTCCCTGGTTGTCCTGCCAGGACATTAGCGAGCCGTTGTAGGGCTAACGCGACAGCCATCTGGATTACCGATCCGATTGTGGTGCGCTGTAAGAGAGCGTCGCCTAATCCTTCCAACTCTCCGGACTGCGGACCTCCACTAACGGCAGGGGGTCCTCCGGGCCCGGGAGTCGGTGAGCTACCTGTTGCTGGGTCCGATACACCTCCCGCAACAGTCGTAGCCGATCCTGGGCCAACCTCAGAGTGAAGTATTCGTCTGCTGCTACCCACTGGCTTGGGCCTCAGTGCAGCTGGTTCCACTGTAACACTCGGATTCTCTCCTCCTTCTGCCTGATCTGACGGAGTGTGATCGTCATTAGTTCCTTCAACCCGTGATGAGGACTGGGGTACGGGTCCTCCATTGTTGGTATCAGCTCTTGGGAGGGTCCTGTCTGGTTAGCCTTGTCCATTCTTCTGGTATCCGGGTTTGGTACGGCCAGGACGATGTCTGGCGAGGAGTTTCGTGATGGTGACGACGTTGTTCCTCCATCAACGAACATGGCCTGCTCTGGTGAGGATTCTCGTTGGTGTGGGGAGTAGTAGGAGGAGGGGGAACTCATCATGAGAGGATGATGAGGACTCTGCCTCTTCTCTTGGGCCCCTCTCTTTATACTGCTCCATCCACCTTGAATCCTGCCGGCCTGGGACGATCGGAATATTTCCGATGATAGTCCTGCAGTGCTTCATCAGCCGTTCCCTTCAGCAGGGTCCAGGGTTCCCATGAGTTATCTGCTTCGGGATATCTGACCCACTTCACGAGATATTTGATGCCACGACCGTGGTGTTTTGAGTTCAGTACGGCTTCAACCTCGAAGTGTTCTTCGTTCTTCAGGATCTCCGGAGGCGGTTTGGGGAAGTTCTTCCCATGAGCCTCTGTCTCATGATATTCCGTGAGCATGGACATGTGGAACACTGGGTGGATCCTCCACTGCTTGGGGATTTCCAGGCGGTAAGCCAAGGTTCCGACCTTGCCCATTATTTTGAAAGGGCCATAACGCCAAGGGGCGAGCTTCGCCTTCGGGTGAGTCGTGTGGATATGGGTCCCTTCTAACCATACTTGGGTCCCTTCCTCCCATTGTGGGAGATTTCGGTGGGAATCCCTGTCTTTGGCGTGTTGTGCAGCCATGCGCAGGCTGGACTCAGCTTTGCCTTGGGATTCTTGGATTAACTTTATTCGTTCGAGCACCGTGGGCACCTTGGTGTCAAGCGCCGCATCTGCTGAGTAAGGTGGATTGTACCCATAGAGGATTTTGAACAGCGATTTTCCAGTGGCAGAGTGTTGTCGGCTGTTGTGAGCGGATTCTGCAAAGGGGAGCAGCTCCACCCAATTATCTTGGTGGTGGTTGCAAAAGATTCACAGGAACTGTTCGATTTCCTGGTTCACCCGCTCAGTTTCTCCATCCGTTTGGGGGTGATATGCTGTACTCAGCGCGGAGATGATGCCCAATCCTTTCCATAGCTCTCGAGTAAACGTGGCCGTGAATTGGGGACCTTGGTCAGACACCACCTTGACCGGGAGACCAAACCGCTTGAAAACATTGTCTTGGAACAGCGTTGTAGTCTCTTCTGCCGTGATGGTTTTCTTGCAGGGGGTAATAACGATCCCTTTCAACAGACCCTGGTCTACTACCACGTTGATCAAGTCGAACCCCCTACTTTCGGGAAGGTCGGTCACGAAATCGGTAGAAATGAATCTCCAAGGCGTGTCGGTGGTCTCGAGTGGTTGGATCGGAGGGTGAGTCCGATGTGGAAGGTTCTTGGTGGACTGACAAGTTGCACAACCATCCACATACTGATGAACGAACTTTGTCATGCCCTGCCACCAGTAGTGTCGCTGTACCAGTTCAAGGGTTTTCGCTCGTCCTGGATGTCCGACTGCTACAGAGTCGTGATGGGTCTTAACTATTGCCCGCCGTATGGCGTCGTCCTTTGGGACGCATACGTGCCCGTTTCGCCGAGTGATGCCGTCTTTGTGTGTCCATTCCTTCAATTTTGCCGTTATTGTTCTAGGACCTTTCTCCAAAATCTCCTGTAACGCCGCATCCACTAGCATATCTCGTTCTGAACGGGAATGTCGGATAAGCGCAAGGAGGCTCGAAGATTTTAACTCTGTGGCCCGAATGCATACATCCACCAAAGTGTCATCGGATTTGGCAAAAAGTTTGGACGGTAACAGAGTTTGCGCCTTGTTGTCAGAATCCACCCCCTCACTAAGGTCTGGCCGCCTGGACAGAGCATCAGCATGGTTGGTGGTACCAGCCTTGTGGAGGAGTGTAAAATGGAATTGTGACAAAAACAGACTCCATCGAGCTTGGCATCGAGTGAGATCGCACACTGTTTGGAAGTAAACCAGGTTTTTATGATCCGTCCAGATGTCGAACGGATGACGGGCACCCTCCAGGTAGTGCTTCCAATGGTCGAGCACCTTGATAATGGCGAGGAGCTCATGGTCATGGATGTTGTAGTTTCGTTCCGGAGGGGCGAATGAGCCTGATAGGTACGCCACCGGGTGCCAAGCGGCATCGGTACCTTCCTGCAGAAGAACCGCGCCATAGGCCGCGAATGATGCGTCGGTGACAAGCCGGAAAGGGTGCATGGGGTCCGGGTAGAGCAACACCAGTTTCTTCGTGAAGGCCGCTTTTAACGTGTCGAACGCCCGTTGACAGGCGTCCGTCCATAGCCATTTGGCTCCTTTCTTCGTGAGGTCATGCAGGGGTCGAGTGACAAAGGAGAACTTCTCGATAAATCGTCAATAGAAGTTTCCGAGACCCAAGAAAGAACAGATGTCGCGGACTGATCGGGGAACGGGCCATTCTTCGATGGCTGCTACCTTTGAATCCTCCATAGCAACAGAGTCCGCCGAGATCGTGTACCCCAAATAATTGAGCTTGTCCTTGTGGAACTCGCATTTTTTGGGTTTGAGGTAGAGATCGTTGTCGCGGAGGATCTTCATGACCTGTTTTACCACCTGGATGTGCTCGGCCACCGTAATCGTGAAGATGAGGATGTCGTCTATGTACACCGTGATCTTCTTAGCGAGGATGAGGTCCTTAAAGATCATGTTCATCATCGCTTGGAAGGTAGCCAGTGAGTTGGTGAGACCAAAGAACATCACTGTGGGTTCAAAAAGACCCAAAGGCGTCACAAACGCTGCCTTGGACTCGTCGCCTTTCTTGATCTGGATATTGTTGTAGCCCCATCGGACATCCAATTTGGAGAACACCTTGGCCCCTTTGATGACGTCTAGGAGTTCCTGTATTAACGGTAGAGGGCAGACATTTCGAACTGTATGTTCATTCAGGTGTCGATAGTCCTGTACCAGGCGTAGCTTCCCGTCCTTTTTGCTGATAAAGGAAAAGGAGGCTGCGCTGTGTGCCGTAGACCGTCGGATAGTCCCCCGAGCCAAGTGTTCCGCGACGAATTTCCCTAGTTCGTCATGCTTTTCTGGGCTCAGCGGGAAGATCCTGGGCGCCTGAGGGACGAAGGTCGGCTTAAGGTCGATGGCGTGATCCCACATTGTGTGTTTGGGAAGCCTCTGCGACCTTCGTTCGCTAAAGATGTCGAGATATGAATGGTAGTCCCTCGGAACTCGATCCTTCAGACGAGTGGTGTCGATCTCCTCTTCTAGGTCTTTGTCAAAACTAGCAAGCCCAGTTGGTTCCGGAGCAATCTTCGTGACGACTGGTTCCTTCCTGTCCAGGTGGACAGGAAGGTCAAATGTTTGTCTAGCGGCTTGTCAGCGCTGCTTTTGGTCGGCGATTGTTTTAGCCAACCATTTTCTTCCTTGGTCCTGTTTGTCGATAAGGGACACCAGAGCGATCTTGTACTCATCACTGGTCAATGTCATCCATCTCTTGCGCAGCCACCCTCGTGGGTCTTCGAGAGAATATACTAGGCGAGGTCCTCCTCTGTGTGTTTTCCTGCCGTTATTCAGCCGTCCTTCGGCTAGCAGCTCTTCTCGCGCTCTGGTGATTCCGTACGGTTGTTCGCAATTAGGGAGGCACCCGTCAAACCGTACTTCTCTTTTTCTCCATCGGATGGAGGGGTCGTGATATTGCAACCAATCTGTCCCCAGGAGCATGTCATCTCTCCCCAGATTGGTGATAAACATTTGAACGTGTTCTGTATGCGTTCGTCCTCGTCGGTCCATGATGGTCAGGTTGCCATCAACGCCTCTTGTTATGAGGCTGTTCTTGTTGACCAAATCGTCGACATTTCGTACTCGAATGGGTCGATCCAACAGATAGCTGGGGAGGCGATGCTTCCGTACCCAGGACTTGTTGACCAGGATCCCTCCACATGCCAAGTCGATTGTTGCTCTAGCTCTAGCTCTTCGGCCTTGGGTTGTCAACTTCACGTTCAAGCGAATTGGAGTAATGATGTGATGATTCATTGCTTGTACGCTGATACACGAGTTGGCCCCCTTTTTGACCGTCTCTCTCTCTCTTGCTGGCAGAGGAGAGGTTAAACAAAATCCTCCGCTATCGCCACCATCAGCTGCCTTGTTTCTTCTGTCCCTTTCCCTAGTCTTTCAAAGACTCTTTGGACGGTAGCAGCATCACCAACGGGTCTGTCATCCCGTCGTTGGTTAGGCGGTATGTAGCGTGCTCCATGGTGCGGAGCGGGCTTTCTGGTCGCGGTAGAGTCCTCGGGTTCCATTGAATGATGAGGTTGTGATACCCGACGGTGGTGGCAATCAGAACTCCCCTCCTCCAATCCTCAATGAAGTCCCACATCTCCCCCCATTTGGGGTTCTTGATCGTCATCATCTTCCACATCCACTTCGTGAGCTCGCCTAGTTCCTCCTCCCATCTGGCGACGTGGATTTCCTCGAGTCGGCCGAAGGCCTCTAGGTCGTGTGGAGCGACAGTCAGCCGCTATATGCCCGGGCTTCCCACAAGCATAACAATTGTAAGACGGCTTGCCCTCATATGTCCGCTTGTTCTGGCCATAGGCCCTTTTCCTAGAGGCGTCGACATCCATGTCGACTGCTTGGTTATTCATTCTTCGAGGAGCGTTGGAGGAGTTATAGCGGGAGGTGGAACGGAGGTGGAAGCGATCGAGGAAGTCGCTTTTGAAGTTGGTGGAGCTGGCTAGGAGAGTCTTTTGAGCGCTGCGTGCTCTCATGCAACCATCTATTTCACAGGCCATGTTAACCCAATCTTGGATCGTATCTTTCGGCGGTGTTTCTCGGTTGTATATTTTGTCCAGTACCTTTGGGTCTAGACCTCGTTGGTAGTATGGGACCTGCTCTTTGTCGGTGATGTCAGCGTCTGCTGCGATGAGGGTGAACTGGTTCGAATATTCGTCCACCGTCATGCATCCTTGTGAAAAGGTCATGAGGGCGCTGCGGGCCTTGTCCACCTTCCCAGACTCCTTGAAGTGGATATCGAACTTCTCCTTGAAGTCCTTCCACGTTCCCAGGCTCGTGGGAGGATCTGCCCCAATGGTTTTGTTGAGGAAGTTCTCCACCCACACGCCTGCCGTCCCCGTTCGCATGCATGAGAGGACCAGGGAGATCCAGTCATCGTCAGTCTTGTACCGATCAGGTTCTGTTGCAAACAGGAGGAGGCATTGGAGCATAAAGTGCTGCGACTCGGTTTTGTTGCCTGAGAAGTTGTCGGGAAGCTTAAGCTTCCCTCGACCTGGTTGTGTTGTTGTGAGTGGAGCCGTTGCTCCAGCTGCCGGGGTGGTCCCGGTTCCGGATGTTGACATGGTGTTTCGGGGGTTAACTGTGTGTACAGGTGTCTGTGCGTCCGAATTGTCTGAGTGTGAAGATTCTTCTTCTTCTTCTTCCGAGGTGTCCGGTACTACCGGCTCGGGTTCTCTGTATTGCGGTGGGGGCACCCAATTGGCTTGGACTTCGTTCCAAGCCCACTCTGCTTCTGTTCTGTCTTCTCTGGTGAAAAAGTATTGTCCGTCCCGATACGAGCAGTTATCGAAGTTGGGGGGCGCTCTCTAGTTTGTGTCCGAGTAAAACCACAAGGTGCCTTGTCTATGGATAGGACGGTTGTTTTGACGGAGTTGATTATCGATTCGTCTAGTGCCTGGTGGGTATCCTAGGCCTAGGTCTTGCTCCAGCATATAATAGGTAACACTCCCTCAGTGGGGGTCTAAACCACTGAACGAGGTTGTGAGAGAGAGTGTGGCAGCGAGCAAGTATTGGCGCAAGGTAGGGGCGTGGTCAAGTCTATTCTGATGTTACGAAATGCTCGTTCGGTAACCCTAGAGTAGCGGGTCCTTCCCTAAGTCGTGCAACGGGAGTGGAGAGAAAGCTCCAACTGTATTGGGGAATACATGAGAGGCGGATATTACACAGTAGGAAGACTGTGTAGAAACGAGGTAGACAGTATGATGACTGCCTAAGAACAAGGAGAATAGACTGAAGCTTCCTCAGCCTATTCTATGGGCCTTATATACTGTATGTGGTTATAGTAAGTGATGTCTGCCTTTACTCATAACCCTTCTTGGCCCCTTGGGTGATTGGTCGTCCCAGACCCACCCGACTCCATTCCGTACTGTGTATATCCTCTTGCCCCACTCCCCGTCTGATGCTGAGTGATCCATCGGACTAGTCGGCTTTGAGGGAATGCCGAATACCTTGATGTACGCTCTATGGTAGAGCCGCCTAGTATCTGTTACGCCGGATGTCGGAATAGACGTGCCCCGATGGGCCCCGACATCCCAATCGTAACAGCGTCGGCTTCCAAGGACATGCCAAATACCTTTATGTACGCTCTATGGTAGAGCCGCCTAGTATCTGTTATGCTTGTGATCAGAATAGACAGCCGAAAGGCCCCAATAAGTCAAGTCATAACAGTTGTTGCTTATCGCAAACATTTTGGTGCAGGATGTGAGATACCTCAAATACCACTCAAAATGAATTTTATATCATCCAAAGAACCTAGTAACTGTGAATGTTTTTATTTATTAGTAGTTAGAAACTAGGATCTGAAAGATCTTGGGCATCTCTTGGAGGATTCCTCCTTCAAACTAAGATCTCAGCATCTTCGCACTCTTGCACACATCCTTCTCTCTCAAAAAAAGCACACACTTGAGTCTTGACTATGAGAGCACCAGTGAATATTCCTGAAGCACGTGATTCTATATTGCACTCAAAACCCGAATGTGAACCTCCAGTCCCATTTGCAACTCCGGTGGAACGATAGTAGGAGAGACCAACCCCATCGATTCATCATCAACTATTTATCAGTCTGCTGAGGAAACTAGGGTCACCGGTCAACGTTCGACATTCAATATTCAATCCTAAAGATGAGGCAGTTTGTTGGGATGGCGTATTTTGTCCTATCGGCAGAGCGTGTCTGGACCACGGTCTCCACGACATTTGTAACATGAGACGACCATAGACTCACGGTTATTTACTGACGAGTGGTTCTATACTTATACCCGCCCAGTTTCAATATTCAAAGCTCGCTCACTTTCCCAAATTTCAACTTTTCGACCCCCTTCCCCTCCTTCCCAAATCGACTCTTCGAATCGCCGCCCATAATCTCATCGTCACTGATTCTCGAAAGTCTCACCACCTCCTTTCGCACGTAAGTCACCAGCCGCTCCATGGTCTCGGGATACCGAAGGTACCGATCCGCCTCTTCCGGTGCAAAGTCGTGGACACCAGACCCGTCGTTCCGCATTTCGAGACGCTGTATCGCGTCAGACGAGTATTTGCTGTATTTTTCAACTTCCCCGCCCGGGTTTATCGCGCGACGGAATGATGGCGCTGACGCAGCCTCGGATGCCGTAAAAGTTGAATACACAATCCCGTTGGCACCTCGCGCGCCCAGCAGATTCCGCCAGATTGCGCCTGCGAGCTCTGCGTCACTGCGTACGAGCGCGAGATCACAGGCCATCCCAAGCCCTGCCCATTGCTCTCGGAATATCTTCATCTGTTTTGTTACGAGGGCTTCTGGCGCACGCCCACGCTTGACAGGTTTTGTGTAGAAGGCCTCTGAAGTTGAGCCCTTTGAGGCAGATTTTGATGATGGAGGTGGGAGCGGCTGAAGAACTTGGCGTATCCGCTCATCGACGTCGAGGAAGAAGTGATCGATCAAGCCTTGTATATGCTCTTGACCATGTGGGGAGGGAAGTGCTCGAAGTCGTGTGGTGAGAATCCAAACATGGAGATTAGTGATTGTAAACCAAGATTGAAACGTAGGCGGAAGATGGCATCCTGCGTATCAAATCTATGTCAGCATCGAGGCGTAGAAGCGCAAGATTGAGAGAGCCTGAAAGTCGGGGCTGGGCACGAATGCGCATGCAAATTACAAGACCGTAAACTTGGTCTTCTGTTCATAGCAATCGAAGCAAGCTCGCGAACATGGAGATGGTTTATGGACACGCTTCGCGTGGCAACATATCACCGATGCCCTGAATTGTTGAGACGTCTATGGATACGTCTTTTGAAACCAATTCCTCTCATGGAGGTATGCATATACGTACCGTCAACGCGACGGCACAACTATGCCAGGGACAGCATGCTCATCAAATAAGCTACTACCTCCGCTCATCGAGATACACATCGCGCGTATAATAACGCGTAATTCCCATGTCGAGAAGTGTAGACAGGGGACATCACTAACCGTTCCTCCAAAAAATTTCTTCCTCTTCGGCTTTTGGTGCGCACAGCTCTTTGTACATCATAAGAGCCCTCCTCGCTGCGATTTGCTTGGAGTATCCATAGCCAAGAGATCCAAAGATGTTCAGAAAGAGTCGCATCGCGGTTGGTGATTTCTTCAGCTGACGTGTAAGCCATGTTTGTGGCGGCGGTGGAGATTTTTCGTGACGGTATGGCTTGGACGGCCCCGAAGGTGGTGTTGGTGTCGATAGGGCGCGAAAAGTGAGAGCGTACAGGCGTGTAGGCCGCGCGGAGACAGCCAGACGGGACGGGAACATCGTAGTGAAAAGGAAAGCAATTTGATCCTAACCTTAGCAGCGGTCTAGGGTTCTGTGGTCATTGGCACGACGTCATTAGTTGGGACAAGATCATAATTTTCGTCCATCTCGACCGCTTCGCGAAATAGACTAGTATTACAACAAGAAATTCGCCATGAAAATTGTACACATGTTACTCCTTCTCAGAATCAATTGACCACCCACGTCACATTGTTGACTATGCCTTGAGAAATAGGGGCGAACTTCGTGAATGCGCTGGGAGAAAGACCGACGTTGAATTCTGGGCACCCGGGACAGACATCGACAATCTGCGCAGTTACACTCGTGTTGTGGACTGCGAGCGGTGGTTTTGGAAGATGAAAAGAAGGGGAAAAAGAACAATACGCACAAATAATGGTAAGTGTATGAGTGCATATGGGGTTGCTGGATGCAGTGTCAGATAGGCTAGAACCAGAATCGTTGCGAAAGCGCTTACTCGTTGGGGTTTTCAGTGGCGCCTCTAGCAGGGTATTAGTTCGTAAGGTAAGGAGGCTCGCCGAAAGACGTACGGAAAAGCGCTGAAGAACGTTTGCGATACAGAGGCGACCGATTGGTCACTCGTATTCGTGAACCCACACGCGCCGAGACCAGGATCAAACGTGAATACTGAACATACAATATACATGTTTAGCGAAGGTATCACTGAGGGGAGTAGAGAACGCATACAAGTTCCGGTATGATTCTGTGCGGCTGTCACGGCAAACAGCATGGACAAAGCAAAGAATTGAACAAGGGGGCGCATCTCCTTGACTGAGTTCCAGGCGTGGGCGAAGAGGAGAGAGGGCTGGAGAACCAAGTCGGAAGGACTGTACAAATATATGCGGATTCGAGCAAGCGGGACAGGTAATGGAAGAGGCCACCGTGCGACGGATGGATGTGGAGAGAAAGCATGATCTGTCAGGTGCATGCAAATTGTACAAAAGAAGGCGAAAATGAGCTGGAAGAGCAGGAGACATCGTATGGAACGCACTTTGGGGGAGTGCGAATCACTCTCGGATTCTCTGATGACGAAACTTCGCATGACGAAGAGCAGCACATGACAGACACCATTGCCGCATCTACTCGCAAGGATTGTGATGGAAGAGCTTTATGAAGTACGCTCCAGAGAAAACAGAAGACACTGTGGAACTGGTCACGGAAATGAACCTTGACTTTGCCTTGTAATGCTTCGTGCGAAGCCGAGAGCTCATCGAAAGAGCCGTCAAAGGCGTTTCATGAGGACTGCTGACCGCGGAGATGATTCGAAACGTCACGAAAATGGCCATGTGCTGGAGAAGGCAAAACACCGCCACACAAGTTATTCTATGGTTTCATCATCACCGTTGAGAAGGTCGTTGAAATCGTCAAGTCATTCGATCCCAGCTGGGAACCATTTACACCTGAAGGGCGTATCAGCTTCCCTACCTTGATGTTTTTGCGGAAACATCTATCGGACCATCCTCGAAAAGATAAGTGGGATTTTCATATCTTCTGATCCCAACTGGAAGCCATTTACATGCCAAGGATATATATGTTCACCGACCTACAGCTATTGCGCTTGATAATGATTTGCTTGCATTCTCAATAGGGCCAGAGACAATCATGATGCAATCGATACTCATCCTCGACATCTACGCTTCTTGCACAGTAACCACTACCTTCCTAATTCGGACCCCGCCTCATCACTGCCTCCTCCATCGTCCTCGAATTCCCACTTCCTCACTTTTCCTCATCGACTGCGCTCATACCATGCCTAAAGACCCTGGTGAACATAGTGTCCACCAGTTGCGGGTCTCCACCTCCCCGTTAACCAGGGAGCCTCCCGCCACCCAAAGGGCAACACCCCCCGACCCTCAGCCATCCACCAACCTCACATGCCTCGACCCAACCCCTTCTCAGCCCATCGACCTCGACATGGAAATCTATAGCCCAACTGACTCGCGTCCAGAATCCCCCACGGCCCTGCTATCGCCCATCAATATGGACGAAGACTCTCAAATCGGGGTTCTTTCCTCCCCAATCTATATATCCTCCTCTGATCCTTTTGACCAGCAGAATAACATCGTCACTTCCTCGCTTCACTCCATCGCAGACTGGCTGGAATCCGTCAAATGGGACGCTGTCTTCGGACGCAACCCCTTGGATGCCGCTACCCTGAACTCGAACCCCCTTGCCAGCGCAGCAACTCGGGTCATCCGGTATCTCAATGCCGGAATTGCCGGCAGGTCCGCCACAGTCCCCGAACTCCAGACTCCCCCGCCTGCACAGCCGCCCCGGATCACAATCCCACAGCAGCCGCCGCTTCCGGCCACACAACCACCTTCGGGCTCTGATGCCCGCTCTGACACTCCTGGCCGCATGTCCTACGCGAGGGCCGTCTCGCGCTCATCCCACGCCCCCTCCAACGGTTACACCAACTGGACCGTCTCGCGGTCTCCGTCGAGACAGTCTGCCTCCACCAACGATGCGTTCGTCGACGAAATCATCAGGCTGAGTGAGGAGAACCCAGACCTCTCCTCAGGCGAACTCTTGGCGCTCCAACGCCGCCTTGCTGCCGGTCGACCCCCAGACCCCACCGTGTCTCCCTACCAAGAGGCGCCCGTCGTGCCGTCCATGTTGTCTTCTCAGGGCCCAAGCCTGACCCCGCCCCCGTCCTGCAGTCGTTGTACAAGCGGTCAATGCCAGACTACCCGCCGAACGAAGCGCGTCCCGCGCCGCCTCAGCCAATTGGTCGTCCCGCAATAACGTCACTATCAGATTTGCCCAGGCCCCGGAAGAACCGGAGATCACCGCAGTCCGGTCAGCGCTTGGAACCCTTTTCCCGCACATCCCACCATCGTCCTATTCTGTCGAAAAACGACATATTATCTCTACGGTGAAGTTTCACCGCCTCCCCCTCACCCACCCTGATGGTTCCCCTATCACAGTCGAACAATACACTGCAGAACTCAAGGCCTCCCCTGCATGGCAATCTGTGCATATTCCACGACCCCCCCGTCTGGTCCAAGAGAAGGACTCTCACGTCGGCACACTGTACGTCGACTTCCACGACAACGGCCTCCTGGCGAACCTGCACCAAGTCCTCCGCGATCCCGCCCTCCTCCAGGGCGAAGCGGTACACCCGGTCAAATACCGCAAGCAGTACTCCGCGCCCCAATGCACCGCCTGCCTCCGATGGGGCCACCCCACCTTGCTTTGCCGCTCCCCCACCCATCGATGCGCCCACTGCGCAGGCCTACACTCAGTACAGGACCACCGCCAGCGAGCCGAATGCTGCCATGGCGACAACCCCACCCCGACGGCCTCCCGTGCCCCCATCCTCCCTCTTGTGTCAACTGTGGCGCACCCCACAAAGCCACCGATCGCTCCTGCCCATTCTACCAGAACCGGCACAACGCCGCTTGGATTGAGCAACACCAGCCAAGTCCCCCGGATCAACGCCAATCCCGCGACAGACAGGAGGTACCCCACACGCGCTACGACACAGCGAGACCCCAAGGCCCTTCCAGGAGCCGCCGTGTGCGTTTTCTCCCCGTTCCCAGCGCCTCACCCGCTGACTCCCAAGGCCCGCAGCATGCAAATGCGCGTGGCCCGTATGCCCCTCCGCGCCAAGCTATCGCTGGCCCGTCCCGCCCTCACTAGCGTAGTAAAGCATGTTACTACGTGTGCTAAGCCAGAATGTAAACCGCTCCCCGGTCGTAACTCATACTCTGCTCGAAACCAAAGCAGACGAGTGCGACATCATTCTTGTGCAGGAACCCTACTGGGGCTTTTTGCGTAATATACCTTCTTCCGTGTCTAGTACTGGTGAGGAGTACGTGGGCACACAAGCACACCCCCACTGGACCCTTATTGAACGAGGGGGCCCCACGCGCGTCGCTATATACATTAATAAGAGGCTCGCGGCCCTGCAACCTAAGTTATGCACGCATCTGATTGACCACCCAGACCTTCTCCTCGTCGCTATCCCGAAGGACAACGACTAATCTACATCCTAAACGTCTATAACGACGCCGAGTGCGCCGCTTTACATTATCTCAGCGATCGCACGCACACTCTACCTTCCATTGACGTCATGATAGGTGACTTCAATCTTCATAGCGACATCTGGGATCGACATACGGTCGCAATGATCGCGCCGTTCCAGAGTTACTGGATTTCACAGACAGTCTGGGGCTTGTTCTGCTTAACACGGACGGCCAACCCACCCACATACCACATGCGCGAGAAACGGTGCGCGCCTCCACTGTCATCGACCTTATCTTTGCTTCCGGGCGCATCGCGGTCGCACCCTCAACTAGCTTCATGATAGACCTCGACGGCCGACTCCTTTCCGACCACAATCCCCTGTTCCTTTCCTTCGACACCAACCTAGAGCCCCCCCCTGGCAGGCCCCGCATTAAGCGAAAGTCAGACGCTGAGCAAATGTTCTTTGCTGACTGTGTTCTGGCCATCTCTGGCCTCAACCCACCGCCTCCGCTCGACTCCATTGCAAGCATCCAACACTTATGCGACTCCATATTCACACGCATTGCAGACTCCTTTACCACCCACGCTTCCACTCCCTCCATCAATAACCACTCCAAAACATGGTGGAACGACAACTGCTCCACAGCTCTCGCCCGCTTCAGGGAGACGAGATCGCGCGAGGATCGCCGCACCTACTGGCGCACGATCCACGAAGCTCAACGACAACACTACGATAAGATCATCCACGAAACTGTGGAAAAACAGCGGGTATGGGACCTCATGTCGTGGACACGTCCGCGGCCTCTGCCTCTCTACCACAACCTTGTACACAACGGTGCCCCTCTAACTTCCATGCCGGAGCTCTTTGAAGGACTCCGGGACCAATTCTACTCGGCATCGGGCCGCCCAGTTGACCCTTCCCTTGCAAACTTGCTTCCCGAGCGCCCTGAGCGCGAGTGCCCCCCCATCTCCCTTCAGGAATGTTGCGAAGCCGTAGTGTCTTGCTCATCGTCGTCAGCCCCAGGGCCCGACCACATCACCTGGCCGCTTGTCCAGCTTCTCATCTCAACCCCTGAGTCGGGGGCTGTCCTCCTCGCCCTCTACAACGCTTGCCTGCGAGTGGGATATTGGCCGAATCAATTCAAAACGTCTACCACAATTGTCATTCCAAAGCCGAAGAAATCGGACTACTCAAAGCTCAAAGCATATCGTCCCATTGTCCTTCTCTCGTGCTTAGGCAAACTAATGGAGAAAGTCCTCGCAAACAGGCTCCAATTCGAAGGAGCGAAATTCAGCATCTTTCATCCTAACCAGTATGGAGGCACACGGTTCCACTGTACCGAAGATGCCGGAGTCATGCTCACCCAACACGTCCGTGCCGGCTGGCGCGAGGGACTACACACTTCATGCTTGGCGCTAGACGTTGCACAATTCTTTCCATCCATCAATCATGACATGCTCATTATTCTCATGCGTAAGCAGGGCTTCTCCTCAACGTACCTTCGGTTTTTCGAAGCGTTCCTCCCTAATCGCCAAACCACACTGTCGTGGAACGGCACTACCTCAAACCCATTCGTGGTCAATGTCGGAGCAGGCCAAGGCTCTGCCCTTTCTCCCGTGATATCCGGCCTGTATTTGGCTGTGATTCTACACCTAATCGACCCAGTCGGACAAAGAAACGACTGGGACTCCCTGCTCTTCTACGTCGATGATGGCCTTTTGGTTACATCATCCATATCACTCGCCCACAACTGCGCGGTCTTAGCCGATAAGTACCGCCTACTGTCTGAATCCCTCGCCCGTTTAGGCTTGGTTATTGAACATGACAAAACAGAGCTAATGCACTTCCCGCAAAGAGGCACCACCACCAACCTTCCGGCCATCACCCTGGCCGGCCGAGCGATCGAACCTGTCGCAACTTGGCGATATCTCGGATTCTTCTTCGACCGGAAGCTTTCCTTCAAAGAGCATGTCCGGTTCTATGCCACCCGTGCTCTCAGCACGGTCAAATGTGCACTACGACTAGGGAACTCAATCCGGGGCCTGTCCCCTCTCCAACGACGCACACTATACAAATCCTGCGTCGTCCCCCTTCTCACTTATGGCTGCCGAGTTTGGTGGCGGAAACACGGCATCAAAAGCCTAATGGCAATCCTTTCCAAAGCCCAACACGAGGGAGTCCGATGGATTCTCTCGGCATTCCGCACCTCCCCAATTGGGGGAATGGAGGCACTCTCCGGTATTCCCCCCTCCACCTTCATATCAAGAAGCTCGTCCAACGCGCAGCTGTGCGCACTCTCCAACTCCCAAATCAGCACCCAATAAATGCCGCTCTTTACCCACAGCATCCTCACGAGCACTCTCCCCACATTCCTTTCCCACTTCGCCGTTCCCGAGCGTCCTCCAACCTCCCAATCCGACTAATTAGAGACTTGATTCCAGACAATACCGAATCTTTTGCCCCGCTACACCCAGAAGCTCAGCCAGGAAAGCGAGTAGTGGACCTGTTTCCCCACCGCATCACCTTCCAGCTATCCCACCCTCCCAAATCGTCCCCTGAATTCCCAGCCTGGATTCGCGACCTAAAGCTTCGCATAGCGATGGAAGCCTCCTCTAACCACACCACGATTTGCTTCTCTGATGGCTCATACTCCCCTCACAACGGCAAGCGTGCAGGATGTGCGTGCCTAGTATTTCCCCCAAACCACGTCCCCCCAATTGTCCGCAAACTTGCCTGCGGACACACGACTGCTTTCAATGCTGAGATCATGGGTCTCACCATTGCTCTACATCACGCAACGCTTGTTCCTGGCACCACAGACATCATCCTCTACGCAGATAACGAGGCCGCACTGAAGTCTCTTCTCAACCCCAAGGTCCACCCATCCCAAATGTGTTCCATCCTCGCATGCCAAAGACTTCGAGCTTGGCTCGACGCCTCCCCTGATCGAAATATCACCCTCGCCTGGTGCCCAGGACATGTTGGCATCCCACGACAGGAACAAGCCGACACCCTAGCTAAAGCCTCCTTGCGAGAGGCGCCCCCCCCTTTCACCTCAGCATCCTTTCTTAAGCAGAAAGCATACACCACCATGCTTGCAGCATGGCAAACCCTCATGCAATCCACGAAGTACAGTGGCCGGGATTTCCCAAGGCAGCGCGCCTTTCGAAAAGCGGCCTCCACAGAGAGCAAGGTCCTTCTTAAAGTCGGACATCACAATTCTCTCGCTGCGCGTGCCGTGCGGCTAATCCTAAATCATGGCCCTACAGGCGAATACAGGTCCAGATTCTTCCCTTACGAAGAGACCACCTGCAACTGGTGCCGAGAGACACAAACTCGCACACACATCTTATTCTGGTGTACCCACTACCAGCGCCCGCCAGACTTCACAGTGGCGAAGTACCTTACAAATCGAAACCCCCTTCCAGGTCTCATTCACTTCCTTCGAAACAACCCCTCCGCTTTCACTTTCGAAGATGCCCCGCGAAATGCGGAGGACCTCCATGCACTAGTATAACTCCAACCCCCATCCACACTCTTCCATTGCCTTTTACAGCGAGGCTGACAGTCCGGGTCTTAAATGAACCCTTTACGTGCTACGTTCTACGTTGCTTACCCCACACATAGACTAGCCGCCACTGGCCTTATGCCGCGCGGGATATAAATGCTTTGAATTAAAATAAAATAAAATAAAAAAGATACTCATCCTCGACATTGCTCCCAATTCGAGCCGTGAGCAAATTGGCGCATATCGATGACTATTCCAGACATGCCCAGCAGTGCAACTGTCCGAGGTGTGATTAACCCTTTCCGACGATACGAAGGTATCCATAACAAAAGTTCGCCGTGTGGGCCGAGAATCCAGCCGTCTCTTGGGTTCGTCAGGCGCGATTCCTCCAAGAATCCCTGGCTATCTATCGTGCAGACATCCTCGTTATGCACCTGACGCATAAAACTCGCCGGCCACGAGAGATCAAGTCCCGTATTGATGTTCCAAACTGACATGAGGCAATCTGCTGACCCTGATGCAAGGCGCGTACCATCTTGTGACACGGTAAGTGAGAGAACACTTTGAGTGTGCCATCGCATAGGTACCCACAGCGCCGCGCCGGTATCCATATCCCACATTCTGATTGTAGAATCCTCCGATCCAGAGAATACACATCTGTCATCAGCCGACAGAGCGAGAGAGATTATACGTCCTGTGTGTCCAACCAGAGCAGGGAGCACAGGCTTTCCAGTACTTCCATCCCATATGCATAATGTCGCATCTTCAGACCCAGACACAATGCGATCCCGCCGCACAGAAGCAGCAATGCAGGTGATTTGCCCGTTATGCGCCTCCAAGGGCCCAAAGATATCCCCTTGCTCGACGTCCCATACCCGAATTGTTCCATCGGCTGAGCCCGAGACAATTCGTTGACCTATGAATGCAACTGAGTAGACCCAGTCGGTATGACCTTGGAAAGTTCGAAGCAAAAAAGCTGGCTCCTGTCCGATACTCCACACTTTGACAGTATTGTCATTTGAACCGGATACGACGCTCTTTTGATTTTGGGCAAAGGCAATAGAGCGGACACCCGCACTATGGCCATTGAAGCATTGCATGCTTTCACCAGTGGCAACACTCCACATTCGGACCGTTCCGTCATCGGATCCTGAGGCAAGGAGTGTGCTGTCTATTGAGAATGCAAGGCAACGGACGCATTTGATGTGTCCCCAAAGAGGTTCGAGGAGAACTACACCAGAATGACCATCCCGAAGAAGGATCATTCCGTCATATGAACCTGATGCGAGGTACTTGCCGCTGGGCGAGAATGCCACTGCAGTGACCCAATCTTCATGCTCGCTGCAGTGCCATGATGGAGTGTTTCGGGATTGGAAGTCCCAAACACGGGTAGTAGAATCTTCCGAGCTCGAAATCACCCTTTCGCCATCAGACGTAAAGGCTACGGACACTATCCAGCCAGTGTGTCCTCGCAGTGGTGGACAGACTGTTGTCCCTTTTTCGACAGACCAGACACGAACTGTCATGTCACTGGAACCAGAAACAAGGTGTATCCCATCGGGTGACCAAGCTACTGAGTTCACAAAGCTCTCGTGGCCCTGATATGTAGATGATAGCCAGATAGAATTGCCTGTCAGCACGTCCCAAACAATGACGTGCCCATCGTCAGATCCAGATGCTATCCGTCTGTCGTCAGGAGAAAATTGAACGGCGAGAACTGAGTCTGTGTGCCCATGCAGTTGGTTTAGCATGGCACCTGTCTCCGCATCCCAAAGTCGGATGCTCCGGTCAGCTGAACCAGAAACGATTTGGCCACCACTTGATGCAAATGCTACCGCAAGGACAGCACCGTCGTGTCCTTCAAGAGAATCACAGACAGGTTTTCCAGTACGACAATCCCAAATGCGCAGAGTATTGTCATCTGATCCCGACGCGAGATGCAGTCCATCGGATGCGAAGGCCATATCGTTAACCCAATCTGTATGACCTGTTAAAGGTCCAAATAAAGCGGTCCGAGCAATCACATCCCATATCCAGATTTCATCGTCATCTGCCGTCGAAGCATACCTTCCATCAGACGACAAAGCGATAGCGTTGAAGGAAAGCGGTTCTTCTGCAACCAAAGGTCTTCTGACACAACCTCTCTCATCCCAATTCCAGGTCCACAATGTGAGGTTTTCATCTAGACCCGTTATTGAATTCCCAATGCTCGCACTCTGTATGATTATGAGCTTGGCAGGACTGTGAAGAGCTTGAAAGGGTTCCAGCGGCACAGAATTTCGGCGAGGAGCTAGGGGTTTTGATATCAGGCTGTCGAATGACGATGCGCTAGAGTCTTTGGAAGGAGACCGCGTGAACAGAGAGTCGCCATGATAGCTTGTGGATGGGATTGAGACTACATTCGACTCCCATGACGGAGAATTACCGGGACCATGTATGGCGGTAATATCAACAATGTCTGGAAGGTGGGAGAACATACTACGATATTGTTTTGTTACCATAGATGCCTCAGGAGCGAACGAAACAGCTGACAGGTAGATGTGCGGAATACTGATTTTGATAGCATCGATGAACATCACGACGAATTGATGAGCGTCAACTGCAAAAGCGTAGATCTCCCTTTCAGATTCCTAATAAGACCAGATGAATCTAGGGCATAGAGCTATGAGGCAAAGAAACAACGTACCAGCCATTGAACCGCACGGAGTAAGAGCTGCGGGGCATCAACAACTTTTTCTGTGACACTGAGAACTTCCAACCAATGGAGGAGATGTGTTTCGAGGAACCGCTTCAACAGGCTGACTATTTCCGGGTCACCCTGTTCGGATAAAGTCGGTAACTGCGTGAGATGCACGGCCCAATATTCACAGGCATACAACAGGTGTGAAGGAATCTTGTCGGCGGCTATCTCTGCTAGATGAGGAATGTACTTGTTGGCCAGGTGGGAAGAGGTGAGGCCACATATATTGAATCGAAGACCATGCTGATCATCAAGCAGAAGACGCAGGCAAGCTATGGCGAGCTTGCGGTGAGCGCGTGTCTGATTGATAAAGAATGGCTGATACTCAGCAACGCAGCGATTTGCGTCCGAGACAAAATGGATGAAAGAAGAGTGCCTGATAGTCAAATGCCTATCGCTGACACCAATTGAGATTACGAGAGCCAACCTGCGACAAACATCCTCTGGAGATACTGTTTGGTATCGGTCGCTGAGGAGATACGAAAGCTCCGAAAGAGTCAAGGAAGTAAAAGCACAAGCGATAGCACCCACTGTCGCATGATACACTGGCCCGGGCTGGAAACCGAAGGAGCGGCTTATAGAAGTTTTATACAGCTCATCCATGTGGGGAAAGCTTTGCGTGTTTACTACACGTAGGCGCTCTTCGAAATCGGCACCTGCTTCGACAAAGTCCATCGCAGCTTTTGCCCAAGCAAACAGGCCTGCAGCATTAACCACAAGCGTGCTGATATAGTCGCTAGACACTGTTGGCCGTGCAGATGGGGTGGGAGGATTGAGCGGTGACGGGCTACGGGTTTCAAAGTGTACAGTCTTCAAAGACCTGGTTGGAGGCTGACTCATAGGTGGGATGACCGGAGGGCTAAAGGCATTGGACCAGGCAGGGTATTCAAGGTGACTAGGGGGGCTGAGGTTTTGGGTCTGTCCAAGTATGGGATTGTACGGGTTATAAGGGCTCAAATTAGAGGAACGGCGTATCGGGCGTGAGTTAGTTGCTTGTGTAGGGGCTAAGGGCTGGTATGGATTGCTTGAATGATAAGGGCTGAAGCGAGGGCTGATATTGGGATTGAAGCGAGGGCGAAGCGCAGCATCAAAATCACTTTGAGATGGACGGTTTGAGGGATATGCGTTCGATTGCGACTGACTACGAAAGCTGGCGTCCGGCCTATTAGAGTCACCTTGAATACCATAGCTTTGAACGGGGGAAAACACTGTGTCCTGTTCGTCCCGGATCCTTATTTCCAGTAAACGATGCTCGATATACGCACGAATGTCTCCATCCGTATCCTCGTCGGCCATGAGTCCAGTGAGTAGCTCCATATGTTGGATTGATTGACCCTCAAATGCACGGAAGATGTCGTAGTCCGGATTACTGACCACCACCAATTTGCATTCCCGCGGAAGTTCGAGCCACTTGAGGACAGCAGGTAGAAGTCTAGCACGCAAGGTGTTTGGATAACGGTCCAGTCCATCCAAGACAACGACAGGGCCTCTCTTCAAGCGCTCGATATGGATCGTTAACGGTTGGTGTATCAAGTTTTCGAAAGACAAGGGAACAAGGTCCTTCCGGGAGATGAGGGTATGTATAGATGCTTTCAAAGCTGGATCGAATTGCGTAAGGTGATATGCAATAGTAGCCCATGGATCATCGCTGTAAAGATTCGGAACGAAAAAAGAACCGCCGTATCGCTGGCGTGTCTGCAATCCAGTTATCAAGCTCGATGCCACGGCTGTTTTCCCAGATCCTGGAGCACCAGTAAGCCATAGTAGGTTTGGAGCTTTGTCGTCGTCGATCCAAGCATGAATCTCCTTCAACACGGTCAGTCGAGTACCTTCCAAACACCGAATATTGGCGATGACCTCAGAATCATCCTGCGGTGATAGCCAGCGTGAAAGTCTCTTGTCCTCGGCGGCTGAATATAACACAGATATGAAATGCTGCTCGAGTTTTCTCAAAGATACTTACCAGTGACGCTCATTTCTGAGACGGCATCGCTCTCGACACTGTCTTCTCCTTGAATCTCTATTTCTTCAAAGATTTTGATATTCCTGCGTTCATAGAAATTGTTCCGGAGCAGCGTCAACCAGCCACTGAGATCATCAAGCGTATTTTGGCGAGGTTTTGAGTTTTCGTCCTCGAGTGCAGGAGCTTGAGCTGTGTTTTGATAATTGTGCGAGATAAAAGAACATAGTCAACTCACCTGCAGATGTGGAATTGTCCACAAACTTCCCAGCTTCGACTATCACCCACATAATCCCTGAGAGCGTGTTGATGTCCGACTGTACTACATTTTGATACCTCGGATCTCCTACGATGAGCAAAAGATGGTACAAGCGATCACCTAGCGATCTGAAGTCTTCGTCGGCGTTCTTCGCTGGCAACTTCTGTGAAGCAACGATCGAACGTCGCAATCAGCAAGTCAAATTGAACTACTGGACATAATGATTTTCTACTTTGCAAATGT
Organism: Heterobasidion parviporum; assembly: GCA_002994785.1. NCBI lineage: Eukaryota > Fungi > Basidiomycota > Agaricomycetes > Russulales > Bondarzewiaceae > Heterobasidion > Heterobasidion parviporum. Next base: position 181,012 of record PDUQ01000042.1, on the reverse strand, counting down.
CTTCCAGCGACTTATCGGCCTCGGAGATCAGATCGCGGATCTTAGTAGTATGCTTTGTTAACGCTGACACAACAAGCGCAAAAAGGCAGACGTACTGCTAAATTTCCTTCAATGCTGTGGGATAACTCGCGGAGCAGATCTAAGGAATGCTCAAAATAGAATAAGGAAGTAGGTAGGTTAACGATATCCGACAGTTGTTGTAATTTATCATTTGAGCTATCGTCGTGGCTCAGCTTTCGCGACTATGAGTCAAAAGAAGATCAGCTCTACTACAGACAAATTCAAAAAGATAAACAAGTCACCGTGATGATTTGTAGAGAGCTGCCAAAAGTTACTCTGAATCCGTCACAGTCTGTCGCAAATGCTAAGGTGAATCCCGCGGTCAGTTGAAAAGTTGAAAAGAAGACAGAGCATCTTGCTTACTTTGTCGAACACCCAAGCTGTCGTCCCATGCTTCCAGAATCGTCCTTCCGACTAACGATGTGGTCGCGACCTGATTCTTGCGAAAGAAATCGCTAAATTTCCGCCTTTTGTATATGGAGATGGAGATGATGGATGCAGGTGCGATATTTCTGGTGTAGAGCAAGGGCTGTAGTCAGTTTTGGCTTCATAAATGATGGATACGAGGTACAGACACGCTAGGATCAATTGTCCATTTACAATGGCCATGTTCACGTCTCTTGAAAACTGTTCTCTGCTGCTGCTCATCAACTATCAACCTGAGGCTTCTCGAAGGAATGGATAACGAGTTGGAAGATACGGTGATATCTGATAAAAGGACAGTGCTTGAGAATAAAGTTAGTCAGACAGACTTCCGGGAAATGAACCTGCAAGAGCAAGATGTCGACCATCTATCGCGGCTGACATCTGTCTTGTGGGGGATGTCGAGGGGATGTCAATCATCGGCTGCTTGTGCATTTGTTAGGCCTTGACGAGGGGCCGATAAACAAACGCACGAAAACCTGTTCCGGGATCACATCAGCTGTTGAGTGATTGTGGTGCGACATCAAACGGCGAGCGCCCAAGATAGTCGCCCAGAGGCAAGGATCTCCTCCATTCTCCGACGTGGTCTCCGAACGTTCGCTCAATGCTCGAGGGCAGTCTACTATTGATCATAAGTTGGACAGAGTTGCATCGAGGCAGGCCGTGCGCAGGGTTGGGGATGGTGAAAGAGCCGAGCTTGAACGTCGAACCGTAATAGGTGACAATTGCAATACACCAATTGCATTAATTACGACGCGAAGTCGCGTTGGGTCTTAGTATATATACACAGAACGACCATCTTCTGTGTAAGGTCAGCCACGGAGACAGCTGGCGTTGGGTGTATTTGAACGAAAAGGCGCTCCGCTGTTCTATAGGCGGGAGTCTGCATGCGATCTCATGCACATCGGCAAGACGTAACTTATTACAGCGAGTGGTATGTGATGATACGTCCAAGTTCGACGACGATGTAGGGATAAGAGGTCATAAGTGTAGTAATCGGGAATATTGTCCTGGGCAAATCTGCTGCAGGCAGTAAAGATGATAGGAAAACGAGACGTGAGATAAAGAGCACTTGATTAAATGCAAATTGCAACTATGACGAAAACAAAACAAAACAACACGAATCATGACGGTTGACCTGAAGTCCAATATGATGAGATCATCGACATAGGATTCCAGCGAGGTATTTCCCTGTTGGGCCTGCCATTCTCATCTACCAGGCTTGATCGTGCATCAGTGTACACTGACAGCGAAGATGCACTGGTACTTGTCGTGAAGCCACCTTGGCCCCGATCGTCTCGCTCCGAATGAGAAGCTTGCGCATGAACGGCGCTTAACAAGCTTGCCTGTCTTGACGGTGGCAAATGGGAAGCAGGCTGAACCTCCAGCATCTGCTGCGGACCTCCCGACGCGCGGAGCCGAGCTGGCGGCGGATGAAGCTCTCCATGTTCAGTCGCAGCACCGCGTTCGCGCGCAGCGGATGACGACAATGATGACGAAGACAATGAATAGAACGTCGTTGGCGAACGAGAACGTGAAGAGAGCGAAGGATAGTGTTGCAGGGAGGGGAGCGTCGTATTCGTAGAGGTCGTGGATGACATCGAGCTGCGGAAGGCTCCGATGAGTGGGACGCCGCTGTGTGAGGGTGGTTTTGGTATGTGTAACCAGGTCGGGTGCGTATCAGAACTCGTGGATGGGGAAGTCGGTGAGGTAGGGGCAGGGGATAGAACTGGCACAAGGGCCGCGTCCGACGGGCCATCCTCAGGCAACGTAGCCATGGGGGTATGAGGGACACGCGTTTTCGCTCTGCGAAGGGTGGGTGGAGGTCGTAGCGGCCGAGTTATGGACATTTCAGCATTGCCATTCCAAGGATCATAATCCTGCAACAATTGGGTGGAATTATCGACGATGTGACTAGTTGGCAAAGAACCCGATGCTTCCCCGCTGTACTCGTGAGGCATGTTCGCACTAGGATCGTAGGGCATCTTGCGGGCTTGAGCCTTCTCGGACTCTTGTTCCTCAGGGATCAAGAGCGGTACAGAGGAGTCTGGTCCAGACATGATCCGCTGATGACCGCGCAGGGAACCGTGCTCGGAGTCTGCTCGTTTTTGCTGCCTCCGTTCTTGATACCGCCGGGAAAGCGGGACGATGACCAGAACTGCGGCAAGGATGATGATGAAGCCCCCCACGCAGCCGGACACGATGGTTATTATCTTAGTTCCATTAGACTGGGGAGACGCAGTGTTCGAGGGTGCCGCAGGGCTTGGCTGAATGATCGCATCGTGGTTCTTGGTCAGTCAGTTCAGCACGAGGTTCTAGAAGAGCGCTCACGGCCGATGGGTCCAATTGAGGGCTCATCTCGCCTCGAAGGCTTGCCTGGTTGGATAACGAGGATGAGGATGGGAAGTCAGAACAAGGATGCGCTGCTCACGTTGGCAGTGCAATACAAGTTGGGTCACGTCAGTCCCACGGAAATAAGGACAGCTCCGCAACTCCCATGATCCACGTTGTTTTGCACAGGGAAAGAGATTATGAAGAACAAGGGGAGAAGCAGAGTGGAAACGATCGTAGAATTGCTATGCCTGCAGTGAAGAGAGTCGCCAACTGTTTCCGAGGTAAGAGTTGGCAGAATATCGACGTGACGAGTTCAAAGCTGTCGCAAAGGAAGCGCCCGAACTCTTTGGATGACTATGTCCAGAAATAGGCCGAGCACTGCCTCATTTTGAACTGATCAAGGCCAAAACCTGACTTTCTCCAACTTTCCTGCCAAATATTTTGGGTCCGGTTCCTAACCCCAGGAACCCTTGCTCCGGTCCGCTTCTGTTGTCTTCGTCCGATCATCGACTATGCGAGTTGCAAGGTCAGCCCTGTAGTGTTGAAGACGTGTTATGCTACTTACTCACATTGATTTTTAACAGAAAGTAAGGAGACCGGCATGAGCCCGTCGTTTTTCTGTCGCTGGGACTGGTGTAGATGCGCGTTCCCGACCTACAAGGGTCTTGCAGATCATGTCGTGGGAGAACACATCGAACAGGCTCAGCCTGTCCCTAGGCAGGACATAGAACTGCTACGTCGCGTGGAGAGTGCCAATGGGGCTATCGGTGCGCGTCATGTTGTACAACCAACATTGTTTCACTGAACTCAATACGCAGATAGTATCTCCACTGTCACACTCACCCAATCTGACGCGCATCTTACATCTTCCTCTCACTCACAAAATGGGCTGTTCACGAGTGAAGGTGCAGCTGATTCACACCCCAGGTCTCTCAAGTTGCCCTCCAGACATGACGCAACCATAGAGGCTTCAGCACCATCTCTTGTATCAAATCCCTCTCCCTTGACACCTCCTCGAGTAGCCACGCCAGTGCAGCACGCACTATCTTCTTCCCCCTACCCAGTCACGCCCCAGCGCTCAGGATTTTCAGCCTTAGCAGCTCAGTCGTCTCCATCTCCCCCTGCGAGCTCGCCTCCCGAGTCTCCCGCCCTTAGCTTACTGGTAAAGAACGCCATTGCAGCTCACACAGGACCTACGTCACCAGCTCAGAGAGGTAGAAGGGATACAGACGCGGATCCGCTATCCGACTCTACTTCGTCGTCACGGGATATCGAAGAGCAGCTGACGCAAGGCATACTTCCCCAGCTCTCACCCCCCTCTGCAGCGGCACCAGGGGATACGAAGATGCAGGGTGCTGTATTCCCTGAGATTCCTCCCATTGCTGACGCCGCATCTCCTTCCGGGGATGCGTCTGCTCTTCGACAAGAGCCAGGCACGAGCTCTAAGGCGAGACACCCAGCACTTCACCCAATCTCGCAGCCTGCTTTTCCTCGAAAACTTCGCCCAAGACGATTTCAACACGGCCAGTTCCTGCTCGAATCAACTCACTTACCACAGTCTCAAGGTTCTCTCGGCTCGCAGGAATCAGTATGCATCAAATATCTGAAATATATATCACGTTGCTGATTCTGTCGCTATTTCCCTTAGATGGATGTCGATCCTCCTACGACCTTCACAGGGTATAGCTCGATTCTTTCTTCGCAGACGCAGAGCCTATCTAGCCAAGCGAATTCATTTCAGCTGCATACACAAGCGCCTTATAATTCTCAGAGTCAAGACGCGAGTCATGCGTTCGTTCCGTCGCATCAGTTCTGAACAACTTGCGGTGTGACATTCTTCATTCTTCATCAGACACATTGTACCTATCCATACCTGACTTGTATATATGTAACCTATTCGGAGATGACAGTACCTTCTTGCATTGAACTCCTGAATCCTCATGAAACGCGCCGGTTGTTGATATCAGGCATTCCACGATCTGACAGAAGAGACTGTCCAGATAGGGAAAGGAATCCCCCGGTAGGGCGGGGGAAACGGACCAATATGTCCGTTACAGTACGAAGTGGTACCAAAGGCAAACGCGTCTGCTGAACCTTCCATACTTTCTCCTCTTAAACCCTCCGAGCTGTCTCCACACTGTATTTATACCCTCATCGACACTGCAGAACCTCTTCAACGCTCTTTACGACAACATTGATAGATATCTGGAGACGCAAGATCAACTGACTCCATTACGACACGCGGTCTTTATCTCAGAAGGCCCAAGGGTCATATACACCTGTGAGCACAGGCCCAGTCCATAGCCCGCTTCAAAACTGACTGACTATTCCTAGCGTTCGTACCAATTACTCCGTCGTTCCGTAGTGCGAACCTTGTCTCGTTTCCACGTTGACTGATTGCAGCAAAGGTGTGTGTGTTTTATTTTCAAGTCTGTACTCGTTCTGATCAGTCGATGGGTCACAGCGATCATGCCTCCACGTCGAAAGGACTCCCTCCCAATCACATCGTTGAGCCCGTATGAGACGCCGTCTGGAGTTGGCGGAACATCCACGACGGCTTTTCCACGTGCACCTTCACCATCTGGCCTCACACAACTGCTTTCAAAGCCAGCGAAGTGGTTTTCCAGAAATCCGTCAGGTCAGCGAAACAACTCTGGTCCTTCGGAGCCCCGCTCGAGTACCAGCTCGGTTGGTCGCAAGCCAAAGATATCTCATCCGACGGACCCTAGGCCGATTCTACCGACATTGCACAGCGAGCCGTACGTTCAGGGAGCGCACGGTGCTAGTCGGTGAGTGCTTTATCGGGTTTCTTCTGGAGACGCTTTCCTCTGTCGGCTTCATTTCTCTTTCTTGCCTTGTCATCAGGACAGAGCCATGCCAGTCTGTGCGGGACTTGATAGGCATCTGACAGCCTGCACACACACATCCCGCGTTTCTCAATCATCTATGCCCAAGCTAATGGCTTTGACTCTTATAGATCGGTCTATGACCTCTCACTTGCTCGCACTCACACAGTCGTTGATTCCCCAACTCCGTTCCCTCACGCGTCTCCCGGCTCACCGAGCAGTTCCCACGGGAGCTCAGGTCTAGGCGACCTCCGCTCTCTATCCCGAAAGCCATGGTCAAGATCTGCAGAAGAGCTCGGCAAGTTCAGTCTGTCCGCACCATCGTCGCCGGCGACGCCAAATTTCCAAGACAGGGTCGAGCAGTATCGTGGTGGCAGCAGCCAGTCACCAACCTCGCAACGCCAACATGCATTTCCAGTGATTACAACGACGATGACACCTCTGTCCAGTTCTCCTCCTCAGTCGGCATCATCACTCAGTCCACTCGCCTCGGCTGGCTCCACTCAGAGTCCAACTGGGGGCGCGCCTCTACTGCACGTACGTTCACATTCATTTACACCCAAGCTACCATCCAAGTTGTCTGGAGGAAAGCTTGGACCTTCGAGCCCTGTTCGCAAATTGTCTGGTGGATCGGAAAAGGAGGCAGACAACAAGGAGAGAGATAAATTGGCGAGTGGGTCAACTTTCAGCGGCCGTGGCGCGTTTCCGTTTACTTTCGGAGGGAGTAAGGGAGGGGTAGCCCAGGCAGGTGAAACGGCCCTTCTGCCACCGCCCACAATCATCGAACCAGGCGACGAGGGAGACACGCGAGGAAATGTGATGGACAAGCGGTCGTCGCAGATCACATATCACGCCGGGTTTGTCAACCGGATGTCCGACTTTTCACCGCCCCCAACTCATGCGAGCACCTATGCTCATGCGGCGACTTCACTCACGAAGGGGTGGAAACCGTTCAAGCTAGTATTGCGCGGGACGAAGCTGCAGTTCTACAAGCCACCATATGACCGCGCTGCTGCAGTCAAAGAGCTCTTCCCGATAGGTATTGTGTCGGTGGACGAGGAAGAGGAAGCTGAGACGGCTTTGTCTGACGTGGTCGATGATACCAAGGCCGAAGCCAAACCGACCCCATCGAGAAGGAGAAGAGCATACTGGGGCCGTAGGATGCATCCTGACTTGGTAATACGGGAAGAGGCAATCGAAAAGGGGACTTTGGAGGCGCTTGTGCACGAGGCAGTGTTCGCAACAATTTTCCGGGAAAACGGATTGGAAGCAGGACCGATCGACACACGAATGGGGGAGTGGCAGGACTTCGCATCGGCAACTCTCTTTGCGCTGCCCACGCTTGTTGGCGCTGGCAAGTTTGAAACGGAACTTCTCCGGTGCTGCGCGTATCTCGTCAGCGGTGCAGAGGATCTTCTCAAGGAGACTGAGCGTGGGCGCGTCCAATGGCTCGCAAACGAATATGTTCGGTATCATGGATCGCCTGCTGACCCAAGTGCTTGGGAGACCTTCCGAAAGGAGACTATTCCTGACTGCCCAAAGGACTTTTGGCAACTTGACGCCAGCGCTCTTCGGGCGTCATCGTCGACTCAAGCGCTATATTCGCGGTCACCGAAGTCGAATGCGAGCACACCCAACCCTGATTCGTTCTCTCCCAACGTCAACACATTTTCACCTCGTCCTGGCGCAGGTGACGTGATGGATTCACTCACCTCCATGGCGGACATGCTAGCGCCGACATCACCGGGGAGGAAATCAAATGATATGCTCGGTCGACCGTCCATGTCTAGCAATAAGGACATTATATGGAGCACCCTGGAGCGTGAAGGTTTTACCAAAGAGGTCTTGCTAAGGCTTAGTCCACGGCTCATCGCCCGCAGTCTCTTGATCTTCAACCGTAACATTCTAGAATCACTGCCAGAAAACTTGACCGCCGACTCCTGCTTACTGGACGGCTCTTCTACTGGTCGACCCCTCCCTATCGCCTCTGATGCCCAGGTTGAAGATGCTGCTCAGAAAGTGACCGTCTTTTTTGGCAGCGACGATCGTCCCCATTGGCTCACTAAATTGGTCATTCTGCATATCCTTGGCCCGGACCCGCCATCGTTCACTTCGCGCATGTCGGGCGATCAGGCACCTCAAACGTCTCGCACACATACTCGTTCGGAGGTTATCTCTGCGTGGGTGCGTGCAGGGGAATTGAGCCGCCTTGCTGGTGACTCTTGTTCATGGCAGGCGATTCGTGCTGCACTGTGCTCCCGTCCCATAGCACGGCTAGAAAAGGCTTGGAAACGCGTCGATTCTTCTTCTATATCTGTGGTGGAGAGTTGGATCAAACAAATTCAGGGATTGGGTCGGATCGGAGGCGTCGACGTGATCATGACGCCTTGGGGCGGGGATCTACACCAAAAGATCAGGACAGCTTTGGATCGAGCGAAGGTTGGAGATGAAGAAGTATGGACAGTAGGGAAGTTGACAGAAGCTAAAGATCTTTTTGAGGATTTCCGGACATCCTTCTCTCTGTGTCCAAGAAAAAACGATCCATTACTTGATGACGTTTCTGAAGACATCGAGAGGTTGGCATCTGCATGGAAAGACTTATGTATGTCTGGTGGAGGCAAGGGCAATATCGCTTCTCAGTTTATCCAGTATGTTGTTTCCATCGATCATCTCGATTATTCCTCCATAATTGACATGTCGTGTAGCGTCGATCAATTCATGTCACTTTCAATCGCAGCGGAATCTCGACGGAAGGGGCTATATGAGCCCTATTTCTGGTCTCGATCAGCAGTTTCAACCGGTCCCACGAATCACTCTCTCGCACCTCTGCTCTTTCCAGAGCACCTGCCAGAGGTGTCTCTCATCAATCGCTCACAAGTATGGCGAGGTCGCTTAGAAAGTGGAGCAACGCAGCTTAGCATTCAAGATGTACAGGTTCTACGAAGCGCAGACTCAGCCTCAAAGCTTGCCAGCAGTCAAAAGAGGAAGAGTTCGAGCACCGCAAGAGATGGTCTTAACGGCGAGGAGTTCGGTGGTACTATCATACCAATCTTCGATGGGGAGTTGTTACTCCTTGTTCAGCCTGGGGCAGAGACATCGATATCCCCAACTTCGTCCCGCCCTCCTTCGAGGCCCCCTAGCTCTGTGATCGACCCAAGCATTACTGAGAAGCCCATGTCCCGTGCTCCGTCGATTCGAGTCAAGGCTGGTCCACATGCCATTGATCGCAAGGCAAGCTTGGCGCGACGGAATTCTTTGCCTTCGATCTCTCAGCGAGCTAGCGTTGTACTTCAAGAGCACCCTTCCGAGCGACCTGTTCGTGTGGTTGTGAAAGCTGGCACACTGGATCGCCTGGTCGAAGTTCTCGCTCACGGTCTTCCTGGCATATCAGTCTCAATCGCGGACGATAATGGCGAGATGCCATTACGGGAGGGAGTGGCCCGTGATATTCGACTAGACCGTAGTGATTTCGCTTCGATCTGGTGGAATGTTTACCGCAGTTTCGTTACGCCTTTGGTATTCTTTGAGGTGGGGAAATTCTTAATGTTTATCTCGCCTATACTCACCTGTGCTTCCAGCTTTTGCGTAAACGCTATGTTAGTGCCTCTTTAGCAGGGCAATCTGCTGTTGCTGAACTTCGGCATATTGCCCAAGTCCGCTCCGAAATTTTGGAGGCCATCTCCGAATGGGTCCAGCATGGCGGCGGTGCACAGGATATCCTTGATGATGGCCCCCTTTTTCATGCCGTTCAAGCATTTTTCAATAGTCCCACTGATCACGAAATGCCAGATTCTCAAGCCAAAGACGATCTCACCGTTTCGCATGCATGGTCGAGTCTCAACCAAACTCGTACTTCTGTGACCGCCCTTCTCACCTGCCAGACGATGCGGCCCACCATTCAAAGCCTTTCATATCCAGAAATTGTTACGAACTCTTCATTGTCAGAAGGATTTGGAATCGACCCACCAGATCTTGATAACGTAGATCCTGAAAGCTTTGTCAATAACTTCGACGCAATGGCTTCAGCTGCATTCCGCAATGTCACAGAAGAGGTATAACTTTCATCTGTGCAAAGTCGTTGTAATCAGCTTCTTATGTTTCACAGGATCTCTTCGTTACCGCAGACCTACTCGAAGTTCAGACTGCCGACCGAATGGGATGGCTACTCCCTCGAGATGCGAGCACGACCAACGACGACGTCGAGATTCAGACCATTTATTCTTACATTTCTGAGATCGAGCCTTCAACGCTTATATCTGAGCTCACCCATGACTCCATATTTCGGCTTCTCCCCCCCGGCCTTCGCAGCTGCCTGCGTGCACACCACGTTCTACGCAAATGGGTTGTCTCTAAGATCGTTGCCCCACGTTTAGGACTTCAAGTCCGACAATCACGAATGGAGCTTCTCCTTCAGGCGGTCGAGATCTGTCGTCGATCCAGTTTGTCAGGTTCTCCCGACGGCTTTCCCGAAAAGCCCAGTATTCGGTCGTTCGTCGAGTTCGTTCTGACATCCGCGATTCTCAGCGCTGAGAGTCGCATACATCAGCGTGCATGGTACAATGTAGCGAATGCCCGTAAAGTAGGGTGCGAGAGTTTGGTCACTTTCCTAGCAAAACCTGTTTGCCAACCATCGACACCGAAATGGCCCCTGGCTACGGATATGGGCTGGACTTTGGAGCGTATGTTGGAACTGATCAGCCTCCCCGATGTTCATGAATCACTCTCTCCTGAAGGACGCCCTCTCGTTAACTTCGATAAACGACGGTATGTGAACTGACTTGTATTGAGCTTCATCGCACTGACCATTCTTCTTGTTCAAGACAACTGTGTAACCTCATTTCAAACACGCCTTGTGTTTCCCGGAGTCGCCTTAGAAGAGACATTGATCGCCGTGACTTCGAACGCCTGGGCAATATCGAGCGGGAAGTTGGGTTGCTGCAATTTGATCTACGCAGCACCAAAGAGGATGCTTACAGGGAGTTATCTCATGCTGGAGTCAGCGGTCCTCCTAAACGAGCCCAGCGTCCCTTCCAGAAGCATGTTTCGGCTCAACACGAGAAGAACAAGCGGGACCGGTACCTTCGTGATCGCCTTAGCAAGGAACGCAAGCAAGAACAGCTGAAGAACGACCGAAAGGACGAGTATCTCAACAAGGCTATGCATACCCGTCGTCCCTACACTGCTGCGCAACGGCAACACAGGATAAAGAAAAGCGCTTCGTCTGGTTTTTTCCAACAGCTTATGAGACCGATCTCGAGCGCCTTTTCCTTGGATAATGTGGACTCCTCGTCTGGTAAGCGTACAGCTGCCGAACTGGACTTCACTCCTACGGGCAAGCCGTCGCTAGTCTTGAACGTTGTCGACGCACAAGTAGCTCACTTTATCAATCATGAACGCTCGTATACCTTCCAGCTCGATACAGAGGATGGAGGACACTATCTTCTCCAAGCCGCTTCAAAAGCCGAGATGATCAAGTGGATCCAGACTATCGACCGAGTGTCCAAGTCCGCTGCGAAACGACGCTTGACCTACCTCGGCAATTCGCCCAAGCCTCAGCTGTCCGATCATATCCATGAACGTCCGAAGACGGCTTCAAGAGACCCCACCGCTGGTGCGTGGCACCCAATTTTCAATTTTAGTTTCAAAGCTTCTTGACACTGTTGGCAGTTTTCGGAGTAGACCTTGAGTTCTTGCTAAAGCGAGAAGCTGGCGGGAATCCAGTACCTCAGGGTGCTGTTCCATCTGTCATCGAGCGATGCTTGGAAGAGGTCGAAGCTAGGGGACTGAGCGAAGTCGGGATCTGTGACTAACTCGCTTTCTTTCTCGCGCTTGTGGAACTAATCTGGTGTTGCAGATCGAATCGCTGGGGCCAGCTCTGAAGTGAATGGACTCAAAGAAAGGCTGAACCGCGGTGAGCAACATCGAATATAAAGGCATCATTCTTTCTCAATCAGCCCTTGTCTAGGGGAATGGCCAATCACGCTGTCGACGGATATTTACGCTGTTTGTGATATCATCAAGACCTGGTTCCGTGTGTTGCCTGAACCTGTGTTCCCTTCATACTCGTATCACGACGTTATTGAGGCCATGAGTAAGTAACTTCTTCTGGTCCAAGTATTTTCCTAACTGTTATATTAGAAATCGAGGACCTAAACACTCGGATAGAGAGAATTCGGACAGTGATTCAAGCTCTACACCGTCATAATTTCGATTTATTAAAACGTGTCGTTGAGCATCTCGATCGGTACGCCAAACTAACTTCCTATTTGGTAAGTTTGTTAACTCGGATATCCAGGGTAACGGACTATGAAGAACATAATCAAATGGGCTCCGACGCTTTGGCCATCGTGTTCAGTCCAAACCTGCTGCGCGCTCCTCACAATGATTTCGTCATGATCATGGCCAACATGCAGCACACCAATAGACTTGTCAAGGCCCTGGTGACACATGTGTGTAGAATCGTTCACTGTTGCCTCTGTTCATTATCCTTACGTGCCTTCAGTTCCACACGATCTTTGATGAGATAGATCCGGACGCGGAGGGCGATCACGATGAAGATGAGGACGAATTCGAATTACCTATCCCGGAGGAGGATGAAGAAGCCGACGCCGAATTTCTTCGTTCTGCTCCTATAATTTATCCCGGTTCTGAAAACTCGCTTGTTTCGCAGATCTCATAGCAAGCCTCTAATCATACCTTCGTTTCACTTCATGGAACTTTTGATCCCTCTATTCTGCTCGCATTGTTTGTACTTTATCTCAATAACATCCGTACCTTCTCAGCTAGGACATTGTCTACTTTCTCAATAGATATCCCGGTCTCGCTAGCTGCATAATTCGCGTTATTGCTCCATTACGACCTTGTAGTAACTTTAGCTGTCTATCCATACGAAAGTTTTGTCTAGGTCTCCTGGATTACATCACAGATGTTGCCCTTATCTTATCTTTACCAACCCAAGATGATCGCGTCATTCTGAACTGTGGTCGCACGTTGCACTGTGACCATGTCTCCACCCGTGCAGCCTTTTGGTTTTCAACCACGCCAGTCGTTCCAACACTTTTCTTCCCTCCATCACTGATATGAGCGCTACCGAGGTTGCCAATGAATTGATTGCAGGCAGTGTGGGGGGTGCGGCCCAGGTCTTGGTTGGCCAGCCGCTCGACACGATCAAGACCCGTGCACAGATTGCGTCCAGTTCGATGTCTTCCTCCGTTTCTCGTGACTTCTCTCTGATTACTCGGACGGCGTCATGTAGGGGAAATGTTTGTGAGTGTGTCCTTGGTCGATGCTCAGAAACTGCTTACATCTGTAGAACAGAAGGGCCCCATGGACATTCTGACGCAAACGATTCGCAAGGAAGGTTTCTTTGCGTTGTATAAAGGTCTTGAATGTAATACCATCGCTCTTATGAACAATATTTGATTTGATCTTGTAGGAATGGCAAGCCCTCTTCTGGGAATAGCGGGAGTCAATTCTCTACTTTTCGCTGCTTATGGTGCATCCAAGCGTATAATATCACCGTTTCCTCAACTTTCCCTGAAAGAGATAGCTGCTGCTGGCGCCATGGCTGGAGCATCCAACGCAGTACTTGCCAGCCCAGGTATGTTTCACTTCCAAGCCAAAAGTGCCAATGAAATGACCAAACGAAACGTAGTGGAAATGTTCAAGGTACGCATGCAAGGTCAGTATGGCGCTGCAACGGATCAACGATTACGCGAAGTTGTGAGAGAAATGTGGTCAGAATGGGGCTTGCGACGTGGTGTGATGCGAGGGTATTGGGTACGTTCTTGATTGTTTGATATTAGATCCCAGCATTCACGGGCCTCAAGGTTACGGTTTTTAGAGAGATTCCGGCTTATGCAGGGTATGTCATTAGATCAAGCAAAGGATCTTATTGACTTTGATATCACCTTGCATAGATTCTACACAGGTATGCTGTATTTTCCTGAGCATTTGTCGATTTATGGACCGGGTCTGGGAAGCGTTTGAATTTTCGAAACGCAAGTTTGCCGAGACACATGGTTCCGAGTTGCCTGTGTGGGCACTGCTGAGCAGTGGCGCCACTGGAGGGGTTTGTGTTTCTTCCCTGTTGATGTCAAAGGACCTTTCTCATTCAACTCCCATTTCCCAGATTGCTTACTGGCTATCCTGTTACCCGTTAGGTGCTCATTCGTCTTGCACGTCATTAAAATATTCTGATATTGAGGTAAATGCAAATCAGATGTCGTGAAGTCTCGCATTCAACAGAGGTCAACACCTCCGACGGGTACACCTGTACAGCATATTGCTCATGAAATCAAAGCGATCATTGCGGAATCGGGAGTGTACGTTCGTCCCACGTTTGTTAAATTCGGCTTTTTGTCCTAATGCTATTCACATAAAGTGCTGGACTATTTCGTGGATTGACACCATCACGTACGTTTGGTCTCGAATTTGTTGCCCTGAAAAGATAAGTCGCTGATATCACGATCCACAGTAATCAGAAGGTAAGGCTTTCCAAGGAATACTTCGTTGATCCTTTGATTCGAACGCTTTGGCAGCATTCCAGCGGCAGCAAGCACTTTTGCTGCGTTTGAGCTGACAAGAGGTATTTCGAAGCAAAAAACCATACCAGAATCACCTGCTAAATGAGCCACTCCGACAGAGTACTTGCGAGAATATACTGGAGTGTGATGACATCTGGCGGTATTATCCCCGAAAAACTTTTTTCATATAATTTACTGGAAGGTTCGTCCTCTATGGACATGAATCAACGTTGATTAAAATATGACTGTTCTTCTCCTAGGATGGCCTTGGAGTAGACTCATTGTTGGAGCTATCACTCTGCGATTCTGTTCTTCCATTCGATGTTTATCAGGTCTCAGTATGCTTAGCATTTAAAAGGTTATATCATGCTCTCTCCGAGCTCCCCATTTACTTTCAGAAACTCTATAGAGCCCCGAAACGACCGCCACAGCCACATCATCGATCATGCTAGCTCGCGATTATCTTCGTCTGGTGATCCAGGCCAGTACACCTATATTCCACCGATTCTGGCTAGCTACAAACGATGAGGAGCATTGTGCTCTTCGGCCGAAATTGCTCAGAAAAATAATCGTAGAAGAGACACAATTTTAGAGGAAGAGGGCACAGCGCTCTCGCTTCAAGTCTGATGGTAAATATTCAATGAGCATCTTCATACACAAATATGCATTTTATGGCTAGTGGCTCACAGCTTTGATCCTCTCCAGCCGTCGATGAGCTATAAAATAGCATATCCCATATCGACGTCTCACCCCATATCGACGCCTGACCATCTGATTAGTAGCCTTCCAACAACGCCCAGGACTGCGTGCGGCGACGCGAGAGTAATAATCATGGACATCGATTATGTCGATCGCTTGCATGTTATTGCAAACCGCGATGTAGTAGGGAAATGAAACTCTCTTCATACATACAAGTCGATTACCCGCAAAAAAGGTCCAGGCACACTATCGGACGACAAGAATACGTGGAGCATGCCTCCTCAGCATGCATGGCTACAAGTAAGTTCGCTATTCACCAGTGCTACGGCTACAATGACAACAATATATCGATGACAGGCTTGCGTTCGGTCCGGTTCTAAGAAGGCACACAACAGCCAAGACACGGGGGCGCAATACAAGTCCTTCGCACGCTGAAGCTTGATGGAGGATCCTATCCTTCCTCACTGTCGCTCGCAAACTCAACGGCCTGGTATCGTCTTGCTTTCTTATTCGGGTTCGCAAGGGAAGCACCCCTCCGTGCCGGTTGGGCGGGCACGACTGAGCCTGAACACCACGACACTCAGCGACCGTGCGATCGAAGAGAAGACACAAAGAGGAGGGAGGCTGGGGCTTACGACTTTGCAATGCGCTCGTGCTCCCGCCGGGGCCGAAGCTGCCCTGGCTTATGTTCATGGTTCGCGCCTTGATGAGCTCTTGACGCAGAATCCGGATCTCTTCACGCGCGAGCAGCTCAGATTGCGTCGGTTCAGGCGCGAGCGGCTTTGCCTTGTGCTTCCCTGTCCTGCTAACTTGATCTTGGGCTTGGGCTTGCACTGGGGAAGGTGGCCTTGCTATCGTCGAACTTGAGGTTGAGGGCTTGTATTGGCGGACTGGCAGTGGCGGGCTTGGAGAAGAGCCTTGGTGCTTCGTTGGAGGGAACGGCGGGGAGGAAAGAGGCTGGGAAGCCTCCCAGGATAAACGTTGCTGTTTGTCGGGGACTTCGAGGACCGGTGATGATCCGCGCTGAGCACTGACGCGGGAGCGGGGACGGGAGTGTCTCAAGTCATCGTGGTCATCAGCTAGAATATGTGAAATAGGGGTAAGTCGTTGACAACATTGCCGATGGCGAGAGCGTGTACTGCTTTGAGGGGGTGGCTCACGCGCTGAGGGATAGAGGCGGCACTGGTGCGATTGGGCTTGCAATGCAATCTGCCAAGGCTTGAGGAATTCGTGAGTATTTGCGGGTCGGGATGGGACTTACGGAGGCGAACTCTCCGGCGGCAAATATCGCTGCCTCTCGCGGCGTCAGTTCTGCCATGGATATGTGAATAGGCTTTTTCACTCCAGGACCTATAACCAGCTAGCGGAGGAGGAGACATGAGTGATAAGACTGCAAGAAGCTGGAAGCAGTAGCTGACTTTCAGGTTCTGGTTGCTTTCGGAAAACGGATCCCAGTTATCGATGCTGAGCTCCTTCTTGGTGAATGTGGATAGCAATCGATCCGCAAACCTTTCAAGAATTTCTGGTGTCGATTTCTTGCCCTGTAAAACCTTGATAAGAGCGATCCCCATTGTATTGAGCTATAGCAATTGACTTACCACAAAGTGCAGGATGTCGTTTTCTGCCCACTTGCCCCGCCACCATCGTCCCTCCCGAGCGAGCCCAGCATGCAAGAGCCAAGCATCATCTCTGACGTGCGATAACACAACAAACCGCGAGCTTCCTTGATAGACAAGCTGCAAGAGCTCGTCTAGCACTGCGAAATTGTCCAGCAGGGATGTCATGGGGGAGGATGTGACAAGGCTACTCGGACGAGTGGCACAGGTCGGCTTGACCGCATTCCAAATCCGGCTGTGGGGCGGCTGTATGCCGGCATCATACGATCGCGGAGACTGAAGACGCCAACAGGCACCCGGGTCCGACCCGGTGTCTGTGCGGCGACGCGACGTCACGTTCTTCTACGTTCTCCAACCTTATTCGCACATCGGCAAAACGTGTTTCATGGAGTATCGTAGGCATCGCAAGGCCAATGTCTCCAATAATCTTACCCACTTTTAATCACAACAAGCATCCCTCGTGCTTCAAGAAATCCGTCTTTGGTGTGTACATTCATGATTCATGAAGCCTCGATAGTACTACACATTGATCACGACATTGTTAGGTTCAAATCACGCCAATTAAGACATGCGATAAGTTCTGCCATCTTTCCATGCCATCCACGTATGTCTACGACCCTTTGATTGGGCTTGGATCAGCCACTATCGTAATACCAAAGCTGGTGGCATTGTCCAGATTCTTTTCAGATACGCCACAGTGTTTCTGAGACGCATTGTTCGAACCAAAAACCACATGTGGCCGATAGCACTGGCAAATCGTTTATAAAGTGACCCAGCTCAGCTCCTCCCTCACCCAAGTCGCGCTGGTGTCTCTCTGACTCTCTCTGACCCTCTCTGACCATTCTGTTCACTTAAAAGCCAAACTCAATTCAACGACTATCGTTTCCCCATTCTCAACACCTATGGAACAACATTCACCTTCCCTTCCCTCTGCCACTCTCGCCGACCTTGACAACGTTGGGACCGAATTCGCTACCCAGCAAACCACGATACTTCAAGCAAGGCCATCTCTTCGTGAGAGGGTGAACAATACACTTGAGATCGACGTCAGAGGGCGCACCAAAACGAGGAATGCTGCATTACCTGTAAGGGCAGTGACTCCACGGTTGCACAGGAGAAACACGGCTGAGGTCGAAAACGACGAGCACCTCTCGCGTTTAGGTCAGGGCCTCTTCGTTGGATTTAAACTAGCGGGCCGTCCTCTACCTTTGAAAATTCCGATCATCGACCACTTTGGAGACGATTCGGGACGCGAGTTCACACATACCGTATGTGTCCTCACAGCCGAGGAGGCTTTGTCCCTAGACATCTTCGACGAGAGAACATACGGAGCTACGAAGACTCACGAACATCAACTGTGGCTCACGCTCGAACAGGGGAAGGAGGAAAGGGCTATCAAAGCGCACAAAGAGGGCATGAACGCGGTGGGATTGACCAAGGACCAGATGGTCGCTGCGATGGAGTTTATTCGGAGCGCCTCTTTGTCCGCAGGGGATGCCGGAAATGCATGCATATTGATCGCATGCACCCAAGAATGGGCGATAGATGCTCTTGCTCTGGGCGTCTGTTTCCTGACAGCCACCGCGGAGGTGGATGCTCTCCTTGTTCTGAACCAGATCTATAGTGATGAAGCAGTGCTCAATGGGTGGAAAGGGATAATGTCAGACACAGACATCGAATTTGTGGAATCCATTGCTAAGGTTATTTTGGGTGTCTAGATAGTACCGTTGAATATACCTTTGGTCTTTGACTCGGATTCAACGCAAGTGACGTTGGCACTAACATTCCTTTTTGGCCTCCTGGTAGATAAAAAAATTGGATTCGACTGTGCACTTGAAACTGGGTACGCAATTCAATATAAACGTAGTACAATCCTCGTCATACAATTCGATTAACCCTTACCAGCGTTGCTCATTTTCACTTCTTCTACAAATTCCCAATCGTCAATCCAACTTTACTCGGAGCAGCGTAGGACGAAACGTTCAAGGTAACGTCAGTACTGTCTGCATAAATTGATCGTAGTTGATCTGGATCCAGCCATCGCGGTCGGTGTCCAGAGCGGAGAAAGACTCCGTGATCTGCTTGATCACAACGCAGGCGCGCACGAAGCGATCGAACGAGATACCGCCAGTGGCACCATATTGGGTTGGGGCGCTGGTGGCTTTAACGTCTTCCCCCACAAGGGTAAATAGATGAGCAACGTCCCGTCCAGTTCAACTCAATTCTCACCGTATTTGCGCTCGACAAGCTGGAGTAAGGTAGGAGAAAGATTGTAACTGAGATGGAAGAGTATAAGGAAAATGTCGGATATGCAACGCCACAGATTTGTGCGTACCCAAATTGCCTCAAAGCATCATGAAGCTCGCGACCATCGATGGAGCCGGAACGGTCTCGGTCGAAATGTCTGAAGACATTTTGCCAATCCTGAACAGGTGTAAGAGGACGGGCCGACAACCAGTACAGTTGAATGAGGTATTTACCTTGATATATTTCCATAGACCGGCAAACTGAACAATGACTCTGAGTGACTGGAACATTGTGTACTAAACCTGAATCTGACCTCATTAAATCCAATGGTTCCGCTCCTGTCGGTGTCCTTTGATTTCCTCTCAGCGACTTGCATTCTCGAACAGAAAATGCGACATACAAAAATGGTCATGAGCAATTTCACGGTGTCCAAATCGAACGCTGAAGCCACTATAAGCAACCACTCATTAAGATTCACAAATAGATAACCAACCAGTCCAATCGCCGTTGACGAGGGCTTTTTCTGCATAGAAAATATGTTAAGTCTCGTTGAAAGCATGATATGACGACACTTGCGCAATTCAGGAGCAGAGATTTGCCCCGATCGGTCGCCATCGACAGCAATGAACCACTGCCAGAGCCTGTCACATCTCACGTCAGGGGTGATACAGAATCATTAGCCATCCTACGCACTGGGGATCTGCACCAGGGGGAGGACCTGAGTGCTGGCTAGGAGGCGCGAAGCCTCCAGGAGCACCATAACCAGGGGGTGCTCCATATCCTTGCTGGCCGCCATATCCTGGTTGACCTCCGTACTATATATGTTTGTAATTGTCAGAAGACAGCCCTTTTCTAATGGATTGTACGCACATTGTAAGCCATGCTGAGTTCTCTGGATTTGTCAGATGCTGATCGGCAGATGGAGCGAGTAGTTGTTGTGAGAAGGGAGGAAGAAAGAGGGGTTCACAGGCAAAATGGCCAGAGGGTGCAAGATATATAATCAGCCGAGTGGCACAGGAATAACAGAAGGACGCACAGGTTGTGGCAGACACAGTCAAGAGGCTGCTGTGCAGCTCTGACAGCGCTTAGCGCTCGGGGCTCTTCGGGGCTGTGTTCCAAGATCACTATCAATCAGGCGCCTGTGATGTCATTTCGCGATAAGCCACAAGTTACGTGTCGCAGTTTACAGCTTGTCCAGCCCCAGCAAGTCTCACGCTTCCACCAGACAAAGAGCGAGAACAATACAATTACAGGCGGAATCCACAAGCGAACACAGCAATAAATTAGATAGCAAGACAATCCACTGGAAATCATGCGCTCGCAAGCACAACCGGCGGCAATCCTTCTGGTGGTCTTCCTCTCTTCTTTCCAGTACCGTTCGCAGTCCCACCGCCCAACCCTTTCTTCTTCTTCGGAGACATAGGGCTGTCCGCCATGGGACTCATCACCATCACTCCTGGGGTCGAGGCCTCGGGCTTCGGTACCGAGGCAGCATTGGCAGCATCCTTCGCCTTCGATTTCTTCTTCGTCGATCCAGCGGCTGTGTTTGTCTTGAGAACCTGTCCGAGCGGGCCAATTTTCGACTGTGAGGGATGTGGTGGGTCGTCGGGAAGAACAATGAGAGGTGGGGGCTGATAGGTAGAGGACTGCGGATACGCTGTCGAGAGCATAGATATGCGGTGTTGATAGTACGGCTTGAGCAACCCAATCTGACCATCGACAGTGCTTGAGTTGAGTGGAATAAAAGGCGATGGAGGCGGATAGGGCGGCGGAGGTTCTGCAGGTTTCGCACTGTCCAAAGGTGAGCACGAGCAGGGAACAAAAGGCCGTGATACATACGTAGAAGTAGCATTCTTGGCGTTCTTTTTGCCCTTGAGTAGTCTCTTAGGAATGGTGAGATTCGCAAGACCCAGCTCTTCGGCAATTCCCAGGGCACGAAGACCGAGGAAGTCTTCGCCAATATCATCGGTGAACTGACCCCTGACAAGACTATCAGTAGAGCTTCATAGATGAGAAAATATGGTACGTACATGACGAAGGCGCTCTCTTCCTCCTCGTCATCCTCGTTAGCGAAGAGTGCGTCATCATCCAATGCTTCTGTCGATGTAAACTCTTGGTAGGCATTAGATAGTTTCTTCTCAAGATCATTGAGGCGATTTCCATGCCGGATGACATCGTCGTTGATATATCGTTCTAACTCTTGTATACGTGACGTTCCACTTTCGAAAAGAGTGTGCAAAATGATTTCCTAGTGTGCCTATAAGACATAGTCATAAAATTCGATTGAGACGAAAACCCACCTCAGAAGTCATGTTATTCGAATATTTATCGACATAGAATCTCAACGTCCGTCCAACATTCATCAGGTATTCCGAAGCAATACTTGACAAGACATCTAAAGCCATACTAGATGATCCTGAATACGCAATGAGTCTGAGTTTTATCTGGGCAAGAATTGGCAAATACCTTGGAATCCGACGTGCTCTAAAACCTTGTGATTCATCCAGTGCAGGCACTGGTCTCCAGCTTGCTGTCCGATATCTATCCCTTCCGCTGCTCTCGCCCCTACATAACTCCAAGGCTGTTCGTCCAGCTCGGCTATCTCCACAGGTTCATCAACAATCGCCTCCGCAGGCGCCAAGGGTCCCTCTTCTATGCTACCAGCAGTCACATTGAGGGCCGCGAACCTAGCATGCGTTTGCCGTAGGCGTCGAAGAGCTTTGATGTTTGAGTTCATTAGTGTCAGCATGGAGCGGGGGTTAGGTGGTGCCCTTGGACGTTTCTTCTTGCGTTTACTGGCGTGAGACGCTCGCTTTGGAAGAGGGACCGAAGCCGAAGAAGAGGATGAAAAGGGAACTGGTGGGATGCTATTACCAAGTAGATAATCAGATTGCTGTGCGGCCCACCATAGCTCGACAGGTTCGGAAGAAGAGGATGCTGGATGTGGGGCAAGGCGGACGCGCTTAATAGGACGGTGATCGGAGACCCTGGTCCTTCTTGAAATGAGAACCGAGTGTGGTTCATCAATGGCAGAATGGGAGAAGACTCACAACCTGCGCTTGTCACCCAAAACACCATCGGCGGCTATGGCGATGTCCTCGTACTCAATCGCAACGTCAGAAACAGGAAGGAGTTCCCGTAAGCGATCTTCTAAGCCAGATGTGTGATTCGTGGACGAGAGCGCGTCACTTAGTGCACAGTCCAGCTCAGAAAAAGCTCCCATCCCTTCAGCAGTTCGCACAATGGCAAGCGAATCGGCAAACGGTAGATCTCGCCGTGGGGGCGTCGGTGCAGGCGTGATGGAGGGTGTAGGTCGTCTGACAGCAGTGCTAGGAGGTCGGGGTGCGACAGGTAATGGAACAGGACGAATATGCCCATTGATCCCATTGGATTTGTGATGTGGTATTCGGCGAACTGATAGATCTGTTGGGATTGACGGATCGGCTCGCTCCTTCCGGTCAGTGATATTCCTTAGCAACCTCTCTGCCTTCACTTTCAAGCGAGACGCACAGAGACGGAGAGGGTGATTCTATGTCATATGAGCTATTAAGCACACGACGAAACATCTGAGACATACCTCTGTGGCATTGTAGGTGAAGCAGTTAGACCAGATGAGGTCCAAGTCATCCTTGAATTCCTTCTTCGACTTATAGGTTTTCTGCTTGACCTTCTTAAGCATGGTTTGAAGATCCATTGGATTTGGAATAACTGTAGAGTAAGAATTGTTAGAGAGGTTCGAGATATTCTGACCTTAAAGTACATGTGTTGTCGCATGCATTGAGGATGTGAGAGTGGTTGGACATGAGTACCACAGAAGAACGTGAATTATGGGAACGGAGAAGTAGTTCAAGGTGCCACCAGCCTCAGACTGGCAAACAATGATGGAATAGGGAGGTCGGAATCGCGTCTTTGAAGGCCGCAGAACAGCGTCGTTGAGAAGTCACACAGTCAACAAACGTACCATCGTAGTAGTCCGGTACATCCGTCCTCGAAACGGGCTTAAGGAAGGCTTCAGCGTCATGGTTATCCTGCGAGGTATCGGCGGTCAGTCGCGCCACCGGCTTGGTTCACGCGGAAGCATACCATCGTCACCGTTCGTAAATCATGCAGCAAGTCCTCCAAGGCGTCATAGAACGGATCTGCGAGTTTCACATCGTATGTCTGCCGCTAATCCATGAGGAAGAATGCCAAAACATAAGCTCCGAAAGTGAATGAAATAACGTGACTACTTACTCGCCCATCCTTGACGGTCTGCAGCAGTAAACGAAGGTCTGATTCTGGTAGTGTTGACTTGATCTGACTACCAGCTAGAGATTTGAGAAGGTTCTACGGCCCATATGTTAGGGAGTTTGGGATGGATGGCACAAATAGCGACCTACGTTCATCCTCCAGCTTGTGTGCTCTTCGTTGGAGCAGTGAGCGGAACAAGGAACATATTCCAGCTCCGACTGGAATTTCGCCGGATGCCGGCTCGTTACAGCATCGTCCACACAGTATTAATCCTGAGTCCCGAAAATTTCGTGCCAGTGTTCGTGTCTAGGATAACAGATAAATATACTGTATCATTCTCACGCAGATTCACATCAACAGGGTCGATGCTATCTTGCAGGAACTAGGACTTCGGACTGCAGCATGCCAGGAGATCACGCGTGGCTTAGTCAGGCATTGGCCGCGACGCGTTTCCGCGTCTTGAACCCGAACGACCACGACGAGGGGGTCCTACTACGCTTGTTCCCGATCCACACAGTATTTATGCTAGGTCTCATCTGATTTCCTCACTCTGAGTTTTGTTCTGCACCCCATACGACCAACTGTTCACCTTCTTTTCTCCCAACATCTATCTCAACAGCTTCCCCCAAATTCAAGCAATACCATGTCTGGTCTCAAGAACTCCCCGTTCGGTAAACGACTCCGCGCGACACAGCAAGAAACTGAAGAGGAAGGCCCACGAAGAAATAGGCCAAGAGTGAACCCTATCTTTGGCGTAACTCAAGTATCCACTCCGTCACTCGATTCTCGACCAACAACTAGTGAAAGCGACGGTCCGGAATCCCCCACTGAACCACTGCGTACCAATAAAGACTATGGGGACCGATTCGTTCCCTCAAGAGACTCCGGGGACATGCGCACTTCGTATAATCTGATGGAAGAGAGCGGCCCATCCACACCTTCCAAGAACAAGATTATCCCCACAGAATCAGATGCTGTCAAAGGTGAGTTGAGTGGCACTAACCTTTCTTATTCGCGTTTCCTTATACTGCAGATATATCGTGAAAGATGACATTCTGAGACCCGGTCATAGCTGAACGTCATGTTCGAACCGTGTGGAATCAGCGTCGAGCTCGAGACATATCTCTAGACTTCACCTTGTTATCGCCATACCCGTCTCCTCTGGCCGTTGTTTTGTTGTGTTTGTAACGGGGCACAGTTGCTGACTTTCTGAATGCTCTAGAACAAGCTAACGCACTGTTTACATCCATCCTTCATACGGAGGTCACCCCACCATCCCCTCACCGCCCAGCTTCCCCCACGCGACCTGCCGCATCTGCATCGACCATCACCGCGCCATCTACTCCTAATAGACGCCGCTTATTTCAGTACCACTCCCCTTCTTCCTCGCATCCGTCGACGCCAAAACGACGGTTGGACACTCCGACCGACGAAGCATATTCGATGAGCCCCGTGCGCGCAGAGAGCCGACAGATCCTCGAAAGTCCTAGGCGCCAACTGCGCAACGTCTGCAAAACACCATACCGCGTTCTTGATGCGCCCGAACTTGCAGACGATTTCTACCTCAACTTGGTAGATTGGTCTAGTACAAACGTACTCGGGGTCGGATTGGGTTCATCTGTTTATCTCTGGACAGCACATACTGCGGCGGTGTCGAAGCTGTGCGATCTGACAAGTACGCACGATACAGTGAGCTCAGTGTCATGGGTTCAGAAAGGCTCGACGTTTGCTGTGGGGACATTGGCAGGGCGGCTGCACATCTATGATGCGAACACACTTCAGCTCCAGCGAACATATCAGCAAGCGCATTCCCAACGCATTGGGGCGCTGGGATGGAATTCACACGTGCTATCGTCAGGCTCTCGAGATCGGATGGTGCATCATCGTGATGTGCGCGAGGCGACGCAGAAACCATTCAAGAAGAGCGCAGGACATCGGCAGGAGGTCTGCGGTCTGCGTTGGAACGGAGACGGAGGACTGCAGTCAGGGATACTTGCGAGCGGCGGTAACGATAACAAGGTTTGTATTTGGGATTTGAGGGGCTCTCGACGCCCGGGGCTTCCGGGAAGGGGGAGCGGAAGTACAAGCGGGAGTGCAGGCGAAGAGGGCGGTATCGGAGACACGCCATTGTGGAAGTTCCACGAGCACACCGCTGCTGTCAAGGCGCTCGCATGGGACCCTCACGTCGCCGGCGTATTAGCCACTGGTGGAGGGACACAGGACAAGCATATCCGGTTCTGGAATGTGCTGTATGGGAATAAATTGAACGAGCTAGACACGGGTAGTCAAGTACGTGACTTAAATCTTTGGTTTTGTGACTTCCATTGACAGCAGGGATCCCAAATAGGTTTGTAACTTGACATGGTCCCTCACCTCGCATGAGCTGGTCTCTACGCACGGCTTCTCGTCCACGACAGCACAAAATCAGATTTGTATATGGAAGTATCCATCGCTGGATATGGTTGCGTCGCTGACGGGTCACTCGAGCCGCGTGCTATACCTCGCCATGAGTCCTGACGGTGAGACCATTGTCACTGGCGCAGGCGACGAAACCCTACGATTTTGGAACGCTTTTCCTAAGCGAGAGAACACCGAGGCGAAGAAAGAGAGTCGACTTGACTATGGCCGGCTCATTCGATGACCACTCATCGGTTGAGTTCACGCGCTCGCGTTGCTTTCCACTTTTGAGCGTGTCGTCACTGTTCAGCTCTTCCCTACGAGTAGACTCACCATGGACCTGCTGATTACATTGTTTTGTTCTTTCCCACTAACGGATCATCACGCTTCGCCTAAAATCATGTACCATTCCTCCCGCCACCTTTTCTCATCATCACCCCTTTTCCTCCACCTGTCACGCACATTCATGCCTCTAATACATATATGCACACATACATACACTACATGACACCAGCACTGTACGATTCTATCATCTTCTTTGACCTCGATTTGTTCGTTTGCTATGGATTCTTACGTTCTATGATAGTTGTTGTTCCTTTTGTTTCCTGTCAGGTCCTTGCATTGCAGTTCTTGTTGCTTTCTTCTCATAGCCGATCTCCGGTTTAGCTCAATAAATCTTTCATGATGGCCATCGTGCATCAGGTGCATCAGCATCAGACAAGCAAAAAAAGAAACACGATGTTACCTTTGACAAAATATGGACATATCCGGAATTGAACCGGACACCTCTCGCAAACAAGCGTATGCTAAGCGAGCGTGATAAACCAACTACACCATATGCCCTTGTTATCTCTTATGCGTATTGTAATAATGTACCAACAATTTTTTAACTCGCGTAACTAAGTCATGTGTAATGTGACTGTTCGTGGCGCGAGACCCACGAAACCCCCAAGTTGAAGTTGACCTCTCGACACGTCGAGCTTCGTTCACCTTTCTACTTGATTCTGCCTGAGACGACTTTCACGACCCACACGCAATGCTTGTTAAATCTGCTAATGCACAAGAGCAAGGTGCACAGTCGGCTTCTGGCCATGTGCTTGTATTGAAACACAGTGACAAGGCAGTTCTTGTTGGAGTGCCAGAGTCATACGCGGTCAGTTTTGTCCATAACAATGTTGCTTTCTTTCTGAACCATAGAACAAGGACTTGGAACTGCTTTCACGCAATGTTTTCCCCATTGCTCAAGGAGCTTTGGCGCTAGCGACCGACGACCTCGACATTTGCCAAGGCAGTGCCATTCATATTCACAGCAGCGCTTGGGATCATATCAAATATATTGTTGGGACCATTAATGTTAGCTTTGAAGATCAGCATATTGCCACAGGAGCTGGTGAGCATGACTCGACAGTGTTCGTACGATTATTGATGTTCTCGCCGCGCAGCCGTAGGCCAGGAGTTTATCTTTGCGCATGGACAGTCCAGCGCTTCACAATCAACCAGCGCTCCGCTCAATGCCTTTCAGACTCAACCGAAGGAAGCATTCAGTCACTCGCGCGTCAATGATGGAATGTTTACACCTGCTGAGCAAATACAACAGCAGGATGCAGAGAACGTTGACTGGGGGAATGCCCCTGTAGATGATGATTCTGCCAACGGTGGCGTGTTCGAGGAGCACTACGCATCTTCCCGGAAGGGTAAAGGTCGCGCGCTTCAGCAAATTCTTTCGGATGACGAAGAGGACGAAGCGAAGGAGAACATCTTCAACGATCCCATCGTCAGTAAGCCCTCTGCACTTCGAGCGTCAATTCATTCCGCATCGGCTGGCACTCCTGTCAACACGAAGAGCGGACCTCGTTCTTCCGCCAATCGCACACTTTTCCCTACTCCAAGGAACGATGTCACCGACGTGTTCTCACCTAAGGGTAAAGGACCGGCATCCAGGGTTCGCCGAGGGTCTCCCGAGAGCTCTGGATACGAGGACAAGGCCAGAGAAGGAAGTTTGGGCAGTTACGAAGTTGTAGCTTCACCCCGCGACACATCGAAGATGCTCCTGTTTGACAAAGAGCCAAGAAGCCCAAAGGCAAACTTTGCGATCAACCGAAGTGGTACGTCTCGTCATCGCTTCAGAGCTGGCTGGGCTTAACTGTTCGTGCCACGTTCAGAAGCATCTTCTGAGCGGACTGCGACGCCGAAGTGGAGTTCCCAATCTACAAATGAAACGGATGGTGCAGAATTAGTGATTCATTCAATATCGTCTTGTCTTTGACCGACGTCATTCTTCTTAGGACAAGGTCCGTCTAACGCCAAACTGAAGTTCAAACCTCAGCAATCCCTTTCTAAAGTTCAAAGTCCCGCTATGTCTGTCAACAAGCCTTTGGTTCAGGCGCGGTCGCTATCTGGATTGGATGACAAGATTCTTGTGACCATCGCTTATCCACCCACCGGACAGGCCAGTAAGTTCAAGATCAAAGGTCGACACACTGTCGCGCGTGTCTTGCAAAGCGCGTGTACAGCATTTAGCTTGGATCATGAAGGGTGGGTCTTTCTTGAGGATTTCCACCCTGAAACAGATATTGAATGGCACTCTGTCTTTGATAGGGCGCGTCTATTTGTGCAGGAGACAGACGAGTCCGACGACGAAATGGAAATCTCGATGGAGTGCGCAAAAGAGGACACGATGAGCAAGGCTGGCGCTTGTGACGGACGGATGTTCATCATCAAGATGGACACTGAGTAAATGAGTTGATTCCTACCTAAGAAAGGGATCTGGCGAATCGTGGGTGTGCTGTGTGGATCACTGAATGTTCGTTTTAAAATCATGCAAGTCTCTCATATAGTCCCGTGTGCTCCTCGTACTGTACTCATAGACAAACATATCGCCTGTCCATGTGCGGCTTCGTTGACTTGGGGTGCTACGAGACTGAAAGGACCTACAACCGCGTGACGTCACGCAACCTTTCTTCAACCAACTATTGCATGTTTGACTCCGACTCAACATGGTCATGATGTCCCTCTCCTCTTCCCTACGTGCCGTCTTTTGTTTCCGAACCTTTCCAACAACGTTTCTTATAGTTCTCATATATTTGACGACATTTCTTTCTCTTTATTTTGCGGATCAACTTGGATCCGTGCCAGGTATTGCAAAGCAGCATGCGTATGGGTTGAGTCTGGACGAAGCTTATCGAGACTTACATCTGGTCAGTGCAATATTTGTATGCTGAATGAATGCTGTTGTTTCGGCTCTCTTTGTATCTCTCTTTCTCGTGTTATAAGCGGCACGATATCCTGCAGTATCGTCTGCAAAAGATATCGTTTCCACTGCACGGTGCACATCATGGTATAAACTTTCGGATACGGTCATAAGAATCGATGGGTGCTCAAACTGGGCTTGGTCGAATGCAAGGCTGTGTAGGTGTTTAAAGCTGTGTTCAGTACGTTCTTTGATCGTGGAATCTTGCCTTGACGGGTACTCAGTCTCTTACTAGACCTCCTTGCTGACAGAGATAATTATAGATTGCAACGCGACCACATCCATATAACTCGCGCGAGAATGATCGCGTACGGTCGTATCTCCTCAATCGCGCATCTGCCATTGCCGAAAATCATAACCATATGACTGTCTTAGATGATTCTAAGACATCAGTATCGTTCATCGACGGTGCTCACGCAGCATACTTCGAGGGCAACAACATTCTTGTCAAGATTGATGGTCATGACGAAAACTCCAAGGGTGCGAATCTTCCAGAGGATATCAATAGGAAAGATTGTTCATTTCGCTTCGATATAGCCAACGGAGTCCTGTTCTCTGCACACTTTGACTCCGTATCGACAGGACCTGGGGCAACTGACAATGGCATGAGCGTTTCAGCTCTACTCCAGATGATCAAGTATCTTGCAACCCATAGACCTCGTCGCACCGCCGTGTTCAACATAAATAATGGCGAGGAAGATGGACTCCATGGGGCACATGCGTCAGTGTTTTCCGACAGATAGAATGGCTATAGGCTTTACATTGTGAGTTTTTGGCTTAACAGATTTTTGGAACACCCGTGGTCGAATTTGACTTCAACCTTTCTGAACTTTGAAGGGGCAGGGGCGGGCGGGTAGGTCTCAGTCTCATGATGTACTCATTTTCCTAGCTTAAAAGGCCGTTGGGATCTTTGTTTTCTGCTATGTCAGACGACCTCTTTTGTTTCGTACTACCTCCCTCGTCGAACTTCAAGCCTTCAGGAACGTCCCTCATCCTCACGCCAACGCTTTGACTGCAGACGCGTTTGCCCGAGGCGTTGTACGGTCTGAGACAGACTACGCAGTTTACTCGGGTCCCAAGGGAACATATGGGCCTCATACGAACCAAAACAATACGGAGACATCTGCCTACAAGGGACCAGGAGGCGGTATGCGAGGTGCGGATGTTGCGTTCTATCGCAGAAGGGCGAAATATCACACACCGGACGATTCCGTACGATCCATGGGCAGAGATGGTGGACGGAGGGCCCTTTGGGCCATGATGGAGTTAGTTCGAGGTGCCGGAGATACCTTGCTGAATGCAGACACGCAGAATGAAGATGCGGGGGATGTTGTGAGTGAGAAGGAAGGCGTTGTATACTTTGATCGTGAGTTTGTGCCTACAAGCAACCGAACTTGCGACTGATAATTCTTTATTGCTCCAGTATTTGCAAGCTACTTGATTGCATTCCCACTTCGCCTTCTCCTTGCTGCTGATATCGTTCTGCTGGCCGGTGGTCCCTTGGTTATCGCTATACTTGCATTCTCTTTATCACGCCAGTCAATACTCGCACGCCAAGCGCAGCCGGAGAAGCGATGTATTGATGGGTTGCGGGGTTATGGACGTTTTCCATTCGCTCTTGCATTGACCATTGGTGCCCAAGTTGGGCTGGTGGTGGGCTACATCAAATTAAACCCATACGTACGTTTTCTCACTCCATATTGGAACAGAAATGGCTTCACTGACTTACGCCCCTGGCAGACAATTCATGCTCATGCGCTCGCAACCACATTATCGATGTTCTCACTCTCCTACCTAACCTTAGCGATCCCTTTGTCATTCGCAGAGAAGGTCCGCCCCGTGACACCTGCGAGGCAGAAATTCATTGTCCTCTTTGAGTTATATACCCTGACCTGGGTACTTCTCCTCGGCGCGACCGTACTCATTCAGCACACGAATATTACAGGTTTGTACTGGGTTGGGGCATGGAACGCGTGCGCATTACTGGCTGTCATGATCAGCTCTGCGGAAGGTTTAATAGGAACAGGAAAAGCCGGACGCGAACTACGCATCCCTGCGACTAGCGCAGGCGATGATGTGGATGTGCAGGGTGAGGGCAGCGGCGCAGTACCAGATGATTCTTCCGGCGATGCTCGGCATCACCCCGGAGAAGGAGTGGGTGGAGATATGCCAGAGGAGCTCGATACCTCTGAGACGACCCCGCTCATCAGGCATCGTGCTTCTGCAATCTTGAAGTCCGAACAAATCCTGGACGAAGGCACTCAGGATAGAGCATTCTTCTGGTGGATCTCGGAGGTAATGTTATCTCTACCTATTCCCGCAGTTCTACTAGGGGCACTTGCTTTCTTATGGACCGGAGCTATGCCTCAAACCGTCGTCGATGGAGGCTGGGTTGGCACCGGTGAGTTTCTTCCATACCTGCAAAAAATTGGTTAACACTGGCCTTCATAGTATATGCGCCCTTGTCCATGCTCTCTGTTCTGGTTCTTATCCCTCTGTCGCCTTTTGCCCACAAATTACACCGCTCGCTCACTCTTCTCGTGCTTGTCGTGTTTGTGGCGGCGACGGCATATGCATGGCTAATTTGGCCATTCGACTCCGACGGCGCGCGGTGCAAAATGTTTTTCAGTAGTCGCGTTGAACTGGCAAATCTCTCAGTCTCTGCTGGCGGTCTGGCCCAGTCACCCGATTCAGCGAACAAGCTTTACCAGCCAGCGGTAGTGCGCGCTATAATGGAGCTGACTGGAGTTGCACCCTACGTTGAGCTTGCTGTCAAGGAGTTGCCATCGTCGTCGCGAAGCAAGCACGTTCACTGTGAAGACAATTTGCTTCGAAATGGGCAGCGGACTTGCTATTGGGAAGTTGACCAATCCCTGCTACCTGCGCCGTCTGATCTGTCATACCTTCGTTGTACTACGAAGGACAACCATACGACCTTCGATCGCTGCGAGGGTATACAAGAGGAGAT
This sequence comes from Heterobasidion parviporum, assembly GCA_002994785.1. Taxonomy (NCBI): domain Eukaryota; kingdom Fungi; phylum Basidiomycota; class Agaricomycetes; order Russulales; family Bondarzewiaceae; genus Heterobasidion; species Heterobasidion parviporum. Next base: position 149,417 of record PDUQ01000042.1, on the reverse strand, counting down.
GGGACCTAAACAGGCGTGGATCTATTTCAATGGAACGAGGATCGACGGGTCGTCTGCGCGCTTTGTGGTCCATGGAACAAATACACGGGCCTGCCGAATTCACCTTGATGGACTCGATATCAAACGATACCGCGTCCTATCATCTGAACTATCTTCTCCAGGCACCCGCAAAGAGAACACAGACTGGCACGAATACGAGATTCCAGGATATGTTAGCGTTCGTGAGGTGCGGCTTTGGAGCAGAGAGTGGGAGCGCACATTCCATGTGGAAATCGAATGGGAAGAAAACGGGAAAGTCGATGAGATTGGAGGGAGCGTCGCCTGTTCTTGGGCGGAACATCAAGGTGGATGGATCACCGGTGTCGCGCACGGCTTGCATGATGGTTTGAAGTTATATGGTGATGAAAACATGGGTGCGCGCATTCCAGCGTTAGAGGAGGCATTGACGTTTGTGCCGGAATGGGCAACTTTGACAAAGTTGAGGGACGGACTGGTGGACGCTGTAGTCGGTTTCAAACTATGATACTGCTTCATCTGAGTGTTGTTGTTGACCTACTCATCTTCATAGCTGTAATTATATGTCTTCTTGTGAATCTTCTTCTGATTTTCGTTACTGCTCAATCCTACCCGCGATCGCCTTCCACAAGACGCGTCGCGAAACGCGGTCTCTTGATCTCATTGCTCGTCCACGTGAGTCATTCCATTGGCTCGAGCGTTTGCTCAGCGCCAAAAAGCTCCGTCTCACTCTTCCACCACGACGACCGTCGTCTTCGAACGCCCACCAATGCCGCGACGGAATGCATCCACGCACTGGTTGCATGCTCTATGTCGCAGGGGCTATTCAACCAACCAGAGCTCATCAAAAATCGTGCACATCCCCAGATCCAATGTATACCGCTTTGGTGATGCAAACGGTGCACGCAGTGTGTTCCGCGATTTGGAGTGGACTGTAAATGATGGAGAAAGTTGGGCTGTAGTCGGTTCGGGGTCGGGTGAAAAGACCGCATTATTGGAGGTACGTTTATAACGGTTGTACGCCCTGTAAGTGAATCAATCTGCATCGTTCGGTTTTATGTCATATGCTCCCTTGTCCTCAAAATGACAATTCATATTAACAGGCCCTGCTGGGCAATCTACGCATCTCACCTCCACCGACAGGTGGTCCGTTTCCCTTCCTCTCCAATCTGTTGTCGGATTCTTCCAAGGCGAATAGGCCCTTTCATGAACAAGTGTCCCTTGTTTCGTTTGCCCATCGCCCTCGTGCATCAGGTGGTACATTTTATGACTATACTGCACGGTATGGTGCTGTTCGTGAAGAGGACCGCATCACCCTGAGACAGAGTATGTTCCCCGAAGAGTCGGGGCTCATACACAACTCAATTTCGTCATTCATTGTGGACGGTGAGATCGTCCCAGGTAAGGAAGAGAAGGAGGAGCGGGTGAGACACTTTCAAGAGTGGGTAGAAAAGCTAGGACTGGAACATCTTCTAGACCTTCCTCTGGTGGCTCTGAGTAACGGACAAACAAGGAGGGCCAGAATTGTCAAGGCCCTTTTGAATAAGCCAGGAATTTTGCTCTTGGACGAACCTCTCAGTGCGTGCGATCCTAAATTGATACTCATCATCGCGTCTGAGGCGTATTTCCTTCACGGCTCTACAACTTTGAACAGCTGGCCTTGACGTTCAAATGCGCCCCACCCTGCTGTCGCTCCTACATCAGCTTCACGAATCTCGTAATTCCCGCGTGATATTGGGTTTGCGAATGCAGGATCCTATCCCTGAATGGATCTCCCATATTGCTGTTGTCAGCGGTGGCCGCGTGCAAGCCGGCCCCAAACAAGATATAGAAGCAATCATCGAGTCAACTAAACGACAGGACGGGCAGACCAGTACCCTTGGAAGCAACGCAAAAGCTGCATCCAAGGGGCTTCCTCAAGTCTTGGTAGATATGCGCAACGTGAATGTGAAATATCACGATCGTCATGTAATCATCTCTTCTATATCCCCGAGTTTTATTGTGTTCAACCTGGAGCTACAGGTCCTCAAAAATATCAACTGGGTTATCAAGGCCGGTGACCGATGGCATCTCCAAGGAGCAAATGGTATCTCATCTCGTTGCCTTTCCCAGTATTGTATTAACCTTCGTAAATTTACAGGATCAGGGAAAACAACCCTGCTCTCCATGTTAACCGGCGATCACCCCCAATCATACACCCAACAAGCTCCCTCTTTACTCTCTCTTTTTGGTTCCCCACGTCGCACACACGCGACTGCAACCCTGCGAACCCGCATAGGCGTTGTCTCCCCCGAGCTTTACAATGCGTGGCCCCGTGCGCGGAACATGAGCGTTTGGGAGGCGGTCGCTACTGGTTTTGACGGCGGCTTTGTACCATTAGGAGAACGCGGCCTGGGTGTCGGATTGCGCGGCGAGCTCGGCCCGGAGGAACTCGCTCGGCGTGAGCAGCGGGTATGGGAGGTCCTGGGGAGACTAGGTCCGCAAACTTGGGGTGGCGATGTGGAGCAGGACACGCCAGAGGAATTTTCGAAGCGGACGTTTTCTGAGCTGCCTGCAGGCGCCCAGGGTATGGTTCTCCTGATGCGCGCACTGGTTGGGCAGCCGGAAATCGTACTGCTTGACGAAGTGTGGGCTGGGATGGATGAAGGGATGATCAAGGCGGCTAGACGATACCTCAAGGAGGACGGTGTTGGTATGGACCAGGGAGTTGTGGTCATAAGCCATTGGGAGGAAGAGGTGCCATGGGGAAAGGCCGAGGGTGTCCGGCGCTTTAGGTTGGATGACGGTGTTGGTCAGGAGATTTAGGCCGGCAGATGGTTCGTTTATTTCTACGCCGGAGACTAGGCCTATAGAACTGGTCTCTGATATTATATGGATACATTCACGTGAACGAGGTCTAGCAATTCAAACCTACACAAGATAAAGCAGTCGACGTAGTACAAGCAAAACAACATGATAGCAATGTTTCGAGCAGTGCGAACAATTCGACGATAACTTTCAAGAAGGGGAACAAAAAAGAATTATTTTGAACAACGCTGGCTCACCACGGGCCTTCCGAAGCGTTCTCCCATCCTGTTTCAGAGAGACCATCATCTTCAACTTGGTGAGAGGTGGCAACTGGTGGCCAAAGAGCAGGAGATCCTCCATAAGAAGGTCCAGAATACGGGTATCGAAAGATGACGTTTGATCCTGTACCTGTGGCAGATGCCACCTCCGCATCGTCCTCGGCGCCTCCGTCATCAGTTTCAGATGGCCAAGCTTTCCTTAATGGTGCGTTCCAGTCTTCTTCATCCTCGACAGGGGCATCGTGGCGCGATGCATTCTCGTCAGAGTTAGACCAAGCTTTCTTCAGCTTCACGTTCCAGTCCTCTTCGACAGGGGTACCTTGGCGTGACGTGTCCGGAGAACTAGCGCTCGCAGCACTGTCATCGCGCTTGTCCTCTTCCTCAACATCAGCTTGTTTGCCACGTGAATTCTCGGGCCCTGTGACAACGAGATCAGGCATCTCCTGTTGTGAGACGAACTGAGAGGTCACCAACCTCGTTCTCCACGGCCCCTTCCCCTGCCTCTGCCTCTGCCTCTGCCCCAGCCACGACCTCTCCCTTCCTCTTCAGCCTGTTTGCGCTTCTTCTCGCGCTCATACTTATTGCGCTCCGTGCATATTTTGCTGCACGTGGCACCGTGTACCTTGCATTTCCATTCCACCTTCTGCTCTTCATCTTCATCCTCCTCCCCATAGTTGGCCCATGGTGACAGATGCTGCGTGGCTTCTTGTGCATTGTCCACGACCACTTGCGGAGGGGCTGGAGGCCCTGAAAAGGTATATGGGATATCGTAGCCATTCTCGTCCTCGTCCTCGTCTTCGTCTTCGTCTTGATCGTCGTGCCTGCGAGATCGAAGAGCCGTCATCGCGCGGGTCCGTTCTACTTCGTCGTCGCTCTCGCTGTCATCCATGATATCTCGTTGGCTTCCATTCCCTACCGTGATCGCGACACTATCGTCGCTATCTTCAGGATAGTCGCTCCATCGCATTGTTTGAGGCGGCACAGCAGACGGCTTTGGAGGCAAGCCGGGAGGCGGGGGCAGCGGACCTTGATCCAAGGTGAGTTTATTGGTTGCAACGTGACTCCAAGCAGCGTTCGCTTGGAGTGATGGTGTCGGCGACCTGAGCCCTGGCGGCGGGCTATTGGCCCCTACATAGTACAATGAATATTTGAGTAAAACGGTGGAAGAAAAGGAACAAGCTTGCAGTGACTCGTGATAGTCGTCGTCGTCGTCGTCGTTGTCGCAGCAGCAGGCTTCAGGGGCACTACAGGTGAAGGAGCCTTGATCTCGGGCGGATCGCCTCTCACTCAATAAGACAGAAAAGGTTAGGAACGGCGGAGCACGATTGGATAGGGACACATACCGGAATTTGTGGTAACGATTGGAGCCGCTGGGTTCGGAGTATTTACGCGGGGCGATGACTGCGCAGACCTTTTCTTTTTCTTTTTGTTCTGCGAAGACGAGCTCCCATTCTCTTTGGCTGCAGCCCACTCGCTCGAACCCGCTGAATCAAAAGTGTCTCAGTACGTTGTTCGATGAAATCAAGCAGAGGCCGTGCGGACGTACGTGGAGGCGAAGGACGGGATGGGGCAGGCGGAGGGAAAGCGTTTACGGGAAGCGGGGAGCACATAGGTTTGTTGCTATGCGTCTCGGTCGGTGGTTCACAGTAATGCGAGGGCGGATAAGGGTACACCATGCTGTTAGGAATGAACATCTTTCCGTTTAAGTCCGGCCTAGAACGAAATGGGTGTTGAAAATCCCATCCCTTGAACCAAACCTCCTTGATGTCCACGCGCCTCCACCCTGCCACAGCTATCTAACAAACGTCAAAGATACGGAATTGAGTGATGGACGAACCGTCTTTTTCTATATCTCGCGCGTTCGTCAATTTGCAGAAGAATATTCGTGTGAATTTATCTTTCTGCTCTTCAGCCGGGTCACTGAGCACCTCCGCCCACTTATGAGCACCGAGCAAGCTACGGAAGCGATCAAACTCGCGATCGATCTCGATGAGGACCATGCTTGGGGCCTGTACGAGACAGTGAGCCACTCATCGACCAACATCGATTGGGCGGATACGAACCGAGGGTTTGTGGTAGAGTGCGTAGAGTGGCCTGGGGCCTGTGCAGCACGCAAGCCATCGGACAAAATCCTCCTGCTCTTGTCGCTCCTCAAAGTTCGTTCTCAAAGGATAAGGGTGGACCACGGATAGGTACTTCGGCCTATCCTTGATCGGCTCGGGACTGGGGGCTCTCTTGGGCATATTATTGACTGGAACTTTGGAGGAATTGGTAGGCAGTACCAAGATGGTGGGAAGCAAGGTCTGGCAGAAGACGCTGGATGCGTTTATGTACTAAATCTGACCTAGACGCTTTGACATGGCGGCCGACAAACGGTATCTGAGATATATCTTGGCAAGAAAAGTGTGGCCTTCACAAAGCAACTGTCTGTGCGATCAATTATCAGTGTCGATGGCGGTCGATGGGCATGGCTGCTGCGCTGACAGAAGGCCTGAATATACGGGGCGTGGGAACATTTCGATTGCGCGCACTTTGCGCGCAGAGAGTGCGCTGCAGAGAGTGCGCAGAGCTTGGAGTTTTCCGTGGAAATATTGTGGGAACCCACATGGAAAAGGTGAGCTTACATCCAAATTTCACGCCTTTCTATCATAAGTGAAGGATATTGTGTACTTAGAAGCCTTTGTCCCTTTTCATGGGTTTCCCGCTGGATTTTCATCGAAAACTTAGGCTCTGCATTCAATGCTTTGTTTTCTTGGGTGGCATCTGTGCACCCGGGTCCTGCTGAGCGTGGCGCAGTGACCAGTCACTGCAATGAACGCAACATGGACACCCGCCGCAGCTATCGTGGAGCGTCTGAGCCAATAGGCATTATCTCGGGGCAGTGCGCAGGGTCAAGAGTTTGTCAAAGGTTTGGTGCTAAGAAGCCGCAGACAAGCTACACGCTTCGATTAGCCGGCGAATGTTCCTCGTCGACGCCGCAAGGATAGATATAAAGAAGAAAGCTTTCATATGAACATATCATCACATACAGCATAGAGAGCGCAGAGCATGGGAAGAAAGGGCCTCGTCTAGGTGAAGAACGAGAAAACATAAACGAGCAGCATTTTCGTAAGCGCCTTGAACGTTCCAGCATACGCACACGTGGAAGGCCATTCCCAAAGCATCAAGGCGATCAAGGCGACGAAGAAAAAGCGCTTGAGATACCATCCAGGGTTGTCATCGTACGCACGGCCGATCCACTCCAGCTCACGGGTCAGAGTGTCTTGCGGAGGCAGCGTGATTGGCTCCCATGGCTCCTGGTCGGTCCCTGCTCGGATTCTCCTCGTCAGATCCTAAATAAATCTTGATGCTCGGCAGCAGTAGACACACTTACACCCCACGACAGCCAGCCGTCGCTTTCCTTCGGCGAGCGTGCTAACGGCGAGAGCTGATAGCTTCTCTGGATCCATTGAGTAAAACGGGGCACAGCGACTGCGGTCCATAGCCTGATCACAGAGTAGAATCGCGCAGGGGTGAGAGCGGCCATCATAATACGACAAACAAATCTTCGCTCACTCGACATTTCGGGAGATCCCACCATACCTTCACTTGATGGAGATCGAAATCGCCGTTGGGCTCAAGCGGAAAATCGACCTGGTCCAGGCATGGTCCATAGGCCACGGCTGGAATGGTTGCGTACAGATGAACGCGGATACACCTGAAACAGTCGCCGTTAGCAATTCTTCGTTTGAGAATATAGCCCACGCAAGAATCCAATGTGCAAAGGCCATCCTCAAACGGCGACCGAACAAGCGGAAGCCTTGACTGCCATACTAGGATCGCCGAGGAGATGTAGTTCCCTATTAGAGAGAAGAATAGCTCACCCAGGAGTAACTCTCGTTTTATCACTGCTGCGCCTGATAGGCCTCTTGAAGCACCAGAGGCGTACGATGTCGATAAAACCTGCAATGGTCGGATCCCACTTTTCGACGTATCTGAGGAGGTGTTCAAACTGCATATCTAAAACGAGTGAAAGATCCAGAAGGTAGCGAGCTCAAATATGATCATTGTGTTCCTCTTGCGGTTCAAAGGCGTGGTCTCATCGTCAAGCAGTGTCAAGGTCTTGGAGGAGAACAAGGAATTGTGTCGTAACATGTCTGCCTTGTCCTCCGTCGTGTAGAGTGGCGCCTAGATGTCCCATAGTCTTGAAGAAACCACAGCCTCACAAAATAAGACGATTTGATGTGGACAGTCTGATGAGTGCTGGGGTTGCGATGAGCTGAAGACCAGACCCAAACTGGACGTGTCGCAACATTCACACGGCTGCTTATTCCACGTCTTTACAATCCCTTCACATTCATTGCCTGTCCTTACATCTGCGCTTGATTTTACCATCGATGAACTCGTTATACACTCTTGGCGTCCGACAAACAAGCTCCATACAGGCTGATTTGGAGCGGATGCGCGGTGGAGACAGTTCCGCCTCCCTGCTAGGTTGGTTGTTGTCCAATTGCTTTGCATCCGCGCTATGTACAAGTTTGTACACCACTGACACTTCTGTTAGGGCAGGTTTCAGCCTCCCTATCCGCGATGAACAGGACCATCGACGATTATGACTCTATGGCGCGCCGAGAGATGATAAAGGCGAAGCAGGAGAAGGCCGTCGTGTACGTGCGCTTGAGCCTCGAGGCGCGCGGAAAACTAACGTAGCGTGCATGCGTTCAGGCGAGTGCAGAAATTTCGGACCGACTACTTTGAGCTGAGAAAAGAGTTTGAGCGACTGAAGACGCAAGCGGAAGTTGAGGTATGCCTAGTTCTTCATCGCTTCCCGTCTCCACGAAGGCCTCGGCGCGGCTTGACCGATGCACCCTCCTGCGCCGCACGCCCCTCAGCAACGGGCAGAGCTCTTTTCAGGCACAAATCCTCTCTCACCCGGTGCCTCCGACGCACGGCGACGCTTTACGCCCTCTGCGCCGCCGAACGCTCCCGAGCACACCGAGTCGCCCTTCCGGACGCCAGAGCCATTCATGGCAGCCACGCGGGAGCAGCACGCGCTGCACGAACACTCGTTCCTGCAGAATACGGACACGCGGCTGGATGAATTCATCGCGCAGGGCCGCGAGGTGCTAGATAACCTCGTTGATCAGCGGAACATGCTCAAGGGCACGCAGCGGCGGCTGCTGGACGCGGCGAACACGCTCGGGCTGAGCAGGGACGTCATTGGCTGGATCGAACGCAGGAGGTGCGTTTCTCACGGACCCTGGTTCGTGCGCAGTGCTTCGCTGAGTGGTCGAACAGCACGCAGGACATGTATATTTTCATTGCGGGTGCTGTCTTCACGTTTTTCTGTTTTTATCTTATCTGGAGGTACCTTGGATGAGGGCGTAGGGGATCCACGGACTGTTGCTGCTGCTCGTGTACCATATGTCCCGGTAATAACAATGCTTGTTATATCCACAGACTGCCGGAGTTGAGCAGACCAACATGCGCTCTAGCTATTGTTGCACACCTGAAAATTTTATTGAGCTAGATGTTGTCTATGACCAGCATATCAGCATGTGTAGTACCATTGACTTCAAGCTGACAGGTCACTTCTTCTTTGCGCCTGCTAACAATTTTATTTATTCCTCTTCAAGGTATCGAGAGATCGGGCGACATGAATGAGAGTGTTAACAAAAATATGACCCTTAGTGGGATCTAACGTGTAGAAATGACCCTTCGTGGGATTGAATCGTTGGTGTTGACTCGATGCAGGTGTTCAAACCCAGTGAGAATCCCCCCACGGCTGAGAGGACGAGGTAGGACGAGATCGGAGCTTCCTATCTTGTCCTACCTCGTCCTCTGGCGTCATCAAATCTGGACTTATGCCATCAATCCATCTGAGTATATATTGTGTCATCCGAAATTTCCGATGCTTCCATATCCTCTCATTGGACCCTGTAGGAACTTCAGATATCTCACTCTTTTATTAGAATCACAATAAACATTTGAATTTTTATTTGTTCTACTACCAAAATATGCGAGAAAAAAAAACATTGCAGCGCGGGGCAATCACACGAACAACTACATGACACACAAACATTACTCTCACGAGGAACTAGGCCCGCCGCCCCGTGCGCCTGCGATTCCATCATCGTGCTCCGAGGGGACGATGGTGAACGCGTCCCACTTGCGCTGTTGCTTGAGCTGCGCAACCTTCAACCTATAGAGCTGCAAATACAAACCTTAGACGGTGTGGATTGTACGAGCAAGCCGGGCACTCACCTGTTTTGTGCTCTCGTCCACGGCCAGCCAGATCTTCGTAAACTCCGCGAGGGTCGTCGGCCCGTGCTCCTCCACATACTCTTTCATAAAGAGCAAGCTGTGGAATGTGTCAGTGTGAGATTGAGAACAGTTAAAAAATACATACCGATTGATCTGAGGCACCGCCGGAGGTGCGCACATCTTTGGCTTCTGTTCGCCGGTCCTCTTCGTGCGCGCGGGCTTGGGTCGTTCGGCAGCGTCGGCAGCGTCGGTGACTTGAGATGCCAGCGCAGCGATGGAGAGGGAAGGGGGGGATGGGCCATTGAGTGCCAACACGCATGAGACAACGAGGGTGGGTGTCGGTGCATCTGTCAACGGAGTGATTTTTCTACTGTAAGGAAAAATTGAGTCAGTGCAAGGAGAGTGAACAAAAATTAGATTACTAACAAGGGGTCCATAATCTTGCAATGCGCGGCGGAAATAATGCCAGTGAGATAAGTTTGAATCAAAGAGCGAGGGTTCTCACCACGATGGCCGTAGATGGCTCCACTGTCTTTGAATGGAGCACAGGAAAGACCCCTTCCCGTTCCTTGCCTTTCGATGGCCCCGCGCGAGGATGTGAAAGTGATGCTTTGGCCGGGTCCGATACTTGCATGAACCCAATGTCGGCAGGTGCGTGCGTGCCTACATGTGCCATTCCCGGGCTTGTCGGTACGAAGGTACCGTTAGTGACGGAAAGAGGATGAATTGAGGAACATACTCTTACAAATGTCCTGGTCTGCATCCTTGTGGTTGTCGTCAAAACCCGCCCCGCTTGATTTTGACGGCACGTCCGTGTCTGTATTGTTGTGGTCCTCGTGACCATCCACTCTGCTCGGATGTGATGGGAAGTCCCCATACATGTCTTTGAGATCGTCGACTGGCTCGGCCAGGGGTTCTAGCTGGGGTGTTTCAAGGGGGGGAAGTGGCCATGGAACAAGACAAAAGACTGCACACACCTGTGGGTTTTCCTTCTCGTTCTCGCCTTCTCATCGAGTTTCTAATTGTTGTCATTTTGTAGCGAGTGTCGGTGCACTCAGTTGTCGTTTGGAAGGTCGTGTGGCTTCGACTGCACCTTCCTCGAGCTTGACAAGCTCACGCTTCTTGCCGTGAGTCTCATACCATTTTGGATAGTCGTTAGTTGCGATGTGTTCGATTTTCCAATTATCTTGACAGAGCCGCAGCTCAGGATATTTGCTGCGGAGTCTTCTAACAAGGAGGTCGTGCGCCCTGACTAAGGCATTGCCCCACTTGATGGGAGCAATCCTGTCCTGCATGAGTTGTTCCCAAACCTTGCGACACTCCCAACGAATGGAGTTGACCTGTGCCTTGTTAATCACCCGAACCATCGGCATGCACGACGAACCTCATAGTTTTATTTTTTTCTCCCTCTTCCTCATCCTCTACAGTGAACTCATCCCGCTTGTTATACCTGTTGCGCGTCCAGTAGGCCTTGACCGTGGCATTGTCGTAGGTGCCTGGGTCAAGCTCTGTGAAGGCAGGATCGCTCGGCGCTGTGCCGACATTGATGATAGACGTGAGTGGGGATATACTTGAGTTGTTCACGGTCCCTGAGACGAGACTGTACACTTGCGGCAGCGCTTGAATCATTTTATCGAGGAGGTCCCTGTATTGAAAGTGAGCATGGTGCATATATGCACGGAAAATACTCACCTTGATGCTTGCAAATTTGCTTTGAGCGCGAGGCAAGTTGTCTTCAGTTTTTCGTGATCTTCAAAGAGCAATTTGAAGGTGGAGTTGTTGAATTGAAGGAGGTCTTCGGTGGTCGCGTTGTCGAGTGTTGGTTGGCGAGACCACGGTTGCGTTGGAGGTGGTGTAAAGAGCTAGACAAAGTGAGAGAAAAATCAGGGCCACAACATATGATATTACCTGTGATTGTATGCTGCCGATGTAAGGCGAACGAGTGCTCTCGGGGTGCAAATGGGACGTTGGAGTGTGGGTCCAAGGAGCGGAGAGAGAAGGAGGGTCAGGCAAGTTGACAACTGAAGACTCGGCAGAGCTGGGTACATCGAGATCCCTCAGCGAGGGGAGTTCCGAGAGGGGGGACGGGAGATGGTGTTGGGAGAACATAACAGAATGTCGACATGTCGCGCAAGCAGCACAACGGCGCTTGTGCGTCATGTGATTGTGACGAAGTGCCTCTGCCACACGACACTCCTCCCGCTGCCCACTCCCATAGACCGACGGGCGTGGACTCACACATCCAACGCATCCTCGTCGTCCGTCTCCTCCGTGACGTGCGAGTCTGACAGCACCCATATTCTATAGGATGCCATCCGTCACCACGCACTCGATACCCCTCCCCTCTACCAGCGCGACGTCTTCCAACGCGTGTTATGCGCAATCGGTACGTTGTGTTCACGTCTCTCCCGCCTTGTCGACTCATCATCCAAAATTCGACACAAAAGAACCACACAATTTGCCCTCCTCCTCCTCCTCCCCTCCTCCTCCACCTGCCCTCGCTCGCCCTCAATGTTTTTACCATCCCTGTGTTGCCATCAATATCCTCGTCACTCCAGCCTCGTCTCTCTATCTCTTGGCCCCCCGTCTCTCGCGCTGTGTCTCTCGTGCCGTGTCTTGCGCCGTGTCTCGCGTCTGTCGTGCCTCATCTGTCTCTCTCGTTCTCTGCCTCGTCTGTCTCTCTCATTCTCCGCCTCATCTGTCTCTCTCGCTCTCCACCTCTCTCTCTCGTCTCTCTCGGCGCCCCATCCATCTCTCTTGTTCTCCACCTCTCGTTCTCCGCCTCTCTCTCTCGTCTCTCTCTCGTCTCTCTCTTGGCACCCCGTCTCCGCCTCTCAGGGCCCCATCTCTCGAGCCATGTCTCGCGACGCGCCACCCTGTGCGCCTTGTCTCGCGTTGCGCCGCCCTGTGCGCTCTCTCTCGCGATGGCGAGGCTCTGTGTGTGCCCTTGTGCGCCCTCCCCCGTGACGTGGGATCCTGTGAGCCCTCTCTCACGACGCGCCGCCCTGTGAGCCCTCTCTCGCGATGCGAGGCTCTGTGCACGGCCATGTGAACCGTCTCCCGAGAGGTGCAGTCCTGTGAGCCCTCTCCCGCGACGCGCCAACCTGTGCGCTCTCTCTTGCGATGGCGAGCCTCTGTGCGCGGCCATGTGAACTGTCTCCCGTGAGGCGCAGTCCTGTGAGCCCTCTCTCGCGACGCGGGACCCTGTGCGCCGTCTCCCGCGCCGTGCCGCTCTGTGAGCCCTTTCGCACGCCGTGCCGTTGTGTGAACCGTCTCCTGCGTGGCGAGGATCTGTGAGCTCTCTCCCACGAGGCGCGGTCCTGTGAGCCCTCTCCCATGAGGCGTGGTCCTGTGCGCCGCTCTGTGAGCCCCTTCGTGCGCCGCGCCACACCGCGAACCATCTCCCGCGCGATGAGGCTCTGTGAGCCAGTTAGGTTACGGTCGGTTCATGTCTCTCCTGCCTCGTCAAATCATCATCCAAAATTGAAAGCTGGCCATGACATGTTCGCGTACGTGACACGGACCGTCTGGTAGTTGAAAACATCTCGTGCTTCTTTGTGTCTTATTTCTTTCTTTTGCTTGTACATGTACCCACCAATAACTGTGTATCTAGTGTGAATACAATATATACAGGTGCTTGTATCTAGAGCGCCTGCGAGCACGAGCACAACACGAGCGCGAGTTGCGCCAAGTCGTGCCGGAGCAGTCACATGACAAGAAATAAAAGGTTTGCGACAGAGAAAACAATTCAAAAACAAACAAAGACAAAAGAAATACGGAAAGTCGAAGAAACCAGAAGATTCTCCTTAGTTTCTCAGTTCTTTGAAAAGGTTTTGACAGCAAAATCTCTTTTTTCCTACCTGGTCACACCTGGTCACATTTCCGTGTGAAGTTTCCTACCTCGTCCTCTCAGCCGTGGGGGGATTCTCACTGGGGTTCAAACCCACTGGGGGTCAGTTATTCCCACGGCGTAAGCTACCTAAGCTGCCTTCCTTTTCGGGACAGTTCAGCCACACACCAGCCACTCCACTTCAACTTCATTCATGAAGGTTTTCATTGAATGACTCCAGCCACACTCCCTTCTGGGGCTCAGGCACATGCCTTTTGTACATCACGTCCAGCATGTCTTGGAAGACACACACTGCCATGGACTAGGACAAAAATAGCCTTGCTAGGGTGTGCCCTTTGCACATTTAGAGGTACCTCACTCATTGGGGACTATTTGTAATTGTCTTTCCCTTTTGTTGGATCTCAGTCACTTCTGTGATGTGTACCCCAAGGTGCATTGCAATGTCAACTTGCACACAGACATCTGCCATACCCCTCCAATGCCTCGACTTCTCAGGCTCTCAACGCCTATATCTTAGGCACACTATTGTATGTTTGTTATCTTTCTCTAACCTCATTATTTGTTCTCGTGGCATAGGTCCTTGCTGTTCCTAGTTGTTTCTCAGAGTTTGTCAAGGCTATCACACTCAACTGCTAGTTCCATGTATTTTTGCACTGTATATTGGTTCATGCACATCAATAGGCAACCATGATTTTGGCAGGACTATTGTTGGTTACCACAGGCAATTTGTATCTAACCCTCAATGGCACTATTGATCAGTGTGAGTGTCCATCTTGTGGCTATCATCCACTATTACTTACTGCACACTTGTAGTCATTATAGAGTTTGCCTTGTCATGCAAGTGGAAGGCAATCCACTACTTCAGGCGAAATAAGATTAGGCTCTTCTTAAAAGAAGGCCTGTAAAATTCAGTATCCTCTAGAGGTCTTGTGAAACTACAACTCATAGTTGCCATCTGTATTTCTTGTATCATTGTGTGCCAACCAGAGAGTCTATGTCCTACATTTGACAAACACAGGATTTGCCAACTGGTAACTCTTGCTCTTATTTCTATTCTTTAATTCTCTGCTAATGAATACTGTCAGTACTGCATACTTAGGAACCTCTGCTTTTGCCATTTGAGGTTACATTGGAGCTAGAAAATTACAAGGTGCCACTATAGTTGTTGATGTATGATCTCCTACCTTTTCGTGTTAACGCTTACGTTACATTCCTTTAAGCATACTGTCCTTACTCTATACCTTATTAGATAATCTGCAAGTAGTTAGTTTTCCGCCCGGTGCTCCTCATCCCTCAGTCGTTAACCATCTACTCGATGGTCTGACTGAGGTGAGGAGCTCCGTATCTATCTACAGGGTCCATACTTATTTGTTCCTAGTTTTCCCCTTCTCGCAGGTACCTAATACAGTCGTTAACCATCTACTCGACGGTCTGACTGAGTTTTCCCCTTCTCGCAGGATCACCACTCTCATTAGGTTATGGGCCCTGAGAGCATTCTTTAAAAACCAGCTTTACAGTATCCTCGAGACAGCGAAGAACAGGCCAATTGTCCATCACATATACTCTAAAACAAAATTGAGCCACGACTCGCTCATATCTACTACAAGAAGAAAATTTCCCTTGTACACCCGTCTTCATCCCCAGCCCCGATGTCAGCTACTCTCTCTTCATCTCTCGGTGTCTACATACTGCCTGAGGCCGAGAGATTAACCATGGCCAACTGGGTGGATTGGATGCCGCGAATCTTAACGGTATGCCAGGTTAGGGGCCTCGAGCCTTACCTCCTGGGAACCATCTTTCCCCCGCCTTTGAACCTCCTGTCCACCTCCCCTGCCGCCCCTGCAGCCGCCACGCCTGTGGTGACCATGCTGGCGACCGCCGCAACTGAGACTGAGTCCGCTGCTGAAGCTTCACCGCTGTCCGCACTCGCGGATCTCCCTAGCCCTGCACCCCTGCTCCCCGCAACACAGACAGCACCGTATGCCGCTCCTGACCAACCTGCCCCCTTGTCCACCTTCTTCCCCATCTCCCTGCCGACTCCCCAGTCCACCCAGGTCCTGTATGCAGCTAGTGACGTCGAGTGGCGCGAGCGCGATAACCTCGCCCGTGCCCACATTATTCTCAATGTTGCTGATATTCCTGGTTCGGGACTTCTCATCACGGGCACGGTGGCGGACGCATGGCGCTCCTTGCACAATAGGTTCAAACTCCGGGACCCTATCGTAGTCCAGGACATGCGCTTGCGCCTTGCATCGTCATGGTATGAGGATGGGACAGCTGTTGTGGACCACTTCCGAGCGCTTCGCATGCTCCGTGACGCTGCTAATCGTGCTGGGGCTGCCATCACCGAGGGGGAGTTTTGTCAGATAGCACTGATGACGTTCCCCGTCGATGGTGTGCTCGGGACGGTGGTCATGACATTGCTCACATGTCAGGACTCCATGGTGGCCGAATTGGTTCTCTCCTCCCAGGAGACCCATATCCGCGCGAGCGCTCTGCGACGCACCACTGTCAATTTGGGCACCCCTTCATCTGGGGGCACCACGTTGATTGCGACGCAACATCCAAAATGCTCCCACTGCGGGAAGCTTGGGCACCCGATCGAGAAATGCTGGGCAGATGGAGGGCCTGCTGAAAGCAAGCGACCTGAATGGTGGGGACGCCAACATGGCCACGGGAACGGCGGTAGTGGCAGCGGGAACGGCGGTAGTGGCAGCGGGAGTAGTGGGAATGGAGATGATACTTATGGCGCCGTACTTGCAATCGGCCCTAACATTGCCTTTATGGCGTCAAAACAAACCCCTGGGAAGATGGGAGAATTACTCACGTACAGTGACTCCGGTGCGACGTATCATTATTTCGCGGACCGTCGAGACTTCATGACATATGACTTGTTCCCAAAACCAGAAGAAGGTCGTGCAGCGAACCCCGCTAGTGGCTTCACAGTAGTTGGAAAGGGGCTTGTAGTGAAGGATACCCTAGTGGGTGGGAAACGAGTAACGAGGACCTTGCATGCGTTACACGCACCGGACATGGGGCAGAACCTGTTATCCGCCCGTCAGTTTGATAGGGAAGGGGGCTGAGTAGTCACGGAGGCTGGATGAACTGTCATCATGGACTCGACTGGCCGCCACCTGTTCGAAAGCGCTAAGGCCGAGTCCGGACTGTACGTGATCCCACTATACCGCCCATCAGTGGAAGCCCTCGTTCAAGCCTGTTTATCTGTCACATGCATGGCCGACGAAGTTATAGCACTCGCAGCTTCTCAGCGACGAGATGTTGACCTACCGACATGGCACCGCTGTCTTGGCCATATTGGCCTGCGCGCCACGAAGGCAGCACCTGTTGCTGTTGATGGCATGGAAATCAAACCAGGGGACCCAGAAGGTGTTTGTGAAGACTGCATGGCGGGACGCCAGGCGCGCTGACCGTTCGACGAGGTTGTTGAGCGGGAAACCATAGTCGGTGAAAGGATCCATGGGGACCTGATGGGCCCAATGGCTACTGCCTCACTGGGCGGCAAGTGATACGCTTTCGGCCTCCGTGACGGCCACTCCGGATGGGGGGACATGTCGTTCCTTGCTTCGAAAACGGCCGAGGAGACTCTATCGGCCACACAGCGCTTTGTCGCGTGGATCCAGACTCAAACCGGCCAGCGTGTACGTCGCATTCGCACAGACAACAGTGCGGAATTTGTCAACGAGCTCTGGCGGACCTGGTGTGACAAGGAGGGGATCATACACGAGATGACAACGCCGTACTCACCTGCGCAGAACGGTGTCTCCGAGCGCGGGAACCGATCGTGGACAGAACACGCCCATTGCGTGATGCATGACAGCAGTGTTCCTACCCAGCTGTGGGCCGAGGCTTTTGCCACCGCAGTATATCTCGGGAACATGTTGCCAAGCTCCCGCTGCCCAAAGTCGTCTGCATGGGAGGTGATTTTCAACCGCCGCCCGCATGTTGAGCACCTGCACACCTACGGATTCATTGCCTATGCCAAGGTCCCAGACGAACGACGCTCGAAGCTTGAGACAAAAACGGTCAAAGCTATCCTGGTGGGGTACCACGGCCGAACCTCGTACCATTTATACAAGCCCGCCTCGGGGCGGGTCTTCCTGTCCCGAGATGTGGTATTTGATGAGGGGTCCGGCCATTGGTCTCGCACCAGAGCCGCGTCCGACGCTGCGGGGGAGACTGTTGAAGCCATCATAGACACAGGGGACTTGAGTCAAGGAGAAGAGCGAGGGACGACTGGTGAGCTGGCAGATACCGGAGATAGAACTGAAAAGGGAACCCAATTAGCACCCATAACGCGATTTGGACCCACAGACCGGAATTTACCGGTCACACCGCCTCGTCCTGCAGCCCTGCAGCCTCCTCCACCTCCTGCACCACGCCGTTCAACCAGGTTCATGTGCCCCACACAAAAGATCCACGACTCACAGGAGTATCAAGAGTGCGAGGCCCAGGCACGTGCACGCGGAGATGAATGGGCCGAAGATACGGTAACCGCTCACCTAGCTCACAACGAGTATGATGACCCCCTCGCTCACCTGGAATCGGACGCCCTTGCTCTTGTCGCCGACACTACCAATGGTCCCCTCCCGAAAATGCTTGAAGAGGCCATGTCACGGCCCGAGCTCTGGCAGGAAGCGATTGAGAAAGAACTCACCAAAATGCAAGAGTATAATGTCTGGGACGTTGTGCCTCTGCCAAAGGGAGCGGAGCTCATGGATTATCAGTGGGTGTTCGCAGAAAAATTCGACGGTGAGGGGCACGTCATCGGTCGGAAAGCGCGGCTTGTAGGGAAAGGGTATTCACAGCGCTTCAGCGTTAATTTCTTGTGGACCTCCGCAGCCGTTGTCCGCCTGGAGACTGTTCGCACCGCCCTCGCACTGGCTGCCATCCTAGACCTTGAACTTTGGCAAGTAGACTTTGAAAGTGCTTTCCTCAATGCCCCTGTCGACTCTGATATCTACATGCGCCAACCATCTGGGTTTGAGGAGCCGGGGAAGGAACACTGGGTGTGCCGCTTGAATAAAGCAACCTACGGTACCAAACAAGGGGGAAATAACTGGTGGCTGGAGCTAGATCAGGCCTACCGTCGGATGGGATACACACGGTTCTTCTCTGATTATTGCACCAGGTCAAAGATCACTAACGGAAACCGCACCATCACCCTTACACACACTGACGACACCCTCGGCCTCTCGACAACCCCGGCAGAGTCTGTGTGTGCGAAGGCCAAGCTAGCGTCTGCGTATCGTATAAAAGACATGGGCAATACCAACGGCGAGCCCGAGTTCATCCTTGGCATCAAAATCAACAGGGACAGGGCTCAGAAAACCATCCGAATCTCCCAGCGGGGGTTTCTCCTTCGCGTACTCGAACGCGCTGGAATGTCGGATTGCAGTCCGGAACCGATGCCTCTCCCTGGCGGTGGAGCGTACCGTTTGCTCTTCGAACCCATAGACGACTCGGAATGCGAGGCAGGCCACAGCGAACCCTTCCGAGAGATCCTCGGAGCAATCAATTACCTGGTGGTTGCCACTCGGCCAGACATATCGTATGCCGTGCAGACGCTCGGTTCGTTCTCGCATGCCCTGGGTCTTCGACACTGGAAAGCATTGAAGCATTTATGCCGTTACCTGAAGGGGACTGCGGGCCTTGGGATCACCTATAGGGGAGCAGAGGCCGACCTTTTCCCCGTAGGGTACTTTGACGCCAACCATGGAGTCGAACCCGGTCGGTGCTCGTCCAGCGGCTGGGTATTCCTGTTGGCTGGGGCCCCGATCGCCTGGAGTTCCAAAAAGCAGCAATCCATTGCTATCTCCACGACCGAGGCAGAATATATGGCAGCTGCGAGCGCCGCACAAACGGCAATCTGGTTACGGATGCTCCTTAAGGAGCTTGACGTACCAGTCGTGGGCCCAATGCTCATGCTCGGAGACAATCAGAGCGCGAATATCCTGACACGCAAGTACGTTAACCACTCCCAGGCAAAACACATTGACATCCGGTATCACTTCGTCCGCGAGCGAGTGGAGTCGGGTGAGCTCGAAGTAGAGCACGTTAGGTCCGCCGATAACTTGGCAGATCTCCTTACAAAGGGGATACCCCGGGACCATCACAGGGAGCTGGTCAAGGGTATGGGGATTACGGAGATCTAGGGGGGGTGTTGATGTACGATCTCCTACCTTTTTGTGTTAACGCTTACGTTACATTCCTTTAAGCATACTGTCCTTACTCTATACCTTATTAGATAATCTGCGAGTAGTTAGTTTTCCGCCCGGTGCTCCTCATCCCTCAGTCATTAACCATCTACTTGATGGTCTGACTGAGGTGAGGAGCTCCGTATCTACCTACAGGGTCCATACTTATTTGTTCCTAGTTTTCCCCTTCTCGCAGGTACCTAATACAGTCGTTAACCATCTACTCGACGGTCTGACTGAGTTTTCCCCTTCTCATAGGATCACCACTCTCATTAATAGTAACATGGTGTCTCTATCCATTAACCATATCTCAATCATCAGAGCTGGAAGTTGGGCCCCATTGCTAAGAGCCAGGTGTTTGTGTTCAAGCTGGTGACCAAATCACACAACATTGTCTTTGAACCCCAAATTTGGCTTATTGTGTATTTGTGGGCTCATAGTGCCTTTGGCCCAATAGTAAGTTGTTGCTCAATAATGACACTATGTACATTCTTATGGTCCTTTCCTCTAGACCCTGCATGAGATTTATATGGGGTCTGATGAGGAACTTGCCATCCTACCAGAGATGTTAGAGAAGCCATTGTAAGTCCTTGGTCTTTATGCACTATAGGTCTCACTGACAAAATGACATAGGTTTTTAGCATCCGATATGGGTGGTAAAAATCTTATTCCTCACTCACCGCTAATGGCCTCAAATCTTAGTAAGGCATGTGCCAATCTTGTAAGAAATGCTGGTCTTTATGCTGGGCACATGATCTGCTTTTGTCAAGAAGTGGGCAACCTTGTAAGCTTTTCACCAAATTTTGTGCGACTTGATCCTAACATGATGTAGTTTGGTATCCTTCTTGGCAAAGAAGTTGGAGCAATGCTCCTAGGCCATGTAGAATGCAATGCTGTGTACCAGACACTATTTAAGAAATGTTGGGAATCTTTCCATTGTTGGACTGGTGATAGGCAAGATAAACAATGTCAGCAACACACAAAAGGTATGTCTTTTCTTCCCACCAGACCAACTCATGAGTAAACACTCTGATTTATAGCAAATGCTCTCTATGCATGTTTGCAATTCCTCTGCTGTCACCTGCCTCCTCAACCACAAAGTGGCACAAAGCAAAGGGGCCATTCCAAAATCCTCGTTGATGAGCGCTGTCGTGCTTGGACATTGTTAGGCATCAAATAGTGAGGGTAGAAGGGAGGACAGAATATCTGACTAGAAGGAAGGGAAGGGAGACGACTTAGAATGGAAGGGACATTTGATTCCGATTTTTTACATATTTTTCGAGTATTTTACCTCTTAAACTTGGTTTCCTATCCTTTTTCATACGTATATTTCGCTTTTGGGACAGATTCCAGAGCCCTGAGTCTATTTCAGAAAGGGCTAGACCATGGCAAGACAATAAGGAATGGAAAGAAAGCAGTGGAAGCTGGTGGAAGGGAATGGAACTGTAGTGGAAGGATGGAGAATGTTAAGGAAAGGACCAAGGTCTAGGTCATTCCAAGGCTGAAAGGAGGAGAAGGTTCTGAGCAGTGCTGAAGGAAGCTGAAGGAACATTCTACCACATTCTAAACTGTTCTCTTGCTTTCCTTTGAGTTCCTCTGCTTTCCTCTTCATTCTTCTAATTTCTACAGTATTCTTGGTGACTCACAATGACTGTACTCAGCCTGTATATACTAGGAAGGAGTTTCTCACTTGAAATAGTATATAAGGAGGGCTGATTGTTCTGCTTTAGGCAGAGACAACCTGCCTCTCACCCTCATCTTCAGTCAGTTAGTGTCAGTCATTAAGTCATTGAGTGATATCAGTTGGAGACAAGCTTTAAGACTTGAAGGGATACTAGACAAATTAGTAGCTCGCCTTCAATCTGTGGAGAACCTCAGCAACTAGAATCACAAAGTTCTTAAGCCTGTTCTCATTATTCTCGACATTTACGGAGTATTTTCGTTGTCAGTGGTCCGGCCCCACTTCAGAAATTCACTAAATATCTCAGGATATTCTCATCGTTGCCTACAACAGTGACCAACATCTTTGTATCGTGCCAACACCAGAAGGTATCATCTAGAACAGCAATCAAACGAACACTAGGTACATCCGGAAAAACAGGAAACCCTGGTCGTATCTAGGAGTGAAACCATTCCTCACTGCGACAGCGCGCCACCTCTCTAAGCACCGAGGCCCCCATTTTCGAGTTCTACGAGCACTAGCATGCTGACCTCATGGAGTACCCCAGTCACCACCGGACGCTACCGCAGCCTAGCGCAAGTCCCTCAGATGTCCATCATGAGCGCGATATCACAGTCATGGGCCGACGCGGTCTTTCTCGAGCACCTTGGTCATCACCTCGCAGCATCTCATCCCTCTCCCATGCAATTGCAGGATGACCTCAAGCCTATCGCACTAACTGTGACGCCACCAAGCTCTCGACATATACCTCAACAAGGTCAACTGCAAGGGCATCACCATGGGCAGCTCCGTGGCGTGGTATGGCAGCGAGCTGTTAAGACCTGGTCTTCACACGTGATAGGTCAGGAGGCTCCTAAGTCACTGAGGGACGTGATAGATCCACGTGCGTCTGATGAATACACCAGCGGCTAACTTGGTGCGCAACTCCGGATGTACGAGGGCTTCGTGATAGTACTTTGACTCAAGGCAGGCACAAAGGTCTTCCCACAGATGTGAGGGGATAACCTGATGCGGACCTGGTTTACAGTAGATGTGCTGCCCACTGAAGTCGAGATAGAACACCGCTAGTCCGGTGTAGAATGTAGCCAGTGTTGAGATGACGACTGAGTGGTTGAGAGCGATAATAGAATTGAGACGAGACACTCGTCAAACCAATGTATAATAATAGCAGTTCTATTGATGATCAAGGGCTGGCCTTATAGGCAAAGCTCTAGATGTAGCAGTGGTATGGCTAGTACCAGAGGTCAAGTAAGAACAGGTATAGGTAACAAAGGCGAATGAGCTGAGGACTCCGGTCTCTGGCTCGTTCTATATATACTGTAAGTAAGTTTAAGGCAGGATCGACAGAAGGTCCGTGCTTCTTAAGGTACTGAGGTAAACGATCGTGATTGGTAATCGAGGTACCAGGAACAGGGTCAGGAACAATGGTTCTGTCGAATGGTAAACCTGTGTACTAACAATAGAAAGGGGATCAGGCACGATCGGTTTAGGGTGGGCGTAAGGATCAGGAAGCACGGGGGTAACGGTCATATCAATGATGTCAACTGATCATTGATCAGAAGAAGATAAGAATAGAAATAGAACTCAATGTCTGTTGGTGAAGGCAAGGGGTCGGTCACTGGGTATAGGTCATATCTGTTGGTCATAGACCGTTCGTCACATGATTTGTAATCATATGCCATGTGTTATGAGTCAGCTCTTAACACGAGCTTTATCAAGCGTGCCTAGTGAACAGTACAGGTCTCGTGATCCTCTTCTCCTCGCACTTCCTAGAATCACCTCGTCTTGCCTATACACCTCCTTACTGAATATTGCTTTGTCTCTCTACCGCGGTGTGACAGAACCTCGCGGTCTTCGAGTATCTCTGCACATGGTTTTCTTTTATCTTTCTATGATATGGTCTTGGCGCGATATCGACCCATTCTACCTTATGAGCTCACGGTTACTCTACCTTTCTCGATTTACTATAAAAACCTACTTACGATGCTGCAATACACCAGTTTCGAACACCTCTCTGTTTAGAGCTCAACTTTGCAAGAAGATCTCACTCGTATCACGTCTACATCGACATTGCTCTTGTCTCGCTCAATTTAACTCCCGTTGTCTCTATTGTCAGGGCCTTCGTCACTGCCCTTGAAGTCCTTTGATCGCTCATTCACAATGTCACTATCGTCACATGCGAGAATAATCTTGCATCACCTTACCCGATATCGAGCGCCGCCGCGGTAGTTCCCACACACGCCTCGCACAACCCCGCATCACCTTGACCAATATCTTGACATCATAGTACGTATCTCGCGCCCCGCCTCGTAACTCACAAAGGTCCTTCAATATTCTAGTAAAGTCAGCTCTCCGCCTACCCCATGTTTAGTGGTGTGTTTTATTGTGTGTTTTCGCACGCAGAGCCATTGCAAGCGCATCATCATACACCAAAACAAGACAGAACACCAGGTCAAATCAAATCACCATTAAGAAGGCTGACAAGGCAGCCATTGGGGTGCATTAGTTATTTAAATATCTTCACACTCATATCTGTACACACACAAAACCCTCTAATGTAGGAGACACCCGAGATTGTGGATTTGTGAAAAACTATAGATAAAACATAGACTCGTATAATAAGCCTTGTTGGTCGTGCAGAGGGGTGTGGCCATGTTGATTTTGATAAAAAAGTGGCAAAATAGGGTTTACTATGCTATAGGCACAAGGCCAACCTCATCAGGATGGCTGATAATCCAAAGTTTGTAGGTATGCAAGACCGAGAGTTTCACAAGGTATGTGCCAGCATCATATTGTAGCAAGCAAATCTTGATGTTGCTTTTTGCCCATGCAGTGATGAGCATGCACCCGTGCTAGGGTCCAAGGGAGGTATTCGGGAAGCTTTAGGGAGATGCCGAACAGCTCTAGACAAGTACTGAGGATGCCGACTCTCACCGAACACGGTCGGTCCCTATCCGACCGACCGCAAGCCACCGAAGGACATTCGGCAGCACTTGGGTCAGTTCGCCCACACTTCACGTACTTACCATGACCGCACAGGAATGTTACGATAGGAGTTTACAAGATCGGAGTCAGTAGTCCACTTTGGCCGATGTGCTCCGTAAGTCGGTCGGTCCTTATCGCTTATCTTCCCAACTTCCGCATGGTCGGTCAAACACAATCTTACACCATTGCTTGGCCACCCTGGTCATACGTTACTTCTTCTTTATTTTCATTGGTTCTCCAACACCTGTTCCTGCTACCTATGCTCGGACGATGGATACCGAACGGTCGGGATTTCGCCATCGCTGATTAACTTTTACCTTATCACCTTCGGAACCCATATGGACATCTCACCTACCTTCTTATCTTCTCTGTTCACTAGGGCTTGGTGCCCGTTCGGCATTTACTCTCATTTCTCGTTCGTATTTTACTTAGGGGCTTCGTTTACTATAAAAACCTACATACAACTCTGGAATAAACCAGCTTTCGCACCCCACAGTTCAGAGCTCATTCGCACTCGTCTCAATCATTAAAATTGTCTTCGCCGACTTTCGCAAACTTGTCCTCCCCATCGTTCGGCCTTGTTCGCGTTCGTACTCGTCTCCTCGCTCGTACCCCTCGTCCGTCTTCGTATATTGTCAGAGTACCGTGTGACTCTTGAAGCACGCAGTTGTCGATCGCGACACTACCTTCTCGTTACCGACCGACTCCCCGACCCATCTCGACCAACCAAACGTTCGGTCGGTGTTTGGTGCAGTCCCGAAACCGTTCGGGCACTTTAATCTCACCCTCTTCATTACTCTTCAGTGTGCCCTCGCTTTCTCCAGTCCTAACTAATGATTCCTTGTGTATCAGATACTAGCTCCAGCACCCCCTGCATTAGAGGTTGTTTTGGTGTTGTGCACGGCACTTAGAGACGCCTCTAGTGTATCAGTGGTATAGAGCTAAGCTCTTGAACGCCTTTCCATTGTTGTTAACCATTTACAGTAGGGTCACTAGAAAGGAGAGGAATGCCTTAAAACATGCAGCAAATAAGGTGCTGGCTAATAGAGTACCAAAGGTCATGAGGACTGCAAATTAGCAAAATGAGGCGCTCAAAGAGGCTCATGAGGACGCCTCTACTATATTTGGTTTGGCAGCTGCTTAAGCAAAGCTTACTTGTGATGACAAAGGCAAACACGCTAAGCCTGCCCTAGAGGTAAACCCTAAGTTCATTCTTCTCCAGGCTCCTTGCAAACTTGATGACATGACCCCCATGCCAGATACTATAGCACCCACTAAACTCTAGGAATGGATGGCACTTTTCTTTCCTAATTGGACAGGATTTATTATGACATTTTTTGTGAAACTGCTTTGATCTCCATTCTAATTTACTCCCAAAGTGTTTGCTTACTTTCATTTCCACCCTTCAATCATCAGAATACCAAGAAATCAAGAGACAATCACTAAGAGTGTCAACAAAAATTTGACCCCTAACGGGATTGAACCGTTGGCCTTGTGGATTCTCATAGTGCTGGAATCACACGCTCTACCACTGAGCTAAGGAGTCATGCTTATTCTCCCGGTGCTCTAACATATGTAGTATGGCGGCACGCGACCGAGAGATCGTCGGGCACGGTGTCGGTGCAGTGACAAGAGGTGCTCGCGGTCGACGGATGCGCTGCCGTACGCCCT
Organism: Heterobasidion parviporum; assembly: GCA_002994785.1. Taxonomy (NCBI): domain Eukaryota; kingdom Fungi; phylum Basidiomycota; class Agaricomycetes; order Russulales; family Bondarzewiaceae; genus Heterobasidion; species Heterobasidion parviporum. The sequence continues at coordinate 123,692 of PDUQ01000042.1, read as the reverse complement.
GTGCAGCATTGGCGTGGGCGGGGAGGGTCGTCGGGGATGTGGAGGGTCCGTGCGCGGACGCGCTTAGGGTGTGGGAAGATGGGAGGGCGGAGAGTTGCTAAAAGGGGAGGCCGCGGTGGTTGTGAGGGCGAGCGTCGCTCTCTGTTCTGTCTCGCGTTGGTCCTCGTCCTTTCTGTCCTTGTGCCCGCCCTTGCTTGCCGCGTTCGTTTTCGTGCGTGGGTTGGGCATTTTCTAAAGCTTTATCTATAAGTACATCGCACTCTCTCTTTTTGTGCGTGTTCTCTTTACTGCCAACTCCTCCACACTCGTTTGCCAGCTATCCAGCCGCCCCCCCCCCCCCCCCCCCCCACAACCCTTACGCTCTCTACATCGTTGAGCTTTCCCAGCTTCTCTAACTAGTTCTTTTTTATTCTCCCTCCTTCCGCCGTTACCTCCTCTCCCATCCACTCTTTTTTCCATACCCCCTCCACATTTATACCACCACCATGATGGACGACTCTCAGACAGCTTTTGCGACCCAGTACCCATCTTACGGTTTTGACCTCGACATGATGAAGGTGTGTGCCTCCACATACAGCACGCCCACAGCGTTCACTCACACATCATCAGAGGTCTATGGATACAGTCGGCGGCCCTGATGCCAAAAAAGCCCGTTGGTCCCCCACTTCATTCACCAGCAATGGTGCCAACGGTCTCTCCGCGACCCGTGAAGCTTTCCCCAACTACGGATACGGCCCCCAGGCAAATCTTTCTCAAGGCTACAACGGCTCTCCCCCGGCTTCGTTCGCCGCCAACGCCCTTTACTCCACGTCCCTCAACACCCCAACCAACGGGAATGGCATGTCTCAGCAAATGAGCCCAAACACTGCCATCGCATTTGCTCAGCAGCAGCAGCAACACCAGCAGCAGCAACAGCAGAACGGTGGGGGCGCCTACGGTGGATTCAACGGATATAACATGCTTGGAATCGGTCTTCCGGCTATGCTCGGTGTCGGTGGGTTTCCTTACAACAATCAAGTCGGAAACTTCACGCAGGTGAGCTGTTGTCTTTGTTTTCTATCTCTCTGGCGCTGGGCAGCGTCAACCGGGGTGGCTGTGTGAACTGGCGGTTGCGGCTGTTGAAATACAGCGTTGGAGCGTGCCTAATCTTCTGATTTTTCCGCAATGGCCTCAAGCTCTGAGTATTCTCGGACTTCGGCTACGTTCGCCATAATACGTGCTGAGTGCCCTATCAAACGCTTGAGACGGAGTGTATCTCCCGAGCCTTTTATAGGCGCCGCATTTTTGTGGACTGATATGGAAGTATTTTGCCCACCAAGTCTGCTTCCGTGTCTGCTACTTCTCAAGCATCAGCTTTCTGATTGTTTACTGACCTTCAAATACAGGGCTTCAACCCACAGCGCGTACCGACATTGACCCTTTCTACGCAAGGTGGAAACTACCCTGGCAGTGCTCTGAGTGCGGCTTTGAGTGCAACCACGAACGCGACCGGCCGCACAGTGTATGTCGGCAATCTTCCCTCGACAGCCTCGGTCGATGAATTATTGAACCTTGTCCACTTCGGACCACTCGAGTCTATCCGCGTTCTCCCCGAAAAGTCTTGCGTCTTTCTTTCCTTCCTAGATGGCTCGACTGCCGCGGCGTTCCATGCTGACGCCACGATCAAAAAACTTGCCCTTCACGGGCAGGAGCTCAAGATCGGTTGGGGCAAGCCTTCGCCTGTGCCCAGCCAGGTCGCCCTCGCGATTAGTCAGAGCAACGCAAGCAGGAACGTCTATCTCGGCGGACTTGATGACAACACTACGGAGGAGCAGTTGCGTGACGACCTCAGCCGTTTCGGGCTGATTGACCAAGTCAAGATCGTGCGCGACAAGAACATCGGCTTCGTGCACTTCCTCAGCATCTCCATCGCTACGAAGGTGCGTTGATCACCGTAACATCAGTTCTCGCCGCTGAAGCGTTGCCTTGTAGGTTGTAAACACTTTACCCACTGAGCCTGCATGGGCCGGCAAACGTGTAAACTACGGCAAAGACCGCTGTGCTTACATCCCCAAATCTCAGCAGGCCGCTGCTCAGGCCGCTCAAGCCGCCGCCGCTCAATCGCTCGTTGCGCAGTCTGCGGCGCTCTCGCCTATCAACACGAGCCAGCCGTTCTCGCCGTTCTCTCCGTATTCGCCGTTCACCCCGGACGGTATGGGAGTCGCAGGAAACCAGGGACTCAACCGGACCGTATACTTGGGTAATATTCATCCCGAGACGACCACTGAGGACCTTTGCAACGCCATTCGCGGCGGCGTTTTGCAGAGCATCCGCTACATGCAGGACAAGCACATCGCTGTACGCTTCTCATCTTTCTTATCTTTTACTAGCTAATTCTGATTGCATCGCAGTTCGTCACGTTCATCGACCCGGCCGCGGCGTTCACGTTCTTCCAAGTCGCATCCTACCAGGGGCTCACACTGAACAATCGGCGGCTGAAAATTGGATGGGGTAAGAACTCTGGTCCCTTGCCTCCCGCGCTCGCGCTCGCGGTGCACTCCGGTGCGACGAGGAACGTCTACATCGGCAACATCGAAGACTTCGAGTCTTTCAACGAGGACCGACTGAAGAGAGACTTTGGGGAATATGGTGACATCGAGCTTGTCAACTTCCTGAAGGAAAAGTGAGTCTGAAACTTCACTGCCCTGGATAATTGTGCTGATATGTTCTCAGAAACTGTGCGTTCGTGAACTTCACAAACATTTCCAACGCGATCAAGGCCATCGATGGTGTGAAGAACAAGCCCGACTACGCGAACCTGCGTATCGCGCATGGCAAGGACAGGTGCGCTAACCCGCCCAGGTCGGGCCCTCAAGGCGGCTCGAGCGCGCGGCGGTCGGCAAGCGGCAACGGCCCTGCGTCTGCAGGGCCGGTGGCGAGCGAGGAGGGAGATGTCAAGGTTGAAGGGGACGAGGAGATGGTAAACGAGGAGACGTTCGTTGCCTCTGACGGTGCGGTTGAGTTGGAGGGTGCGGATGCCAAGGTGGAGGCCTGAACGTCTCGGATCTGCAATCTTACCCTATCCTCGGCTAGTCTTTCCTCGAACTTCTCACATCTCGTCTCTATCTCGTATCATCTCTCCTCCCTCGTCTCGATATCAAGATACCCACCCCTTGTACATGCAACCCGACCTCGATTTCTCAAAGGCTTCCGTGCGTCGGCGGCATCACTCTTTTTTTAAACTACCAAGTGGATGGAAAGAAGACGGTAGCGGGTCCGCGTTGGTGGTGGTCAGCCTGCGTAGTGTGGGCTAGTCGCCGTGGCGTGCGGACTTTGGGCTATTGGTTGTGCGGTGTTTATCAACTTGGTTTTCGACGCGTCTGCTGTCTATTTTCTTTGCTTGACCTTTCTTTATTCCCCTTGCTCTTCGTCTCACCTTTCCCCCTGCCCTCGCTTTTCGTTCTCTTTTGTCGATGGCTGCCTCCGGGCACGTGCTGGACGTCGAAATGGACTGTTCTTGCTATATCGACCCTCTGTCCCCCTCCCATCCCACCCTTACCGCGTTCCCACTACGGTTCTGCCCATCGACTCGGATACGTACATACGATAGCATCACGCACCACGTACTTACTTTGGCCCAGCGCTGTGGACGACTCGTTTGCTCGAGTCGGGTTTCGCTCTCTGTACATTTGCGTAATCGCCGCTCCCCCTCCCCGTGTCTCTCATGATCTGATTCGTGTTTCTTCTGCATTTCCGCGTCGTGATTAGCTGTTTATAAGTATCTCATGTGTACGTCGTTATCGGTATATTCAGGAGGTATAATGTGGATGTTGACGTGTTGGAAGAGCAGAATGTTGGATCGCGTTTCGTCGTGAAAATGAAAGCCAAATTAGTGTGATCACATCTGACCGGCTCTTGCACTGCGACCACTGCATCATCGAATCATCATAACCGTTAGATTTCCCACAATGCAAACACAGATAATAACCCCTCGGAACGCAGTCGGAACACACCCGGAACACTTTGTTGATGGCATCGATGCCTTTCTCAGTATTAGGCGCCTGTTAGCGTTTCTACAGCCGCGCGCGATCCAGCCATCACACCACAAATGGGGGGCAACTCAAGGAAGCTATTAGGAACAGCCTTGATCTTGACCTGCTCGTCACCGTGACAGCATCATGACCTCAATTGGACATCTTCCCGACCTCGAGAAGGGGTCAGAAAATCCATGTATGTTTCATTGTATCGAGCTCCGCGTGCGGTGTGCGAGTTCGCTGCTCAACATTTCCACAGTTCGGGACAGCGTAGAGGACTCCGAGAAACGCAAGTCGTCCCCGGAGACCACCGTCAAGTCGCCATCTGAGGGCGAAGGGGACAAAGAGCATAGTGCTGGCGAGGAACCTCTCAAGGATTATGATGCGCGTGCGAGCCCTCTGTGGTCGGTATATATGAAGGAGGCAGAGAGCCATGACAAGGCACTCATCGAGACATGGAAGGACGATATGGAAGGGGTTATTATATTCGTATGTTCTTCACATTTAACATTCACAGTCGATGCGATAACAACCGTGCAGGCGGGTCTTTACTCGGCCAGCTTGACGGCCTTCTTGGTAGAAAGTTACCAGCAGCTGCAACCAAACTCGGCCGATCAGTCTGCTGTTCTCTTACAGCAGACCGTCACGCTCTTAGCCCAGATATCTCAACAGCTCGCGCCGAATGGCTCTTCGGTCAATATCACGATGCCCTCGAGCCTGCCGGAGTTCGTGCCGACTAGCTCCAGCATTCGCGTCAACATCTTCTGGTTCATGAGTCTGGTGTTCAGCTTGACAGCCGCCCTCGCTGCGACTATCGTGCAGCAGTGGGTACGCGACTACATGCAGGTCTTTGTGCGGTACAACGACCCTCTCAAACGCGCTCGGGTCCGACAGTTCTTGTACGAGGGCGCGTGGAACGGCAATATGGCGGTTGTGGTAGAATGCGTGCCCGCACTTATCCACGTCTCCCTCTTCCTCTTCTTCATCGGTCTGGCCGACTTCCTCTTCGCCATCAACTACGATGTGGCCGTCACAACGACTTCCGTCATCGCAGTCAGCGGCGCACTGTATATCGCTTGCATGGCTTCGCCGGTCTTCTATGCCCAGTCGCCGTATCAAACGCCTCTGTCAGGCATTTTCTGGTGGATCACACAGTGGCTGCGTAACCGGCACAATCTCGACGACAACGGCTCAGAGCGCAAGTCTATCAGCGGCAACATGACCGATGGTCGCGTTCAGCTGGCCATGTACTATTCTGACGATCGCAAGGCACGCGATGCGAGGGCGATCGTCTGGGTCATTGATAATCTTACCGAGGATAGCGAGCTGGAGCCGTTCGTAGCCGGCATTCCAGGGTCGATTGACTCTCCTTGGGGTAAAGACGTCTGGATGAATGTCGCGGATACACATCAACCGAGCCCTGAGAGCACCAGCTCGATGGGAAACACGAAGGTCCTTTCCAAGAGACCGAGCTCGTCCTCTGAGCTCTCTCCTCACACCGTCAAGGACCTTAGCAGCCGAATCAACCGTCTCTTGAAGACGTGCACGGATCCGGGCATCCTCGGGAACCAGGAGCGATGGAAGCGTGCGCGCGCATGTATCGATGCTGCGCTCTCCCTTGTCCTTGGTATGAAGGGCAAGACCAACTCGTTCTTGGATCAAGCGATCATGGCACAGGCGTTGGTATACCTTGGACGTATCCAACAGACACGCGAGAAGGAGGGTGTATTGCTACTCACGCCCGGCCCCATGGATGGCCAGACTCGTGCGCTCGCGGATCAGGGCGCTGGGTACGACAGTGTCTTTGCCGCAAAGTGGACGTGCATGACGATCATGTCTACGCGACAGATGTTACAGGGAGGCAAAATTGTCGAGGCTGCGACAAAAGTCATCGCCAAGCTTGCAGCAGCCCGTGCTGAGAAGAAGAACGACGACGAGGTCGCAGCGAAGACAGCAGGGATCATGGACAAGCAAGTGGCCAAGGCATGGGAGGCCTCGTCTAATCTTCACAAGATACTGCAAAAGGACAAGGCGCCAGAGCCGGATAAAATGGAGCAGATTCTCAACGACGTGATGAAGGACGGCAAGGAGCTCCTGTCAAAGATTGAGTACTCGTGGAACGTCCTGGGTTGGGCAGACGAGGTGGATGAGGCTACGATGGATCTCGTACAATCGATCATGGACACGACCGGTGGTGTGCTCGCGTATCTTCCAGGAGCTGCAATCGAATGGCCACAAGACAAACGAAAGTCGCCTACAAAAATGGACGTACAAAAATGGATGATGCCTCACCTATTGCCGGCACGGCTGCTCACACAGCGATTGTGGCTTGCGGCCTGGAATCTACGGGGCCTTGCGGCGACCGGCTGGACGGCAGATGAAGAGGGCATGCCCAAATCCCTCGTCGAGCTCAGTGCTCGGGAGCTCGAGCTCCCGCCCTTGCAGAAGCTGATGGCAAAGTCGACACCGTTCAAGATCCAACTCTGGCGACTGCAGGACATCCGCGACGGTGGGATGGCGTTCGCGGTCGATCTCTTTGTGACGGCCTTTCGCGCGCACACGCAAATCGCGCAGGAGTCGCATGCGCTGTTCCGCAGTACTCTCGAGACACTTACGGCAGACCGGATCCACGCACACACGAGCCAGGGTACACAAAAGTACCTTGTCGCCCTTCTTCAGGAGATGCTGCCGCACGCAAAGAAGCAGCCAGACGCGCTGCCACGCTATATTCTCGACCCTATGATCGAGCTCGTCGCAGATGTGTTGGAGGCAACCAATGTAAACGATAAAACGCACGTTTCTGATGCTGCCGTGGCGATCAGAAAATACTTGGATGTCATTGGAGAAGATAAACACGTGAGGGCTGCCTTGAACAGGATATCGCCCGCGTCATAGAGTGGCAGGGCATCTCACTATGGCCACTCTAGTCTCTAACAAATCGACAATCGGTCTCTAGTGCGTGTCTCGTTTTTTTTGGCGCTCCAATCCAGGCCAGGTCTGCTAAGTCCATGGCATTACTGGTTATCCTTCAGGTAAGTCTTTGCTGTATCATCTGACGCTGGTACTGTACTTCTTGAGACTGACATCTGTTTCCACAGGCGCAGCGTGTAGGTCGGTCGACGAGTCTTCTCTAGCAAGTCTGTGTACCACTGAGGGACATGAATTATTTCCCTTAATGTGATGATATTTGATGTCTACATTACAGCGCGGGAGTCTTATCTTCGGTCATCTCAACAGACCTCCCATAACGATAGCCTTCTGCAGCCTGCTGGGTCCTGAGTTTTATTTTTGAGCTGATCATATGAAATTGTCCTGTGAAGAAATTTAAGAAACGGATTGTGCTCTTCTCCATCGAGTGCCGGCCCGCTCACCAATACCTTTCGAGAATGTCAAGGGAAAGACTGGGAAATTTAAAGACCGTTCCCCGGCGGAAGCTTCAGTCACGAGGGGTCCCGGTCACGACCCTCACTAATAGCTCATTTTTGCCTTGTAGGCATTGCACCGGTCATTGTGTTCGTCTTGGGCTTTGCATCAGGATCTATTTGCATAGTCTATTGTCATAAAGCTTGATTCTTGAGTGTCTCTATCATCAGTCCCTAGAGTATGTGGTGCGTCGCCAACTCTGTCCTGTTTCACCTCGAGCGATTCAAACTGTCTCCACCGTGGTTTCAGCAAACACATCTTGAATGCCCAGGTCTCCATCCGTGCGCCATGTTGCAAGCGATGGTTTGACTGCCCCGAGTGCCACGCCGAGTCTGAGTCACACCCGCTCGCGCGGACCATGGATATGGTGTTCATATGCAAGAAGTGTAAAAAGGCATTCAGGAAGGACATGACTGTGTACGAGGAGAGCGACGAGTACTGCCCTCATTGCGACAATCATTATGTGCGTGCTTGTTTTGCCTACCTAGTTCCTCTGAAATTTGCACTGGGATCGCGCGGAGACGGGCCTGCGATCGATCCTTCAGTATCTCGACTTGGCGACACTCTCAGCGGATCAAGTTGATAACCTTCCGTGCTCTGCAGGTTATCAACGCAAAATCTCCCAAGGCCATGATCGGCGTCGAAGGAGAAGATGCTCGGATAGACGCACGGTATGTCCAGAACATCGATCTTGTCCATGTTCATGATACTTACTAGTGATCATCGTAGACTGCTGAAGGACGACCGTGTTAAGGGCCAGTCATCTAAATCACTCTTTGTACAGGACGACTCGGCGGATCGACTCGGATAGAACCCACGTCCCGCATCTTCATACTTTCACTTGCATCTTTCGGCACACCCCATTCTTCACTTCATTAGCTCTCGCGATTTTGTCTCGACCACTGTCAAGATGATCCATACCCCAATCATGACCTTGCTCTCAGCCAATACCGGAGTATCTGAAAGTCATGTGGATGCCTCACACCTGCGAAATCAATGCTATTGCACTAAAAGTCTGCGAGCGGGTACACATCATACGCGATTTCTTCGTATGGATGAACCTAGAGAAGTCCTAGCGAGTGAATAACTACATGGGGGCACGATCCAGGGGTGCGAGACATCGAACAAAGTACCCACGCTTTTCAGTTCTGTGATAGCCTTCTTCAATTCCAGATGCTCCCCACCCTTGTCATTCACCACCAGCTCGACTCTATCTTCTTCCACGAACTCTAAGTTGCCCACGGAGCCGATCGCTGGATTGGCCCCCAGTGCGGGTTTAAATTGACCTGAATCAGAGCCGCGCGTCGATACAGCCGGTTAAAGTGCGAACTTGAGCCAGAGGATGGCAGGAGCTAGATCACCTACCAGTTCCGCGTGAGATGAACGCACACTGGTCGTACTGGCCAATCTTGCCTAATTCTTCTGGATATTTTTCGAAGAGATGGTCTAGGATTTTGCGTGTTGAGGTGCTTGGCGTGAAAAAAACCAGCTTGAAGCGCGTCAATGACATATCGAGTAAGATATGAGTGAACTGCAAAGGAAAGCTCAACGATGATGCTATGTCCCGATTTGGCAATTACATACGTTTGCGTTCACTTCGACATTCGTTGGCGGTGAGTAGCGCGGTTGTTTCTGCTTCATGCACCACGCCGACATCACATGCTTTATCAGGACATTGTCGAAATACGCACACGATGAATCTCTCGTTATACGCCGTAAATGCTTTCGTCGTCATCGACTCGGACGGCCACCGCGTTTTGGCCAAATACTATAGTCCGAAGGGGCAGAGTTATCTTGGCGGAGAGGACTTCAACAAAGGTCTTCACACATTTAAAGAACAACGTGCTTTTGAGAAGGGCTTATTCCAGAAGACCAAGAAACCCGGAGGTGCGTGTATACGACTGGCTTTCAGCATCAAGGTGACAGAATATGGCGGGCGCTAGGCGAGATCATCCTTTACGACGGACACCTCGTCGTCTACAAGCATTCACTCGACGTTATATTCTACCTGATTTCCGGGCCATCGGAGAACGAGCTGATGCTGCACTCTGCACTGACGGCGTACTCTGACGCTCTTCATATGCTCTTGCGGAACCAGGTCGAGAAGCGGGGGCTGCTAGAGAACTTGGATCTCGTGGTGCTGTGCTTGGATGAGACTATCGACGACGGGTACGCTGCATTCCATATTGCCTTCTTGTTCTCTTCGAAGGTTGGCTGATGTCTATGACGTGCAGAATCATCGTGGAGACAGACTCGACAACGATTGCCTCGCGCGTCAGTCGACCAAAAGCCGATACGACGGACATCGTAATCAACGAACAGACGCTGATGAACGCGTACCAGACGATGAAGGAGAAAATGCAGCAGAGAATTGGGCAGCTATAGGACTGATTCGCCGTTCGCTCTGCGTGTACTCTTTGTCTATCTTTGTGTTCGCCCTTCGATGATATCACTACTTCCGAGTACGTCTGACATGCACAGTAGGATTCAGTGTTGTAAGTCCTCCGAATCTGTGTTTGAAACACCTCGGACTGTCAAAATTGATCTACGCTATGATACCAGCATACTGCTCTGTCCAGAAGCACCTATTCGGTACTAGACGCCCTGATTCTTTCCAATTTAACCAGTCACAGTCTTCATTTGTCGCTATCTTAACCCGCGCACATATGCGTGATAGATTGGAAACACGAAAGCGTTATAGGCAGTGCTTTTACCGCACAATGATACATACACCCTCAAAGCCTGGAACGAAACTGTATCCATGCAGTGCCTCATTCAACGGCACTCATGATGAGTTCTTCAGCACCTGTGAACCTTGGCTTGATCGTACACGCGAAGGGACTAGGCATACTTAAAGGGAGCAGATGTTAAGCATGCTATTCCCAATCGAGGAGAAAAATATGCTATACCTAACCAAACCAGAGCCATAATGCACTTCAGGCTCGATCTCGCGGCCTTGGGCGTCCGTGGCCTTCGAGATATTGAAGAGATGCAGAATAGAGGCTAATGCTAACCACATCGAGTCGTCTGCGAAGAAACGTCCAGGACATATTCTAGACCGCGATTCGTAAGATCCATGGTAGAGAGTCAGTTTGTTGGCCTGACCTTCTTCCAAAGCCGAAGGCTACACGAGATGGATCAGGTTCAGCAGGCTTATCAGCGCGCGCAAGAAAACGGTCAGGGTCAAATGTCTCGGGGTTGGGGTACACAGCTTCATCATGAAGTATGGCCCTATAACGACGACCGCATGAGATGCCTAGCTATATGGTATGATGAGACGACATGCCATATGTTCGACGTAACGATCGTTCGTGGTGGGATGTGTCTTCCACGATATTCGTCGCTCTCAGTCGTACAATGGGGTACTCCTATTTAAAAGACTCGTTTAGGCGATGCATCAACGTGCTGGGTTAGACTGAACAGCAAACCAAGAGGAGCCACAACCTTCCAGCGGAGAACTTCTTTGAGAACGCGCCCAACGTAGGGCAGTTGATCACGATCCTCGAATTGAGGAAGCCTGCTTCTACCAACGACTTTGTCAAGCTCTCGTTGGGCCTGCAATTGGACTTGAGGATACGTCATCATTGCGAGAAAGAAATTCGTCAATGCAGCAACAGTCTAGACATTGCAGAGTAAGCTTCAAGTGACAAGCGACACCAATGCGGACCCACTGTATCCGCACCAGCTGCCAGTAAAAATGAGAAATATAATATTGAACTCAGGTGGAGAAAAGGACAAACCGTTATATATCACTCCACCACAGTTCTTGATGACTTCTTCGTCTATTCCACTTGAGGGCGATTCCTCAATCATCGAGCTGATTAGAGATGGAATAGCGGTACCAGCAGCCTGTAGCGGTGTATAAGAATAATACTTCGAAGCTTTATAGCTCGACACACGAACCATGCGTTCTTTGACCATTGTATACGGTGCATTCCGCATTCGGATACCGAGCAGCTTGCCGAAAAGAGCATCCCTCTTGAATTGAGCGCCCGGTAACCATGCGGGAACATATTTAACTGTTACGGATTGTAAAAGCAGTATGAGGCTGATACAACTGATCTTACGAATTGGGAAAACATTGACCATGACATTCCATCCGCGGAATGCACGCCTGTCAGCAAAGTCCCGCAGTTGCTCCGCTAAGTCGATATATTCGTCGCCGTCGTTGCCTATCTGGTGTCCATACGTTACCATCATTATGATTGCCCCGGCCATGCTAATAGAACGTCAGCATCGTATCGAATGGAAGTACAGAAATAAGTTTAAAATGTACCGTCTAAGATGATGTGTAAACTCGTTGGGCTTGACGAGCAAGCTGTTCAACAGTACTCGCACTTCTCGCAACATGACCGGTCGATGCGATCGCGCAACTATGCTGGGCTGGAAATTTTGTTGTACAATGCGCCTATGCACAGAAAACCCTTCATGGTAAGACATCAGAACCAAATTCCAGTCCCAGCCCATACTGCAGGAAATGTTAATACTACAGGTAAGATACAGATGGAGTGAGCGGCTCACAGTTCTTTGACCATCGGCAGTCTAGGTCTATCAGAATATATAGCTCCCTTCTTGTCTAGCAGATCATTTGTGGCCTTGAATGAGTTTATGAACAGGTTATGTCTTCCGAATACATCGAGGAAAACAATATCACTACCTGTTAGAAGTATATAGTCAGATTGAAGGGTGCGTGCCAATCCTGAACCTTATCATACCACATCTCTGGGAGAGTTCTTTATGTTTGATCCATTCATAGCCACCTGTCGGTAGATCGCTTAGATTTCCAAGGAGAAAGTGTTGCCTCGGGCCCGGTGGGAGAGGCAAACTCATGGGGTTCGCATTTCGAGACCGTCTCCAGCGCACGTAGAATGTGAGAGACAGCACAACAGCAAGGATGCTGCCAGACAACTGGATCGAAAGCATCTCGAGGGAAGGGAGATAGAGTGATGGTAGAGGAGCACAGGGCACCTCTCACCTTGAGCTTGAGATCGCCTCGGATGCAAAACCAACTTCTGATGATCAAGGTCATGAGAAACCTCAGTCAGCAAACTCTAGCGCTTTGCAAAGGCGCCTGCCGTGGCAGCGGCATTCAAGGTTGAAGATCGGCCAAATTGAGAGATATTGGTGCCACAAATGGCAAGACCTCATTACGGCCTACTTGTGGCTCTTCTCGCTTGTTGATCGACCCTTCAACGGTGTGAACATTGAAAGTCAGTACAGAGACTGCTAATGAAACCGCTTGGACGTACGAAGGGCTCGGGGGATCGAGAACGGGCAGACCTTGAAACCGCAAGCGCGGCTTGGAATTTGTACAGAGGCATCGCCACCACTGTTCTTACAATCGACTCCTGCACATACTTATACCACAGGTTTGATGACACACAGATACCAGCGCAGGCATAATGTTCGTGAAAGTATTAGTGCATCAGAGAACCAATAAACATAGCTGCAAATTAAAGAGATGTTGTGCGTGTGCGACTACCGCTCAGTTCCACTTCTGCTGCGCGAACACGCCCAACACCCCGTTCGACATGACGCTACTGTAGGATTTGACGTCGGCCTTGGTATATGTCGTCGCGTTTTGGAGCCCGTTGAGCACCGTCAACAGCTGGCTCTGGATGAAGTCGATGAACACGAGGTCGATCGGGGTATCGCTTGTCACGTTCGGTGCGGCAGAACCGATAAAGTCTGGCGCGGAGTAGAACGGAAGAGGGGAGTGGAGCGTGTCGTCGCCCACGCCCGGGCAGGACTGCAAGCGGGCAAAAGCAGCATGGGAGAGGAGTTTAGCGCAAGTTCAGCGATGAAGAAAAGAGAACGTGCGTACGTCCGAGGTGACATAACCCAATGTTAAGTTGCCCTTAGCCCTCTTCTCCTCTCCGTCGCGCCTGTCCATCTCCTCCAGCCACCTCCTATATCTCATATCGACCTCTCCGCGGCTATATGCCTCCGCCTCCCTCTTCTCCAAGATCTCCCTCAACTCTTGCCTTCTCTGATTCGCGCCTTCATGGTTCAGTGTAGGCAAAACCTTACTGGCGACGCTGAGTGCCACGTTGGGGATATAGAGGAACGAATCCGCGAAAGGCGACGAGGTCAGCTGGTCGTTTTTGGTAAACGCGCCCGAGTACAAGTCGAAGCGCAGGCCTCCGGAGTTGGAGATGATGATGTTGGGGATCGAAGCCCTGCTATTGTTGACTGCCAATGCTACTGGAGTAGCCTAGATGATACGACGTCAGCCAAATAGACACATGAAGATAAGATGAAGTATTACCTCGTCGATGAACAAAGATAGCAGCGACCCATTTGACGGGAAAGGATTGCTACATCGGAACAGATGAACGAGACTCCACTGGTTCTAATCAAGACTACAAACCGAGAGAGGGTATAATCTTGAGGTGCCGTGCCATACTGGAACGCCAGATCGAAGTTCACGGCCAGTTGGTTTAGTCCTTGCGTGATTTGCTTGCCCTTTGGGGTATCGAACGACTGGGCATAGCCTCGTCCAGTATGATACTAAAGGCAAGGGCATCAGAGGCTGCGCAATGAGCATAAAAAGTAGGAGCCCACCTCGTATGTAACACGATTCGGGTCAAGGTACCTCCGGCTGAAGGTAAGGTTTTTATTGCTGGGCTTGTGGTCCAAGTTGACACCTGTGTGGTTATAGCGAACCAGTGAACAACGAACAGTCTTTCATACAAGGATTTGTATGTGTACGTACTCATCCACCCTGGTGACAGTTGAGAATAGTCAGGAAACGAGATTGCAACCTGGGAGTGCTATACCGCTCACCGACTGTTTCCATGTAACGACCACTTTCCAACGACATCGATCGACCGTCGTACTGCACTGCACGTCAAACAGTCAATGACAGTGAGTGGTTAGCGAAATCAACACTCGCTCACCGCAATCACGAATGTGAGTGTGTCCGCCCAAGATCAAGATCGGCGTAGCCGGGTGGACAGCGCGGATAGCGTTGAAAACGAATGGCCCTAATGGAGTCGCAGTATGAGTGCTGAGTCTGAGGACCGCAAGTCGTCTTACACTTGTCATTAGCAACAGGCATGTGTCTGAGATATTGAATATTAGACAGATCACTCATTATATGCGGCAGAATCGCATACCCAGCCAGCAAGAAAAAGTCGGGTTCCTCTTTGATTGCCTCCGCGAACTGTGTGCAAGGGTCAGTTAAGGGCTAAAAGAATTGACAGCCGACACAGACCCAAGTCTCCTTGACCATGTCTTCCACCTTTTGCACGGTGGTGTTGACATCGTTGCCGGTGAAGTCAAAGAGAACACCAAGAGAGGTGACGCGCCGGCCCCTGAACGAATGGATTGTAAGTTGTGGAATTGAGTCATTTAAACGACAAGCCTACTGTGAAGTTCTGAACTTCGCGAAACGGCCTAAAATCATGCGAGTTTATCAATAACGGTTAGGTATTTACGGAGGGCGGGACGCACTTCCGACAGGGACACTGACGGCCTTGCCATCTTTACCGGTAACGGTGATATTGACGTTCGAGGACAAATATCGTCCAGGGAACTTTGGCGCGAAGTTGGTGTACCTAAGTATGAGATTACTTAGTCTCTGTTTGATAGGCGTTCATACGGAAGAATATCTTACATATCGTACGTGTTCGCGTAGACGTATAGTTCATGGCTTTGAAGACGCGAAAGTTTTCAGTATCGGCAGAGCATGCTTAAGAAAAGTGCTCTACTTTCCAATGGCTAGCACATCATATGGCAGTTGCTGGAAGAACTTGTTGGACTATGGACAGGCAATATGTCAGAATTCGGAAATGTATGCGTGCATCGAGTATCTAGGAACTCACGTCATGGGCGTCCACCCCACCTGCAGGGAATCCGTCGGAAATGCCGGTCCCTGAAAAGCATTCACCATTAAAAACAATTCTCCAGATGAGGTCCAGCCAAGGCACGTGCCATCATGCAAATCTCCAGAGTCGACGAGAAGGAGGTCGACATCACGCTCCTACGACGCGTCAATCGGACACCGTGTTTCATCCCGAACGCGGACATGCATACCTTCGCGATCTGCTTCATATGCGCGACGAACGACGCGAAGTCTCCAAAGTCCCCACTAGACGCGCCGAAGGCGATTCACGCACCGACCACACTGTTAGCCACCCAACAGACCTGCTGGGACTCGCGAACACGGACGGACCTGTAGTTGGGCTCAGGAAACGACGACTTCTGGTGTCCAAGGAGCCATCCGTGGCTGTCCGTAGTGTGGATGATGTTCACGTCTCCCCACTGCAAAGGGCGCGACGGCGGGGTGAGCGGGACCTGCGGGACGGCCCTCCGATGCAGATGGCTGCTGCTCTCCTCGTGGGCGTGGTCGTGGTCGTCGCCGCATGCCGCGACGGACTGGAGTCCTGCGACGAGCGTCGCGCCGAGTGTGAAGGGGAGGGCAAGCTTCATGATGACGGTACTAGCAGGCTAGCAAGCGCACGGAAAAGCGCCCCTCGCATCGGCGTACTTATATCTATCCCACAACACCAAACATCTATAATTGCACAGTACGGCATGACATTCTCATAAAAGACCACATGCATGCGCGCCCTGAGACCTCCTGAGAAAGCCCGATACTGATAAACAGGCTCGAGATAGCAGCAGGCTCGCAATAACCAATCACGATACAAACGCACCAGCTCAGTTACCATCATGTAAATCCTTCAGGGCCTCGCTTGCCCTTGCTCTTGCTCCCTTGGCTTGGTGCGTCTCGGCCGATGCGACGATATATGCCACAACAGGAACCAGTTATCCGCGGGGCTCAAAAAAAAAAGTGGAACGTGGACGATGCAAATGACAGGGAGCATGGCAGTTGATAGCAGACCGCATGACCGTGCACAGTCGCGACTCGAGTGTGGGCCTGCGAACTGCCCAACCCATCTTCAACAAATTACGTAGAGCACAACGATCGATCTGCGGTAAGCTTTCGTTCGAGCCATCAAGGCAAGCTGTCGACCATTAGCATGCATGCATCGCGATGCGTCGACGCACTGTCGACGCCGACAAACGTGCGTACACCTCGAGCTACGTCACAAGACAAAATTGATCTGTAGCGAATACACAAAACGTTCGAGCGCCCCCTGGAGGTTGTGTATGAATGACTATTTAGGTGTGCGGAGAGCATGTCGGCACAAGACACTCGTTCTGTCGAATCGTTGCTCCGTTAGAGGAGGTTACAGGACTGTTACAGGTCATGAAACTCGCCAGAAAGGTTCGTGGCCGTCCACAGGTGCGCACGCGTCATCCACGTGGCCGCGAGTCCTCCGACCCGAGACTGACCCGAGGCCCCACACGCAGCGTGAAAGCACTGTGAAAGTAGTCTCCGTTGCTGACCCAATACGCAGAAGACAAGTCGTTCTACTGTGAAAGCACAAGAAAGCACCCGACACAAAATAAACCACCAGGTTGCGTTCAAACCCGCCCAACACCGCGCAAGCACCCCAATCAGTGATTCCTCATTCCTCAATAATTAGTGTCCGAGGCCAATAAACTATATGCATGTGGTATTACGATCGACATATATGCATGCACGACATACGTACTCTACTACTACTACTGCTACTACTAGGTGTCCGTACAAAACCATAGCCCATAACAGCGGTCCAGCAGCCCCGTGCACCCCCCTCCCGCCAGCAGCCAGTAATTTACAAGGCCTTCCAAAAAAACCCTCGTCTACGCTTACACCCGCCCAAAGCTGACCGCCTGCTACATACCAAGCACAAGAGAAACGCCAGAACGCGACATCCGAATCGTCGACGAAGCACAGAGCACAGAGCACAAGTAGCGGATATAGCGCATTCCCCCTCCACGATAACGTAACGTCAGATATACACAGATCAAGTGAAAATGGAAAATGGGAAGGAAGGGAAAGCCCCGCGCGAGAGACAGAGTCGGGGGATCAGGGAAACAGAGGAGATGCCAAAAGAGATGGAAAAAACAACAAATGAAAGTGGGAAAGAAACTGAAAGTGAAATGAACGCGCAGAGGAGGGAAGAAAATGGAACAAAGAAGAAAGAAGAAAGAAGAAAGAAGAGAAAGAATGTGATAGATCAGAACAGCGAGACAAAGTTGCTCGGGAATATATGTCGCCCCGGCACCCTCCGCGCCTCGTCCAACAGCTCCCCGCTCCACCACCCGTCCTCGGGCGTCGCAGTCACCGCGATGATATCGCCCGCCTGGAAGTCGAACTCCTCCGGGATCGTCGCCGTATAATCGTACAGCGCTTTCACTGCACAGACACAACCGACGCCCATCAGCGATCGGCATATTTTAGAAAGAAAAATAGAGAGAGCGTAGCCTGCTCACCGTAAAACAGCACCCCCCGCCCGTCGTCCGTATACTGCCGCGTCGGCGGCACCACCTGCTGCTGATGCGGCGCGTGCCCCAGATGCGCCTGCGACAGCGCCATCGGCTGCGGCGACGGCGACCGGTTGATCGGCCCGGGGCTCACCGACCTGTACCCGCCGCCGTACCCAAGCTGCTGCTGCTGCTGCTGGGCCTGGGACCCGTAGCCCTGGTGCGCGGGCACGCCATAGTACTCCGCGCCGGACGCCGACATGCCGCGCTGCAGCGCCCCGTTGGCCGGCGGCGGCGGGGCGTACTGCTGCTGCTGCTGCTGCGGGGGCGGCGGGTGGAAGGCCTGCGCGGGGGCGGCGGCGTAGGGGTGCGTCGGCGGCGGCGCGTAGACGGGGGAGTGTGCGGGCGGCTGCGTGTACGAGAGCTGCTGCTGTGGGGCGCGCGCGGGAGATGGCTGCTGCTGCTGCTGCTGGGCTTGGTACCCTTGGCTCTGCAGATGCGGCTGCTGCGCGCCGTATGCGCCCGGCGGGGGTGCCTGCTGCACGCTGTTACCGCGATTCATGCTCGTGCGGCGCTGGACCGACTGTGAAGAAGGCGCCTGGAGCTGCTGCTGCTGCGCCTGTTGCGCATGAGTCTGATAAGGCTGTTGCTGTTGTTGCTGCTGCTGCTGCTGACGTTGCTGCTGCTGCAAATACGACTCCGCCATCGAGTCCATCGACACGTTCCCCCGCTGATCCAACGCGATGCCGACGCTGTTCCGGCTATGCGGGCGCTGCTGAGAGCTGTAGCTGTCCCTGTAGTCCAAGCTCGCGCCGCCCATCCCGTTGTTGTTGTGGTTGCCGCCCGGCGCGGGGCTGACGCTCCGCGGGCGCGACGACTGCATCGAGGGATGCCGCAGCGACGGGCTGGGGCTCCGGCCGTTCGCACCGATCCCAGCGTGCCCTTCGCGGCTGACGGGGCGCTCGAGCGCCTGTCCGCGGCTGCTGTTGCGCTGTGGCCCGGGAGGCTGCTGCTGCTGCTGCTGCTGCTGGATCTGCTGCTGGATCTGCTGCTGGTGCTGCGGTGGGGGGCCGTTGAAGCTCTCCCGCCGGCTGTTCGAGCGGCTGCGGCGCTGCTGTATCTCGCCGGGGAAGCTCTGCTGATAGTCTTCCAGCGCGGCATCGACGTACGGCGCCGGCGCCTGCCGCGGCGGCTGCATCAGCGCGGCGGTCGGCGGGTTGGGCGAGGAGGGTCGCGAGGACGCGCCGGCGGCGAGAGGGTACGCGCCGACGACGAGCTCTGCCGAGTTGCGGTAGTCCCGGGACTGGTGGTGCGCGGCGGACGCGCTCGTAGGTGGAGTCAGGGCCTTCGTCGGCGAGGACGACGCCTGGCTGTCCGCCGTCCCGCGCTTGATCGTCCCCGCTGCGCTGCGGAGGCTCGCCATCGCCTTGACCATCGGGTCCGTCTCGTCCCCGACCTTCGTCGCCGCAGAGACGCTGCCGCGCGCGCTCTGCTGCTGGCGCGGGTCCTTGTTCAGGTCGACCTCGTACGCGTTGTCGCCCACCTTGAGCATCGTCTTGTGCGTCGTCGGGTCGACCATCCCCGGCGCGCGGTCCGCGTGGCTCGTCCCCGGGCGCGAGGACGCCGAGGGCGAGACGGGGATCCCGCCGTTGCCGTTCGTCCCGTTCGGCGGCGCGCGGGTGCTCGCGCGGCTCTGTGTCTGCGAGCGATTAGGCCCGGGGTCCATCGACCCACGGCCGCCCGCGCCCACGCCTGCGGTGTTCACCAGCGTCTCCTCCTCGTCCGGCGGAGGCTGTGCGGCGAGGGGTTTGTTGACCCGCTGCGACGATCGGACGAACTGGGCTGGGCGGGAAGTCGGTTTGGATGAGGAGGAGGGGAGGGGGGCGCCTTCGATGGAGTAGTTGATGAATTGGGGCGGATCGGGCATCGCATCGCCCGTGCCGTAGTCGCGCACGAAGCTCTCCTGGTCCTTTTCGGGCTCGAATTGCTCGAGAGCGAGGCGGAGGCGTTCGCAGGACTACCAAATTGTGATCCGCGATCAGAAACACATCGAACTCGTGTGATATCGATAGGCGGCTCACCTCGTCGTCCGAGACGCAGACGATGGAGACGGCGTTGGCGTACGCCCAGACGATGTCCTTGAGGAACTCCATCCGATCCTCCTCCATATCCTGACAGCTATCGCAGAACGCCTTCCAGTCGTGCTCCCACTTGCCGACGGTGTCGTTGAGCGCGCGAGAGAAGTTGGCAAAGTCGCGCTCGTTGGTTTTGACGGTCTGCTGGGTACGTTCGAGCTTGCGGCTGATGCTCTCGAGGTCCTTGCCCTGGACGAGGGTGCTCTGGGCGGTGAAGGAGTTGATGCGGATGCAGTCGGCCTCGTACTTCTCGCGGGCCTTGTTGACGTGCGTCTCCTGCGCCTGCTTTACCTTAAACTGCTTCTCTATCGCCGACTGGACGACCTTTCGATGTTGAGCCTGGCGTGCGACAAAGGCGTTAGCGGGGCCCTCGAGGTCGTTGCGGACTTGCTGGGCGAGTTGGAGGTGGAATCCGGCCTGTTTCTCGGTTTCCGAGCGAAGGGTGTCGAGCGAGTTGCGTAGTTCTCTGAACGAGGATAGAGAGATGAGTCGTGAGCTGAGCGAGCGAGAGGGGCACGAACCCGATCTCATCCCTGCCGACGGACATCTTTGCGAGCTTTGCGAGGCGCTTCGCGTAGTCCTCTTCGATGGCAGCTCTGTGTGATGGAGACGAAAACGATGAGCGGGCGATGCAGGCAGGCGAGGTAGGACGGCAGACGGACCGTTCTTTCCAAAAGTTGCGCAGCTCCTCTGTGGTGCGTCCGGCGCCGCGCATCCTCGCGAAGAGGACATCGACGCCGCCATCGCTGAGGCCCCAGAAAGCGTTGCAGAAGTCGAGGGAGCGGGCTGCGGGGTCGGGTGAGCCATCTCTGGCGAATTTTGAGAGGGAGGTTGTGGAGGGCTGCCGTCTGGCAGTCATGTTCGTAAGGTCGTCGTGTGGGGGAGGAGAGAGCGGTGAGCGCAACGCCAGAGTGCGCGGTGGGGCCAACACCCCCGGCACGTGCCGGCATGCGAGGCGCTGTAAACTCGCTTGCCCTGCTTTGATGCGCCGACAAGGCCTCGCTTCAGGCGTTCCGCCCCCTCCGCACAACACCATCCTCTACTCAATATTGCCCCGTCCGGGCCTCGTCCGCCCGTCCATCGCTCATACCCCCCACGCGCTATTCCCGCACGAGGATCCTGCGCGACTCCCTCCCCGCTCTGTCTCCGCTTTATTAATACCTGAAATCGCCTTTCGTTCAGCGCCGTGGAGGACGCGCAACGCCCTCTCCTGCTCGCACTAGCACTCGATCAGCCCCCGCGCGCACAATCACCGACACGCCTCTGATATACGAGCATCATGTCGCTCTCGGATCAGCCCCCAAAGCCCGTCGGCGTCGCCACAGCCGACATCGTGACGGCCCGCATATGTTCTAAAGCGTTCCGCGATGCCAATACTTCCTCAAAACCCGTCCGAGCCACCCTTTTCTTTTGACTTGATCGCTAAAAATGAAAGAAAATTATCAAGGTCAAGTGCCTATACCTCCACACCAGGCCAACGCGCGGCAGCGTCGTGTACTTCCTGCCTCACCCGATTTGTCGCCTCATCGATCTCGATATAGCAAACACTCCCGAAGCCGCTCAACTCGTGTCAGTCACTGAATCATCCAGGAAGAAGAGGTCAGCTCGTCCGAGCCGGAGGCTGTTAATTCCGGCCCGCGTCTGCCAGTTGTCGACATGTACCATCATACAGCACACTGTGTTCTCCTGGCCGCCCTATACGATTTACTCGACTTCAAACCCTGCCCATCAAAACGATGCGGGACACAGATAGACAGACGCGGGCGACAGCGCTTCAGGACAGCAGGTGACGAACGGAAAATCGTGCTGCTGGCATTGTTCGATTGCTGCAGTTCGCTATGCGGGGCAAGGGAGCCTTCCGTACTTCTTAAAATAAAATTGACGGTGAGTGCGTATACTAGCAACGTAGCATTGTGCGGTGTTGGCCATGACGATACAGTCGACTTACAAGAGACGACCGCATTGACAAGGCTAGGCCTGCAATTAAGAAAAAACATATCCATGGCGAGCAAAGAAAAACAAATAGCAACACAGAACAGAATGTTTCTAATCATCCTGGATAAAGAAGATAACTTCTTTTCTTTTATGAATAGGATAAGCCGTCTGTAAATGTGAACGTTACCTGTAAGGCCTCTCGAGAACATACGACCACAATGCTGCGCGCAAGTTGGTCGAGCTGGTCAATATACTTCAGCGACGTCGCTTGATCAGCTGGACCAGCATTGGCAATCAAAGCTATGAGCGTAGTAGTAATGCCACTCCCTAATAAACGATTCATACAGCGCGCGCCCAAGTGAGATTCAATGCACGATTGCCATCACCATAGCTCATCAGAGCAAGGCCTATGACGCAAAATATATGAGCCCATGATTACAACAAGCGATCTAAAAAAGAGACCTAGCTAGATACCAACAAATGAGTCGCGTGTCGTTCCGACCGCAAGTGTGATCATCGCGGTCGCCGACTCGACCACCGTCGCCGGGAAAAAGTACACATAGCACTTCCCTGTGAATTGGATCACTAATCGCCTGCCAGACTGCCGACAAGAACTCTCATAACACTGGGGATTAGCCCCAAGCCCGCTTTTGCGGCACTACCAGATTCGACTGCCTGTACATACGTGGATACATGGAAGACGATGGCGACGCTTGCTGCTATGCAGAAGGAGTTGCACAATTAACTTGTAAGAAGCGATGGGTTGACAGCGTTGCGTCCTGGGACGAAGGGCTCAGCTTCCACATCAATTATGACGAAGAGTATCGAGAGCATGGAGGAGGCGAGGGCACCAAGAGTCAGTTTATCGTTCCGGGAAACGTTCTCTCCTCTATCTGGGCCTATGAGCAAGGTCAAGATACACAGCACGAGAGCTAAAGTGTCGGATTAAGTTTGGAGTGAAGATGCGAGCCGTCTGAGTTTGGAAGCTTGAGCGCTATAGCACATGGAGATTTTTGCGAATATTGAACCTGGATCAAGAAAGCCCTCTGAACAAAACGGAGAACGTTAGCTCGAGCGAGGCAGAAGGCGAGAAATGCGATGAACCGTCTCCATCCAATACTGTACCGTCTGCAAGCAGACCGCCAAACGGAGCCCCCAATGCAGACCCAATGGCAAAAATTATATTCATCAGCCCTGAGCGTCGCTTTGTCAATAACAAAAAAATGACAGCACGAGCCATCAACTTACCTTGCCAACTACCTCGTGAGCGAAGAGGAATAATATCAGACATGATAACAGACGCGACACTGTTGTTCGTGCATGCTATGCCTCAGAGCGGACAATTATGATCAAAGGTATTGACTGATAGACCCCCTACCGCCTACACCAGAAAATGCTCGAGCAATGATCAACTCATTCATGTCCCTGGCCAATCCGCAGAAAAGGCATCCAAAACCGAATGCAAAATAAGCAAACAACAAGCATGGCCTGCGACTGGAAATATCGCTCAGCTTGCCGTATAAAGGTCTATGGATTTTCAGAAAAATCAGGTGAGCTGAAAAAAACAAATGAACGTACTGAATGCTGCATAGCGTTAGGCTGTTAGCATGTAGCCCGTGACGATCCAACTGCTATTCTGGAGCTGGCCGAGTTGGTTCCCTATCGATGCGTGCGAGGCTGCAACAAGTGTGTCGTCTACAGCAGCTTAAGAGGGTCAGACGGCCAAGGGAAGTATCTAGTGCATCGTAAGTATGATCGCAACGAGAGATAGTATCATGACTGGGTCGTTGATGCATCAAGCTTCAAGTTCGCGCTGCTCGAAGAGCACCCGCGCACCCGCCAGCGGTCCGGAAGTGGTCCGGAACGGTAAAACACACGTGATCACTTACAGTTGCGGCAAGTTTGCCAACTCCTTTTGCGTCCTCTGTCTCTGTTTCATCGCCATTGTATGAGGAATCCTGACAAAATGATCCACTAGAGCCCTCACTCGCATTCAGGAGCAGATATGCTCTCTCTGTAGACTCCGACATGCCGATTTGAGGTAATGAACACCAGAGGATACGCAGAGTAATATGTCGTGCCTGTATTTGCCACGCAAGCTAGAAATAACTGGATCTGAAAGCGGTTCGTACAAATCGAGCTTATATGCAGTAGTACGAGCGTTACTCACACCAATCACCAGACGTAGGCGCTCTTCGAAAGGTGCATTCCGATCATTCCCGTTCAACCTATAGTAATACAATACATTCGCAATTTTTACAAGAGAGACTCTCCGGACTGATATGAGACATCGAAAAATCAAGCCCAAGTTTCGTGCTACAAACGTGCGAACCGGCTATCTTTATGACGACGAAACAACCCCTTCATCCTTCCACCAAGAATTTTCCAACGACGGCCATGTATTTCTCCCTCTCCTCAAAATGAGACATATGGCTTGACTCTGAAAACTTCACCCACTTCACATTAGGGATCTCTTGCACGAAAGGAGCGACGACACTATCTTGTGCTTCGTCGTATTTCCCATTCGTTACGAGCGTCGGCACTGTGATCTTGTGAGCGTCAGCCGTTACCGTCCAGTCCTTGAGGGGACCGGTGATGTAGAATTCGGATGGTCCGTTCCTGAGAAGCGTCCTGTCAGCACAGAAGGGCTAGAGGAGTGGGATTTATCTACATGGTGAGATAGACGGTCGGGTCCTTCTGAATCCACGCGAACCCAGCTAAAATTTCTTCTGACATCGGCTTCAAGATGCACAAATGACGTGCATAAAATTCTCCCACCGCAGCCTGATACTCCTCGCTTTCCGTGGTGCCGTCCGCCTCGTGCTTATCGAGCACATCTTGTATATCTTGTGGGAGCTGCGAACGGAGTAGGTTCTGTGCTTCGATCCACAACTTCATGTCGGACGGCGTGCTTGCCAACACGAGACGACGAAGGCCTTTAGGCTGGAGAACAGCGTGGCGTGAACCCAGCATCCCTCCCCACGAATGTCCTAAAATGTCGTAGTTGTCCTGGATGCCCAGATGGGAGAGTAAATTGTCTAGCTCGTCGAGGAAGAGTTGGTCGGTCCAAAAGGTGATATCCCCCATCTTCTCAGGAAGGTGAGTGGAGAAACCGGTGCCAATCTGATCATAGACGACGAGTGGAATGGAGTGGGCTATGGTGAGGTCGGAGAAGATTGTGAGATACTCGTGGTTGACTCCCGCCCCCCCATGGAGTGCGACGAGGGGGCATACGGAGCCGTGAAGCTCCCCATAAACTTTGTACCAAGTCTTGCATGGTTTTCCAGCGGCTGGAACGACGAAGTCAACTTCGCCTTCGACGACCTTGGGCTGAGCCATGGTCATTGAGGGTGTGGGGCGATGGGGAGTTGTCCGAGCAGGAATATGGTAGAGCCACGATTCGCCATCAAACTTAGTCTCTGTTTCTAAAGAGGACTGAGAAAAAGAAGTCCGAGTTTATTCACGAGCGACAAGCTCCAAGTCAGGTGGGAAAAAACCTGCTTACAATTTGACCATCACAAGGATGCGAATGTGCGAATTAGACAAATCATGGAATGGAAGTGATTCTGAGCGCCTTTGAGTGGCTTTGAGTGCATCTGAGGGCTGGGTATTTGCCCGAAACGATGACTGGACTGCCTTTTGTGAGCCGATTTAGCGGGAACACATGGTCTACCGGAGACTGCCGAACGATGAGTCCCTCCCTGGAAGCGTTCAAAGCGCTCATCATCGGCACTCAACGTTGCAACACCGAACAGTCCACCACAATGCCTGAGACATGATGGAGTGATCGGGTCAAAGGTCATGCGCTCTTCACTCTCATAGCGCTCAGGAGTCAGCATTGAACGATTAGCGGCCTCGGTGGTCAGTGTCTTCCATTCCTCGCTGGTAGTAAAGTCCGCCGTTCGTGGTTTTCGTCGCGAATCGCGATCAAGGCATGTTCACCATAACGGTGATGTCGGTGAGCACATCAACATGATCTAGCGCCTAATGTATGCGTTGACGTTCTGCAAGTAGAAGTCTCGACGCCTCAGGTCACAGGCTCTAGCGCTCGCTGCCAGTCGCACATGCGAAGTTGAACTGGCAAGCTCAAGGTTTACCGTTTCATCGTTTTGTTCCACCAACTCACAATTTGACCGACGTAGCCATGTCCAAGATCCTGCTCACTCTGACTCTATGCACTCTTACCACCCTGACCTTCCTCAACGTAGCAGACGTCCTTCGTCTGGTCAGATTGTCGAACTCCCGAACCATCGACGTTAACGGCAAGTTTTTCTTACTTACTATTTCTCCCTATTATAACTTTGAATTTAGCTGGCAAGGTGGTTGAGCTACCTGTTTCCCTCCCCACATCCGCCCTCAAGTTTGAAGCGAGCACGCGATATGGGCTGGAATCGGATGAGGAATGGCACACTATCATGCCGCGAGGAAAGGGCTTCGTGCGCTTGGACCCAAGCGCCCCTCCCTTTGAAGTCTCCCTTTACCACCAACTTCACTGTCTCGAGCACCTTCGTCGCACCTTCGTCGATAGTCCTTGCTTGGATGATGATGAATCGGCTGCCTGGCATACCCACCATTGCCTTAACTATCTTCGTCAAGCAATCATCTGCAACGCAGACACCACTCTCGAGCCGTCTTATGTTCTGGAGTTGCAGAACGGTCGAAAAGTCCCCGCGGCTTCAGGAATCGATGTTGTCCATAGATGTCGCGATTGGGAGAAGCTGAGAAATGTTTTAGAGGACAACTACGATAGATACTCGCATGTACCTGTGTCTGCCTGATAGGTGAGAGGATCCATTTTCGCTGTGTTGCCTGGTTAGGAGTCTTCGGACTTACAAAACCGTTTAGAATGATGGACCCGATCGGAAAAATGCTCTCAGGTCCTTATATGATCAGAGGGATCGCACATATGTATGACCTCGTGATCTCCTGAGTTAATATAAGTATATGGCCTAGCTTGCGTCGAGTTCCCTAGCTCTCTGCAACCCGCCGCGACTATGCGTCAAGAGTATGAGCGGCTTCGTAACTCAGACACTTTCGAGTTGTCAGAGTCTGGGATGGATGGCCAGTGGCCACAGACATCTATCGTCTCCTATGAAGATACGAACACCACACTTCGACATAAATCTTCTCCTAATCATGTCATTCTGCAGCTTTCACTGCTTGCAGTCTTATTGATCAACATCGCTCTCGTCGCCATTACTTTCTACATGGAATCTCAGATGCTTGGAGATCGGCGCCGCTCGATAAGCTCACTCCCTCGACCCAATCCCTATGTAGGCTTGGACGAGACGAACACTACTTTTGTCAGAGGTACGCTGTTCATGATCTCCCCTGCGATTCAAGATACGATCTGATACTCTACTGGACTAGAGTTCTGAAGATCTGATGGATGCAGGTTTTCTGTGTTGATGCCGACGATGACGGTGCGCACATAGCTATGTATTCATGGAGAACTCAACTGAATCCGCCTAAGATTACCGATCAGCATCCACAACTCATTCGACTGTTCGTTGAACTCGCAGCTGATCTCCCCGATTCATTTACGCCCAAATTGCCTCATACATTCTTCAAGGGATGTTTATCCCGAGTTCGTTTCATTACTGTTTAGACCACGAGCAAAAATCCATAGCCAACATCCGATTCCCTGCGTCGTGTGAGTCATGAACGGGCGTTGAAAGCTCCGTGATGTAAAATGGCACCCATGGTCTGACCATCCAATTGCAGTAATTGGATCCGTTGTGTTGTCAAGCTCGCCGCACAATGATCTCTTAGCTGTGTGCCGGTTCATCTGGCGTCAGTCATCTGATGGTGCATCGCATGGTGCATCGGAATGCAGGTCAAGCTTCTCGATATGAATTTTGTCACCGATGCGTGATCTTGACTGTTGCGCGGTATGAATTCGCAGGTATCCAATCGAAAATACTCAATGGACTACCATTTGGATGGCAGAAGGTTCTATAGGCGTCAATCTCTTATGAGCGAATGACGTCTAGGGTAATCAGCGACATATGGAAACCACGCTGTGAATGATGCATGATGTCAGCGCACACAGTGGCAAGCAATCCGACGTGATGGCCGCTCCGTGCCCTCTGGTTAACAACGTTTCAGAGCTGTATCGATGCCATCCGTACTGGGAAATGAAGGTTGACTATTTAGTCCCATTTCATGAGCCGCTGTTCACTTATTTGCTAGAGAGTTTGAGCATCTTTGCGCCCTAGTATCCTCATCGCACTATGTCTAGTCCTTCCTCATTCGCGCCGCCGAACGAAAGCCCAGCAGACTTATGGAACGAGAGGTCAATCCTCGGCGGTTTATTTCTCGGCACCATTGGCTATGGTGAGTGGGCCTCTGCTGTTATTGTGATGATGCTTATAGAACACACTCCAGGGATACATCTTACACTGTATCTCGCGTGTCTTACCCTTCTTCGGCCGCACAGGAAACGCGAGGACCAATATATTCTCGCGTACATCACTCTTCTATTCATCCTAGGCAACATCGGGAATGGTACCAATATCAAGTGGGCAGAAATGACCTTCATTGACAATCGCAACTACCCTGGGGGTCCTGGGGCATATAATGTTGCCGAAAGCACTAATCCTGTGGCGGTTATTTGCAATTCAGTCTACATCGTGAACAGCTGGCTGCAAGATGCTCTCTTGGTCAGTCTTCAATGAATCTGTCCCGACAATGAAGTATTAAATTGGATTTGAAGATATATCGCTTTTGGATCATATGGGGTAGAAACCACCTTCTTCTTGTCCTGCCTGCCCTGCTTTTCCTGGCCTCATTTGGTATGTATAGTTGGATCCTCGTATAAGAATAAATACCTGACGGTCGATGTCACGTTAACCAGTTTTGTCAAGCATGCTTATGGCTGAATTGAGCCGTCCTGGGGAGACTATCTGGTCTACCATCAGCGTTAACTTGGCGATACCGTACTGGTCAATCTCCATCGTGCTGAATGTAATGCTCACATTATGTATCGCTGGACGTCTTGTTCACATGCGCCTTCAACTCCGTCGCATCATCGGTGAGGAACCGATGACGCCGTACGTGTCGGTCAGCGCCATGCTGATCGAGTCGGCTTCACTCTACTCCATCAACGGTATAATCTTTATCGTCAGCTACGGCATAAACAGCCCAGTGCAGAACCTTGCCCTACCCTTACTCGGTCAAACACAGGTAAGCTTCCTGTTTAACTTCATTTCTATTTGTGGACTAACAGAGTTCTCCGGATAGTCGATCGCGCCGCTTTTGATCATATATCGTGTAGCACAGGGTAGAGCATGGTCACACGAGACGCTGAATGCTGCAAATACGGGAAGTGTACGTTTCCATGGAAGACGTCGAGTCTCTACCACACAAGGTTCCTCGACGCTGCCGGTGGCGTTGGCATCAATGCAGGAAACCAGTATCGTGCCTGAGTCTGGAGGCGCGAGTGCTGCCGACTTTCATGTTGCCTTCGAGAACAAACCCCGGGTTCCTCACGACAGCCTTGAGCACGGTGTTTTGTGACTATGTATCCCTTCTTCGGCGTATATCAGCTCTGTTTTGATATGTCTAAGTATCGGCACGGGCTTTGATTCTAAATGCGACATGATAGATGAGTGCTCAATGTTTCTCCTTTTTTCTCCATTGTTCCGATGCTTGCCTGGATTACATCTTCTTACTGTGACAGGTAAGCAACACACGAAAACATCTCAACATAAGGGATCATCGATCAACGATAGACCCGTGCCGCCAACAATGACTTAAGCGCGAGTGTCATTGCCATTGTTTTCTGCTGAAACTTTTATTTCTCGACACTGCAGAATGCTTCACACGCTGGTAGTTCACCCACTCACCGTTGAAGAAGCACAGCGGAATTAGCAAACTGCAGCAAATCAGTCAACGCATGCAAGTACCGCAATTCTTCATTTGCCAACTTCTTCCTTGAGCCCGAATCTGGCCGTCTCTCGAATTCGACTACATCGCCATATATACCTCTAAAGTTTCCTCAATGAAAGCACTGTATCAGGGTCAGCTGGGGGGGTATGTGGAATTTTTAGGCGGCGAGAAAGAACGGAGACAGTCTAACGACTTTGTAATTTAGGATATGTGGACACAAAGACATCATAGAATTTTGTACACAGCCATATCGCTCACGACCTACTTACTCGGACTCTATATAATGGCACCGCCTAAGATTGCACGGCGGACGTCAGCAATGTCCAGAATTCAACAAGAAATGCTCACCATCAACATGGATTCAACCTAGTTCGTTGTGTTGCCACGCGAAGCAGTGTGTTCAGCGTGTCTTCTTTCCAAGAAATGATACACAGACGGGTAATCCACGCATCTGTGAAGCACTCCGTTGCCTGAAGCAGCTGCCCCGTGCGCTCCCTTTGGAAGGTCAATAATGGTGGTCGGCTCCAAGGTGGTGTCAGCTTTGCAAAGCAGAGCCTGACGTAGAAAGTTGAAACAATGGTTCGTATGGCCGAGAATCTTGGGGTCCACAGTCGTGTTGTTGCACGCAGCTGCACTAGACTGGGAGATGGCATGGCGGATACCGTTAAGGCAGTGAAGTTGGTGAAACATGGAAACGGAGAACGGTCGACCCTGTGGACCGAGATTCACCCACCCTCCTCCTCCAGGAAAAATTGTCTGCCACTTCTGGACATCGTGAAGTCTGAAGTCCGTGGTGTCATTGAAGGCAACAATGATATGATCCAATCGAAGAGGCAATTCGTTGGGGAAGTCGTCCCCAATAAATGCTACATTCGTGATCAGGCCATAGAAATTTGAATTTAACTTGTTACTCACTGTATGAGCGGAAAAATTCCAAAGATGCTGGATAGAGGAACCGGAAGACGTTCAAGATTGTGAAGGCTGTAAGAAGTGCTACAATCGCAAGCTGAAGCCAATGCTGAGACGCAGGGAACATCGATGAATGCGATGGGATAGGAATAGAGCGAACTACAGATTCTAGCTTGGGGGGCGGATGTGTATACATACAGGCCAACGTATTCCACAGGGCGCTGAATAGGACTATATCAGCAATAGGCAGTACGAGATGTGATCAGTATCGGTGTGAATGATATGGATATACTCGTACATAGCTGAGGACTTGCTCGATCTCGAGATTACGCCCATACACCATAGCGCCGGGTCAGAGGACGCCATCCTTGCTGTGTACAGTACGTACTGAGCCCTGACTTCCTCCTCAGTCCCCGACGAGACCGATAAGTCAAACCGATATGCCAACCATGAGGCCTGAGGGCCTGTCATTCAAGAAAATTTTCGTTTGATTGATTGATTGAACTTTGGGAACGGTGTGGAGTCTGAGATCTGAGCGCTGAGCGTTTGAGCGAGCCAAGTACTACTACCAGAGCGGGATGCTTACCTCTGAAAACAATTAAACACGAGGTCTTATCTTGTGTTTGCCCTGTCAGTGACGACTCTTCTTAGCCCTAGATGGACTGATGTGTGCGTCGAACCGAATGTCACACTTGACCGCAATCTTCTGTGCTTCAGTTCATTCGGAAGAGGGTTCTTGGGAGCAGCTTGAATGCGTCCTTGCATTGGCAATATCAGGTCGAGTCTTTCGAGTGAAGTCAGACTATTAGAGCCGTCGGGTTGAAATCTCCAAGTACACCACCTTGTGAAACGATTGTTGACTGCCGTCCCATGGCCGGAGGTTGTGTACTTACTGATGCGGGTCATGGCAGTACTGACACGGTTGCGCAAGGGAGCGCCCAGGCTGGCGCTCGCGTAATATGGACACATACTGGTAGTCCGTTTCCGGCATCTGTCATCCTCATCCGTAAAATGCATTCGACAGGACGTTCTGATCTGTTCAGTGCAAGTGTATGATGGGCGTCCATTGACGTCCATTTTCGAAGATGAAAAGGTTTGATGTCGTGTTACCTGTTGTTTGAGCAAAACCTCTTTTTTTTGCTTCAACCATGACCGGTCCTGACTAGCTGACTCCTCATATGTATGATGCCTTCGTCCAAATTCATGTGCAAGTAGAGATGGACCACGAATGGCAATCCGAAGTCGAACTAGATGGGATGCAATAGGTAGCGTTTCTGTTAAATAGCGCTAGCATTCTCTCTATCGCTACCTGACCACCATCGTCTTCCCTGCTCATCAGGAAAAGGGCAGATTACTTACGTGACTTTTCCGAACTTTTCTGCACTTGTTCATTCTTATCAGCTTTTTGACCAACTTACAGACTTAAAGAAAATATTCTTTTATGATTATAATAGGATAAAAGTCCAACAAGTCAAGAAAAGAGACGAGCGAGCAAAAAAGTCAAGAAAAGAGGAGAAGAAAAGTCCCGAGATATTGTAACAAGTTGAAAAAGTAGGTTAAACGTGATGCCCGTGATACCTTATGTCTGATGTTTGGAAACCATTACAGATGTCATCTGCCTGTGGCTCGATTTGTCGCAGGCGACAGCGCTGAGGTCTCGCTAGTGAGCGGCTCGCTCGGAGGAGGCGGATGAACTGCGGGATGAACTTGGGCTAGAGGCCGTGACTGAGCATGGTCGGCACGGCGGGGAGCGGGGCGGGACGTACGTGGTGCGAAAAGTCAGCGTCCATGATGATCACAAAGTCCTCCGTGACAAAGTTGAGCCCGTGGATGTACGCTGTCCTACGCAACGTCAGGCCGTGCGTTCGAAAGAGACACGATCAGAGCATCAGCACATACCCAAGGCCAAGTTTGCCAGCGCGCAGGTGCAGGACCTGCAGGAATGTGCAATGTGCGTTGAGCGCAGGTGGCGAGGGTGGGGCGGGGGCAGGGGTAGCTCACGATTTTGTCCTCGCCGTACACGTGCGCGAGCTCGGCGGCAACGTCCTGTGTGCTGTCCAGGCTGTTATCGACGACGACGATGATCTCCCACGCCAAATCACTGTGTACTCGCCACCACGTCAGCCAACTGGTGGAGGTAGCTGGTGGAGGTATAGATAGAGATTTGAGGTCTGTCAGATGAATAATGTCGGGAGGAATGTACCGGGACACCGCTCAAAGTTTCGTGGATTTTGTTCATCGCGCCCCAGAGGGAGTTGAGCTCGGCTTGTCTCGGAAATAGCTGATGTTATGGTCGAAAAGAGCATGTGCATGACACTGTGCGCGCCAGGTCAGGTTGGGTCGGTATCAGATGCAGAGACAATGAAAACGAGGCACACCGCGACGTACCTTGCACAGCGTGACTCTCGGCGCCGGCAATGCTCCCAAAGCTGCCATCAAAATTCCTGCGCTCCACAAGGTGCACGACAGTCTTGTACCGGTCGAGTTGGTCGAGCGCGGAGATGGTGCGATAGAGAACGTGCGTGTCGAGCTCACTGACTGTGTCCCCTGTGAATACACTGACAGCCGCTAAAGGTCGAGCTGTGGTGAGACAGCGATGAGCATGACGCACTCATGACGCTCGACTTGGAGCTCCAACAGTAGACAGCCGGTAAGCACGCATGCTTATGTACACACTCTGCCTTACTTAACTAACTCATCGACGCTCGGCCTCTCCTGTCTTTCACTTGTCTCTCACCACCACTCGCAAATTCTCCAGCTACAACACCCCTCTTGGAGCTTCACCATCCTGGAGCTAGGTGGGCTTCCTCGGAACCATGGTGAGATGTGAGTCCCTTGTGCATGGAGCCGTCTTTCTTGCATTGAACAGGAGGGTTTCGAACAGTGAAGGCGAGTCTACAAAATGTATTGTATGTTCCCCGTCCTCCTTAATAATCATCTACTTATCTATACTGACATTTTTCTTGAGCCCCGCGCGGTTCGCAGGACGAGTCTCACCCACATCGTTGATCAACACTGGCAAGACCCCCCGAGCCCTATTGGGAGCCAGACCGAGGGCCTTGGGATCAGCTCGCCAGCTGAGGTGCTGGCCAAGGGCCGCACGCCCCTCATGACCCCTGTCGAGCGCCATCGCGGCGCCTTCCTCCCCTCCCTAGGTAAGAGCTTGACCTGAAGCCAATTAGTGTCGCTGAACAACTATCCCCAGTCATCGCCCATCCAAACTCATTCGACTCTGACGACCTGGAGATGAACGACCGCGCCATCCAAAATCAGATTGCCTAGCTGTTGTCTGGCTGTGCCTCGCACGTCGCCATGCAAACACTGCCATCACAGCCCCCGCCGGCCTCGCACGACTAGCTAAAGGCGCTCACCGACACACACAAGGACGGGAAGCCTGAGTCCATGCAGCGCGCACAAGCCTGCAGGAAGGCCGGCATTGGGCAGTCAAGTGCACTGCAGAGCTTGAGACGGCCTCCTTGCCAGGTATTGTTTCTCCTCATTCACCTCAAGCATTTTCTCATGCTGATGTCGTTGACAGGAACCATCGCGTTGTACGATAATTGCATGAGCGCCGCCGAAACCAGGCGCTGCGAGCCGGAAGATGCCATCGCGGCCGTGATGTTCGGGGCGTACCAGGCCGGGTGAGGGTGTGGGCGCTGCGACGTATAGTTACTTTAGATAAACCTTAGTTAAACTATAGTCAATAAATAAATAAATTTTGGAAATCTAGAATCAATAATGATGTGGAGCATCTTAAAGACCTTTTATGGGTTGCTTACATGGCTTTTTGTGACACTTTCATGACTTTTAATCTGTCTTAGGCAAGTTACCCGGACTTTTCTAAGGAGGGAGCCCACTTGTTGAACTTTTCTAAGAGGTGAATCTGCCTATCTAAGTAGGATCTTCTTGGAACCTTAGGTCACTTTTCGGAACTTACAACCTTATACAAGCCCTGTAAGTTCCGAAAAGTAATTTGACGTTTTCCTGATGCTATCGAGTCTCACCAATGCTTTTATCCTTGCAGTTCATTTCTCTGTCTCTGTTGGCAATTGCCTGCCATAGCCTTCCGATGCAGGTTAGCCGCCGTATGTGCTGGTCTACACTTGCATAAATTTCTATGTCTGACGCCTTGACTCTCAACTCATGCTCGTTATTCCGACGGATTTTTCGACCCAATCACTCTCAACGACAACGGGCATTTCAATGTCAAATGGCTCATTCAGAAAACACGCCTGCCAAGATGCTCGCGAGAGGTATTATTGACTTATCCGAATCAGGAGGAGCATCGGGTGGGAAATATCGCCAATTTCGTTGTTCAATCAGGGGCTAATATCAACGGCACTAGTTGTTGAAAAGTCTCTTATCGTAGAAATGGCTCTTCAACGTAGGCAGGCCTGCACTCAGAAGAGTCCGAGAGACTTGCCTGGTCCGCCCTTCCTGCAATTGGAGGAGGGAGACACGACGAAGCGCGCTCCAGCAGAGGACAGTCCTGACTGCGCCTTCTTACAATTCGAGGAATGAGACATTGTAACGCATATGTTGATGATGAAGGAGAATATTGCATCTCGGAGACCGAGGTTGCCTTGCGAAATACACCTTTCTGCTAAAGCCAGAGTTCTCCAGAGTTGTACAAAAACCCATAGTATTTTGCCTGAGCTGGTCCAATTCTCAACAGATTTTGTCTAGGACTCGATGGCTTATTTTCCTTTCTCATCCTTCTCGGCCATTTTGGGGCACAATGTACTCACCATTCAATACAAAAAACATCAAAAATAGGGTGAGGGACATGTATATGCATGTACGACTTTCGTTCTCTCGCTCGTTGGCGACGCCCCATTGCGTCCATCCCACCTCCTGCCCGGGCTCGTCACCGCTTCTCGCGCACGTGTAAATGCAGCACGAGATAGCTCAAGAACGTGAACGCCACGAAGAAGATGCTCAGCAGCGCGATGTTCGGCCACCAGAACGACTGCGCGCGCAGGCCAAAGATAGACAGGATCGTCACTGCAGGCACGTTGATCTCGACGCCGTACTGCAGCACGCGAGCGGAGAACGAGCGCGTGAGCCGGCCGTTTCCAAGCAGGAGACGGAGTACCTTGAGCTGGAGATAGCGGAGCTCGTTGATGAAGAGCGCCTCGAACGCGGGGTGGAAGGAGATGGTGTGCAACCATTGAAGGAAAGGATGCAATTTCGAGCGGTTGATGAGCAGGCCAATAAACAGCAAGCTATTGAAAAGAATACGCAAAGCCCATCGTCAGCTTCCAGCGAACGAGTAAAGGCAAAGGAGCAAAAACAATGAAACGCACTTGAACAGCATCGAACGTCCCTGCAAAGTTCGCAACGCTCGTGCTCTCGCACGCGACGGCGATGAGCAGCACCGCGCTTGCGGTCGTGAGGTTAAACAGCACGAGCGTGAGCAGGAACTTCCAGAAGGCAGCTACGGTCGGCACGAAGGCGACGAGGCCGTACACTATACCACCAAATAGCATGGGCGGCATGATGCGCAATGGCAAAATGTCGAACAGGACCTTGGTAAGAAATAAATAAGCGTGCTCGTCAGGTCGGAAAAACAGAGGCAGACTCACCTTGAAGGCGAAGTATGTGAACAACGGATAATGACGGTTTGACCTACACAAGCTCCATAGCAGAGATTGCACCACTCAAAAGAAGAGCCATACTCGCCGCTCCTGCATGAAGAGGATCCTCTCGTTCGTGAACAGGCCAACGCTGGACAAACACGAGAAACCGAACAGTGCCAACGCGCCCAGACCCGACATGGTAAGCATTACATGGAACTTCACAGTAGAGCGCAAAGCGAACGAACCCAGCCTATTCTGGAACCCCCCGATATTATTCGACACGTTCTGGTAGAACAAATCACTGTCCCACCCAAAAAATCATAGTCAATAACAAGCACGAACAAACCAGCAAGAAACAGCCACGCACGAGCGAGCGCGATCGAGGCCGTATAATGCGCTGTCAGCAGCGCCGAGTCCCGATACAGGTTCTTGAACGCCCTCCCGCTCAAAATCCCGAACTGCGTCGTCCAGCTCGCCCGCTTCCGCCCGCTCTCTACTACCACGTTGCGCATCTCCCCGCCCGCGTCATCCCCCCCGCGTGTCCGCGCGACGTCCTCAATCTCGCCCTCATCGCCGCCGCAACCGCGCTCTATTTCGACCCAGCCGTACTTTGTTTGAACAAGACGGCTGATACACAATAACGTCGTGTTGCATGCTGCCTCCGTCCGCTCCCCATGCGCTCATCAAATGCGAGAGCTTCCATTGCAGAAGGTGCGCACGATACGGCTCCAAACTCCTGATCGTGTAAGTTGTTGGTCGCAGCGGCTGCGAGTATGAGGCTTGCTGTCAAGGAGGTTGTGATGCTGGCACCAGTGGCCAGGCTCCGCGCGACGTGCTCGCATGAGCTCTGCGCACCTTGTAGCTTTACAGTAGAGTCTTCGTACCAGTTGTAGTCCCGCGCGGGCGAGACGAGGCTCTCGACAACGTCGTACGCGTGGTCAGCCACGCTGCGCAGAAGGGACGTGATTTCGCTCACTGCGATCGACGGGCTCATGCTGAGCCCGCACTGCACGCGGTGCGGTGAACGAGGCTCTGGACCTGCGACCCCCCGATGACGAACACACCCAAAAGCAGCAAAACTGTACCCAATTCCCGATCCTCACGCCCATGATCTACAAGATCCTCGTCTCGCTCATCATGCCTAGCGTCCGTTGGCGCCGGAGTCATCGCTGTCTCGCACACCCTCAGCGCCAGCATCACGCTGTTTTGTCTGTCTTTTTTCAACGCTCAGCATCCCCATCAGTCGGCGACGCTTGTGCGCGAGCAGGTCGATCGGCGTCAGAGGGACCGCCCGTAGAGTTCATGGTGTAGGAGAGGTTGAGAGTGTAGCAGAATCAGGGAAAATGAATTGTGCGGGGACAGGGGGACATGGTCTGTGACTCCGCCACGCAGCCTCATCCCGGGGCAGGCAGTGGGCAGGCACATAGAAGCGCATCTGGTCATGCCATTGTGCCAAACTGCTGTGACTCGGATGCGCTGACAAACCCTGCTTACAGGCGTCTCACTCTCTACGTCCTACAACGGACCCTCTTCATCTCATAGACTGCCATATTGTAGTGCAGTGCGATCTCTCGCTCTGCGCACTTTCTGTCTAACACCAGGGTCCTTATGTCGGTCAACCGCTATGCTCCTGACACGCCATGTCACTCCTGGAATATCCTCCAAATCCTATCCCACCCTATCTGTCGCCTCATCAATCTTAACACGGCAAAATCTCCCAGAGCTGCTTAAGTCGTGAAACTGAAACGAGAAGGTGTGCTCGTCCATACCGGACGCTGTTAAACCCAGTCCCTCGTCTACCGGTCGTTCACCTGTACCGCCATGCAGCACACGCGAGTTCTCCTGGACTCCCTACATCTCAGCTTTCTATGACCGCAAATGTGTTGACTCGTCAGCCCATGAGGGCGACGCGGCATTCAAGTCGTCAGATGCAGTCGACAGTACCTTATTGATGCAGCTGACGAGTGGGAAGTGATGCCACAGTTTGCCGTGCGGTGCAGGGTCGCCTGTTGTTGTGATTGATCTGACTGAGAGTCAGTGTACTAGCAGGACGAGCTTACAGGGTAGCATGGTGCAATGCTGAGAAATTAAAGATCCAGAAGATAATCGCAATGACATTTGTGCGTAGAATATCCTTGATACATGTAGAACCAACTTGGGATTCCGTCGCATGCTGCCCGCTGTGCTTCACAATCAGTAGAGATAACTCAGGCAAGCACGGGAACAGTGGGAAAACGGACAGAAGCATCAAGTAGTCGTCTATCATATCTGATCCAGCATCAAAGCTCGGGATAATACTCAGCGATACCAAAAACCTGTACGCTAGAGAAGCAAAATATAGTTACAAAGCCTCGAGACTGTTGTGAGGAACCTGAGGTTCATTCTTGGAGATAGCATGGAAGTCAGTAGTGCTCGCGCCCCCAGCGTCGGTCACCATACCGGCTGCCTGCATTGGTGCCAATGCCACCGGCAGCGTCGAGGAACTCTGTGTGGTAGAGCCTCGATGCTTTACACGGAAACGTATCCTCCCCATGGTAGTATTGGTAGTTTTCAGCGTCTCGTGTGACCATGCTCTGCCTTGTGCTACACGGTATATAATCAAAAGCGGCGCAATCGACTAACCGTGGAAGTCTGTTAGCCTTAAAAACACATGAGGTTCAACAGGGGGCTTGCCTGGGTTTGACCGAGTAAGGGTAGGGCAAGGTTCTGCACTGGGCTGTTTATGCCGTAGCTGACAATAAAGATTATACCGTTGATGGAGTAGAGTGAAGCCGACTCGATCAGCATGGCGCTGACCGACACGTACGGCGTCATCGGTTCCTCACCGATGATACGACGGAGTTGAAGGCGCACGTAAAAAAGACGTCCGGCGATGCATAGTGTGAGGATCACATTCAGAGCGATGGAGATCGACCAGTACGGAATCGCCAAGTTAACGCTGATGGTAGACCAGATAGTCTCCCCAGGACGGCTCAATTCAGCCATAAGCATGCTCGATAGAACTGTCAGCATGAAGTCAATCATCAAATATCTATGGCCATACGATGATTCAAATATACGTACCAAATGAAGCCAGGAAAAGCAGGACGGGGGGTATGAGAAAACGATAGTTTCTACCCCATATGACCCAAAAGCGATATATCTAGCAATGCAATGGATATTTAATTAACAGCGCAGATGCTGTGAAGATCCACCAAAAGAGTATCCTGCAGCCAGCTGTTCACGATGTAGACTGAATTACATATGACGGCCACAGGGTTAGTGCTTTGGGCAACATTATACGCCCCAGGACCCCCAGGGTAGTTGCGGTTGTCGATGAAGGTCATTTCTGCCCACTTGATATTGGTACCGTTCCCGATGTTGCCTAGGATGAACAAAAGAGTGATGTACGCCAGTATATACTGGTCCTTGCGTTCCCTGTGTGGACGAAGGTGGGTAAGACACGCGAGATACAGTGTAAGATGTATCCCTGAAGTGTCTCATGAGCATTGATACAGTCACTAACGACAGCAGAGGGCCACTCACCATAGCCAACACTGCCGAGAAACAGTCCGTCGAGGATTGACCTCTCGTTCCATAAGTCTGCCGGGCTTTCGTTCGGCGGTGCGTATGGGGAAGAGTTAGCCATTGAACGATG
The DNA here is from genome assembly GCA_002994785.1 of Heterobasidion parviporum. Taxonomy (NCBI): domain Eukaryota; kingdom Fungi; phylum Basidiomycota; class Agaricomycetes; order Russulales; family Bondarzewiaceae; genus Heterobasidion; species Heterobasidion parviporum. Next base: position 83,851 of record PDUQ01000042.1, on the reverse strand, counting down.
GGGATGCTAGGAGACAAAGGTGTCTAGACTCTCTAACATATAAGTAAGCGATGAGATGCCAGTCAAAAATTCGACCTTCCTTTCACAGTAGTACACATTGTACTAGTATAGCTGTAGTCTTGTTAGTAAGCGGATGGCCTGGAGATTTCATCACACTGGATCGCCCGTCGCCCTGTGCGCTGGTCATTATCAACAGCCTGATGTTGAGATGTCGCTGCACATGTCATAGGTACGCGATCCGCTTCCAAAAAGATTGGCGCCTGTAGAACTCTCGACTATCCATATGGCAGTTGCCTGATTGATTTCAGTCAGAATCTGGTAACCACAACAGTCGAGATAACGCACCTCTTTCAATCATCAGAACGAGAAGCTTGACCAGCGTGTAGATGCATCGTCAGATGACTGTGACGCCAGAGATATCAGCCTCAGGCGCCCTCGAGTCATTGTGCAGCAAGCTCGATGATACACCAGACCCAGACGACCCTAATCGGACGGCCAGGCCATGGGTGCCCATCTTCCATCATGCGGCTTTTATCGCCCGTTTGTTGTTTATAGGGCGATTAGCAAAAAAAAAAAAGATCCCAAGTCTATATTCGGGATAGAATTCGGGATAGAGATCAATTGACAGATGCATGTGCAAAACGTGTTTAGCCGAAACAGCGAGATCAACGTCAAGTTCGCTGGTGGATTCGGTGTGGGAGCCGATCGATGACCTTAGGCGGGTTTAGCTCAACCTTCCGTGAATAGAAAGTGATATGCCCACTGTCGTTGTCGGCATCGACTGTCTGTACTTAAGAAAACTTCATTCACCGGGTCTTCAGAACTCTAAGCCGATGGTGTATCAGGTCATATTTTAGCTCGCAGGTGATCGGTGAGCAGCGTACCTGTGACAGAAGTGAGGTTCATCTCATCCAAGCCCACATAGGGGTTAGGTCGAGGGAGCGAGCCCACCGGGCGATATGAATTCCCCAGCATTCGGGATTCCATATAGAAAGCGATCGCAACGAGGACGATGTTGATTAACAAGACGGCGAGCAGCAAAAGCTGTGGAAAGAGAGAAGATTGATGTCGAATCGTGGTCTCCGTATCCTCATAGGAGACGACAGATGTCTGTGACCATTGGACATTTGTCCCAGGCTCTGACAGCTCAAAAGTGTCTGAGTTGCGAAGGCGCTCGTACTCTTGACGCATGGTCGCGGCGAGGTGCAGAGAGGGCTAGACAACCGACCGCGAGTCAAGCCGTATACTTATATTTGATGAGGATACCATCATAAGAAATTGTGCAAGACTCTAAGCATCTAAGAGCCTGGTATATCACATCTGATTGGTTTCATAATCCTAAACGATTTCGTAAGTCTGAATTCAATGACCGGGCAACGCAGCATAAATGAAAAGCTCTCACTGATTAGAGTACCGATACAGGGAAAGGTTCATGGGAGTACCTATCATAGTTGGCCTCTAGAACATTTCGCAGCAGCTCCCAATCGCGACATTTATGAACAATATCAATCCCTGAAGCCGCGGGAACTTTTCTACCGTTCTCCAACTCCAGAACATAAGACGGCTCAAGAGTGGTGTCTGCGTTGCAGATGATCGCCTGACGAAGATAATTGAGGCAATGGTGGGTATGCCAGGCAGCCGATTCGTCATCATTCAAGCAAGAACTATCAACGAAGGTGCGACGAAGGTGCTCGAGACAATGGATTGAGTGATAAAGGGAAACTTCGAATGGAAGAGTATTCGGTCCCAAGCGCACAAAGCCCTTTCCGCGTGGCATGATTGTGCGCCATTCGTCATCCGAGTCTAGGCCATATCGCATGCTCGCTTCAAATTTGAGAGCAGACGCAGGGAGAGCAACGGGTAGCTCGACCACGTTGCCAACTGCAGCCAAGGTCATTCCTCGATTAGTTCGGGGGTGAAATGGTAGGTGAGCAACACCGACCGTCGACGTCATTGGTTTGAGAGCTTGACGATCGAGCCAGACGAAAGATGTGTGTCGTGTTGAGGAAGGTCAGGGCGGCGAGGATGCATATAGTCAGAGTCAACAAAGGAAGTTTCGACATGGCTACGCAGGGGAGGTGGTGTTGGTAGCACAAATTGTAATGCAGTAAGATTTTGAGGCTGCTGGTTCAACTTCACAAGATGACTGGGCAGAGACCGCTTGGGCCTGCAACCTGATGCGTTGAGCCTCCTCCCGGAGGACGTCAGACCCTTCAGCGAGCGCTAGACCACGTTGAGGTACTTACCGACATCACCGTGACCTCCATGCGCAGGTGCTGCCTTGATCGCGAAGGCGATCACGAAGGGAGGACTCAATTGCGATGACCGGAAATGAGAATATCGCCGAGGCCAATGTGAACATCATGGTGCGATGTTGAGCGCTAGGAACGGTGCGCGCACTGTTCAGCATGAACACTGCATGAACCGTTATCTCAGATCTCAGCGCTTGGCAGTCTCCGACCAGTAGACCCTAGATATGGACCAGTATAGACCCATGTATTCCAATGAACAGGCTCACAAAGCGGCAATCCAGTTATCGATACCGAACAGACACTTGAGAACTACTTGAGAACTCTTCTGAGTCGCCAGCCCTCGTTCATATATCCAAATTGACTCACAAGCGCTCAAGCGCTCATCCTTTCTCAGCAAGTTTTTTCCCACCTGCCTTGGAACCAGTCGTCCATTCGTCATTTTGGACTTCCTTTTCTCAGTCCACTTTCAAAATAGATCCTAAGTTTGATTGAGAGCAGTTGCCCGCCATATTTCTGCTCGGATAGCTTTCCATCACCCTACCACCTCACCTATCATGGCTCAACTCAAGGTCGTTGACGGCGAAGTTGACTTCGTCGTTCCAGCCGCTGGAAAACCATGCAAGACTTGGTACAAAGTTTATGGGGAGCTTCACGGCTCCGTATGCCCCCTCGTCGCACTCCATGGGGGGCCGGGAGTCAACCACGAGTATCTCACAATCTTCTCCGACCTCACCATAGCCCACTCCATTCCACTCGTCGTCTATGATCAGATTGGCACCGGTTTCTCCACTCACCTTCCTGAGAAGATGGGGGATATCACCTTCTGGACCGACCAACTCTTCCTCAACGAGCTAGACAATTTACTCTCCCATCTAGGCATCCAGGACAACTACGACATTTTAGGACATTCGTGGGGAGGGATGCTGGGTTCACGCCACGCTGTTCTCCAGCCTAAAGGCCTTCGTCGTCTCGTGTTGGCAAGCACGCCGTCCGACATGAAGTTGTGGATCGAAGCACAGAACCTACTCCGTTCGCAGCTCCCACAAGACATACAAGATGTGCTCGATAAGCACGAGGCGGACAGCACCACGGAAAGCGAGGAGTATCAGGCTGCGGTGGGAGAATTTTATGCACGTTATTTGTGCATCTTGAAGCCGATGCCAGAGGAAGTTTCAGCGGGATTCGCGTGGATTCGGAAGGACCCTACTGTTTATCTCACCATGTAGATATTTCCACACCTCGATCCCTTCTGTGCGCTGACGAAACACTTATCAGGAACGGACCGTCCGAATTCTACATCACCGGTCCTCTCAAGGATTGGACTGTAACGGCCGATGCGCACAAGATCACCGTGCCGACGCTCGTAACGAATGGAAAATACGACGAAGCACAAGATAGTGTCGTCGCCCCTTTCGTGCAAGAGATCCCTAATGTGAAGTGGGTGAAGTTTTCAGAGTCAAGCCATATGTCTCATTTTGAGGAGAGGGAGAAATACATGGCCGAGGTGGGAAAATTTCTGGTGGAAGGATAAATGGGTAGCTTCAGGTTGTTTTGTTGTTGTGCAGACAGCCGGTTTCCGTGGTTGTAGCGCGGATCTCGGGCTCGATTTTTTGTTGTTGCATACCAGTCCGGAGAGTCTCTTTTGTGGGCGTTTTGTATGCTTTGAATTCCTATGCGTTGGACGGGGAAAATCAGAATGATGTCTTGGAAGAGCGTCCGCATGTGATGATCGGTGTGAGTAGCGCTCAGACCAGTACATATAACCTCGATCTGTGCGAGTCGCTTTGATTTTAGCTTGCCCTAATTAGCGATACAGACTCGACACACCGCGTATCCTCAGGTGTTCGTCGCCTCAAATCAGCATGTCAAGCTCTACTGATACAACACCTCTTCTCCTGAACACGGATGATGGCTCAGGCCAGAGTCCCTCATACAGTGGCGAGCAGTCCAGGATTGAGGCAGAGGCAGAGGCTGCAAAGGGGGCTGGCAAACTGGCCGCGACTGTAAGTGATCACGTGGCGTTTCACTGTTCCTCTCCTACGCTCTCAGCGTGTTTCGCAACTTAATGGCCCAATCATGATCTTTTCTCTCATTGTCGAAATCTCATCCGCAATGCATTAGATACTTCCTATGGCCGTTGGGCCTTTTTTGGCTGCCGTCGATGGCACGCTTGTTGCAGCCTCGTATGCATCAATAGGGAGCCAATTCGGCCAGCTTCAGAACAGCAGTTGGATAGTCACCGGTTACATGCTAACGCTGTGCAGTTTTCAGTACGTTTAGTTATCGATTTTCTCCATCTTGCCTGATGATTCAAAACTTCTAGACCTTTATACGGTAAACTGAGCGATATCTTCGGTCGCAAGCCATGCTTGTTGTTCGCTTACTTCGTATTCGGCTTTGGATGCCTTTTTTGCGGATTGGCCAGGAACATGAACGAGCTGATCATTGCTCGAGCATTTTCTGGTATAGGCGGCGGGGGGATCACCATGTCAGTGTCATTCATCATAAAAGTCTTCCGTGAGGTAGCTCATACCATGTACGAATAACAGCGTGGTGTCTATCATCATGTCTGATATAATACCTCTTCGCTCACGAGGTACCTGGCAAGGTCAGTCGATGGCTCGTGCTGTCACTCTTTCTTATTGACGAATGACACTCAGGGCTAATGAACATCATTTTTGCCATCGGGTCTGCAATGGGGGCTCCGTTGGGCGGTCTGCTTGCAGACGGAATCGGGTGGAGATGGTATATCGCATTCCTCGACTTCTGCCTCTTTCGAGTTAACATTCGCCGTCCTGTTCATAGGGCATTTCTGATTCAGGTTCCCATCACGATATTCGCAATCATCTCCATCTCTATAGCGCTCAAGCTTCCCAACTCGGACGGCTCGCATCTTTATACCAAACTCAAACGAGTGGACTTCGCAGGCACTTCAGCTCTCGTACTGTGTATCTTGGCCTTGCTCATAAGCCTAGATAGAGGAGAGAACGTTTCTTGGAACGACAAACCGACTCTTGGTGCCCTCGCCTCCTTCTTCATGCTCTCGATACTCTTCGTCATAATCGAGACAAACGTGGCAGCTGAGCCCTTCGTCCCAGGACGCATTGCTGTCAACCCATCTCTTCTTGCAAGTTATTTGTGCAACTTCTTCTGCATAGCAGCAAGCGTCGCTATCGTCTTCCATGTATCCATGTATATCCAGGCAGTCAATTCTGACAGTGCTGTGAAGGCGGGCTTGGCGCTGATTCCGAGTGTTCTGGGAGTTCTTGTCGGCAGTCTGGCAGGAGGATTGGTGATCCAAGTGACGGGGAAGTACTACGTGTACACTGTGGCCAATTTCACGGCAATGGTGATCGGGCCCTCGATTATCACACTTGCGGCCGGGACAACATGGGATTCTTTTGTTGGTATTGAGCTAGGTCTCTGTTTCAAATCACTTGCTACAACATGGGCTCATATTTTGCGTCATAGGCCTTGCTCTGATGAGCTATGGCAATGGTAATCGTGCATTGAATCTCACTCAGGCGCGTGCTGATGTATGAATCATCTATTAGGGAGTGGCATTACTACTACGCTCATAGCTTTGATTGCCAATGCCGGCCCAGCTGATCAAGCCGTCGCCACTGCAGGTGCGTTGTTTCTATGATTAGCAGCTATTCCCATTTAATTATCATGAACCACGTCAGTATCGTATCTCTTCCGTTCGTTGGGTTCTGTCGTGGGCTTGTCTGCTTCAAGTGCTGTATTCCAAAGCACGCTTCGAAACCGTCTGCACGAGCGACTGATCGGACAAGACGTTGACAAGGTTCTGCTTAATGACTTTCAACGCAAGATTGTTCATTGATTTTTTTTGATGTGTTTGGACTCAGATTGTTCACGACGTGCGTGCGTCGCTGAAGTATATTGAACAGCTCGACCAGTCTACGCGCGGCATTGTGATCATATCCTATCGAGAGGCGTTACAGGTCACATTCATGTTTACAGTCGGTCTTGCTGCGTGTGCGATGGTTTCTTCCCTTTTTATACAGGAAAAGAAATTATCTTCTTGATACAGGATGACTAGAAATTTCCTGTGATAATGCTCATTGCTATTTTTTCACGTGTCATAACTTGTCTTCTGATTGCAGGCCTTGCCCTGCAGATATGTTCGCCTCTCGTCAGTCGACTAGACCATGCTGGGTACCGTATCCCTGATGAAGGCGTCACTCAAAACAGCTAGAGAACCCGTCAAATAGGGCAGTCTAGTGCTTTATTGATATGGAACATCATGCGGGCATGACGAACATAGACCCTTGCATGTAGACTCGCTACTTGCGTCCTGACAGACTCCGCATAAGGGCTCTGCCTAAAATGATACGGCGGATGTCAAGAAGTGTCCGTAAGTCAATATGGAGTACGCTCACCATCACACGACCTTGATCTAGTTCGTTGAGTTGACGCGCGAAGCAGCGTGTTCATTTTGGTTCTGTTCTAAGAAACGATACACAGACGGGTAATCCACGCATCTGTGAAGCACTCCGTTGCCTGAAGCAGCTGCCCCGTGCGCTCCCTTTGGAAGGTCAACAATGGTGGTCGGCTCCAAGGTGGTGTCAGCTTTGCAAAGCAGAGCCTGACGTAGAAAGTTGAAACAGTGGTTCGTGTGGCCGAGAATCTTGGGGTCCATAGTCGTGTTGTTGCACGCAGCTGCACTGGACTGGGAGATAGCATAGCGAATGCCGTTCAGGCAGTGAAGTTGATGAAACATGGAGACTGAGAATGGTCGGCTCTGTGGACCGAGATTCACCCACCCTCCTCCTCTAGGAAAAACTGTCTGCCACTCCTGAACATCGTGAAGTCCATAGCTCGTGGTGTCATTGAAAGCAACGAGGATATGATCCAATCGAAGAGGTAACTCGTTGGGAAAGTCGTCATCGATAAATGCTATACCCATGATCAGACTTATAGAAGTATGTAAATAGCTGTCACTCACAGTATAGGCGCAGGAGCCCCAAAGACGCTGAATAGAGGAATCTAAACACGTTCAATGTCGTGAAGGCTGCAAGAGATGCGACAATCGCAACTTGAAGCCAGTATCGAGACGTAGAGAACATGATGGAACGCGATGGGAAAGGAATGGAACGATCCAAAGTCTCTGCCTCGAGGCGATATGCATACATGCAGGCTAAAGCCGTACGAGGCACTAGACATGAATTGTGAGAAATTTACATAGCTAAGGAACTTGCCATTAACCACGCCATAGCACCGTGTCAGACTCTCATTTTCTCTATCTTGTACGATGCATGCTGAACCCTGACATCTTCTCGGTTTTTGATGGCGCCGATGCGTCGTTGCATCTCTGATGCCATTCGGGGATGGTATAGATCGTGATTGTTTCACCGAATTGGAAGACAGAACAGCGGGCACCGGGATGCTCACCCTTCAGAACAATTGGACACAAGGCCTTCTCTTGTGTTCGCCCTGTCAGTGATGGCCCTACCTTCGTGATTATCAATGGTCTGATGCGCGCGTCAAACCAAACGTCACTGTACCGCTCACCTTATCCACCCTATTACTTCTCCAGATGGTTTGCGGCAAGAAAACCCCGTCCAAACTGAGGCCGCATCATGACGCCTATAGATGCATGGATGATATCAAATCCTTCAATCTCCGACGCTTCCTCAGGATAGAATCAGAGTCTCCCCGTCGAGATAATCAATTATCTCACCATGCTGTTGGTGGTCGCTGCCGTCGCGCGACTTGAACGCGAAACGCAGAGTCATCGCATGGAGCTATGTGAGCCGGAAGGGGCCGGACTCCGGGGTTACGCGCAAGCGCCAGGGAAGCGACGTGACGTCATCTGGGCACACACCGGTCTCCGTGAGTTTCTGAGGTTGTGCAAGAATTCGATAAGGCGTTCTGATCTGTTCTGGTGCTCACGGCCAGTGCAAGCGCGTATGATGAGCATCACATCCATCTCTTGGATTTCGGAAAATGGAAGGTATGATGATCTTGTTCCTGGTTTACGAGCCTCTGAGTCACCCTTTTCTGCTTCAATCATCACAAGTCCTGACCAGCAGCGTCTAACGGTCTTCATGCGCAGGTCGAATCGGACTCCAGATAGAATTCCAAAGCTACAATAGATGAAAACCAAAACAGGTTACCGTTTTCGTTAAATAGTGCTCTCAGCCTTTCTCTCGATCCCAACCAGGCCGACATTGTATTCCCTGATATCTACTGTCACCAATGCTTTTATCCTTGCAGCTCGTTTCTCTATCTCTGTTGATTGTTGCCTGCAGTGGACTTCCGGCACAGGTTGACAGTCGTATGTCCTGGCCTATGCTTGCATGGTTTTCTATGTCTGACGCACCATGTTCCAACTCGCACTCGTTATCCCGACTGGATTTTCGACCCAATATCGCTCAACGACAACGGGCGTTTCAATCTGAAGCATCTGCCAAGATGCTCGCGAGAGGTACTGTTGATGTATCCTCAGGAGGAGCATCGGGTGGGAAAGCATCGCTAATTTTGGTGTTCAATTAGAGGCTGATATCGACCACACTAGTTGTTGGAAAGTCTCTCATCGTAGAGAGGGCTCTTCAACGCAGCGTGGCCTGCTCTCAGAATATCCAGAGAGACCTTCCTACGCCGCCCTTCTTGAAATTGGACGAGGGGGACGTTACGAGACGCGACAGTCCTTGTGTGCTCTTCTTGCAGTCGGAGGAATGATACATCGTAAAGTACAAGTCGATGGAAGAGAGAATCACATAATGGAGAGGAAACTTCTCTGCGAAATATATAACTTTCACTAGAGTCGGGCAAACCCGACAGTAACTAGTTGGTTTGTCAACGGATTTTGTCCGAATGCTTCACAAGTTCTAGTCTATCAACTCATCTTGCACCTTTCCTGCTCATCTCAATCATGTCTAGGACCGCTGCATTTCTAACAATGTACACTGACAATTCTCTCGTCCAAAAATATACGCAAGCGCCATACAATACAAAAAAATCAAAAAAAGAGGAAGAATAGGGTGGGGGGAGTGTATATGCACGTACGGCCCGTTCTCCCGCTCGTTCTCTCGCTCGTCGGCGACGCCCCATCGCGTCCATCCCCCCTCTCTGCCAGGGCCCGTCACCGCTTCTCTCGCACGTGGAAATGCAGCACGAGATAGCTCAAGAACGTGAACGCCACAAAGAAGATGCTCAGCAGCGCGATGTTCGGCCACCAGAACGACTGCGCGCGCAGGCCGAAGATGGACAGGATCGTCGCCGCCGGCACGTCGATCTCGACACCGTACTGCAGCACGCGAGCCGAGGACGAGCGTGTGAGCGGAGCATGTTTCAAGGGAGACGCAGTACGTACCTGGACCTCCTTGAGCTGGAGATAGCGGAGCTCGTTGACGGAGAGCGCCTCGAATGCGGCGTGGAAGAAAGAGATGGTGTGCAACCATTGGAGGAAAGGATGCACTTTCGAGCGGTTGATGAGCAGGCCAGTGAACAGCAAGCTATCGATAAGAACACGTCAAGTCTGGCGTCAGCCTCCAACATATGGGAAAAGGAGCAAAGAAACACACTTGAACAGCATCACTAACGTTCCCGCGAAGTTCGCGACGCTCGTGCTCTCGCACGCGACGGCGATGAGTAGCACCGCGCTTGCGGTCGTGAGGTTAAACAGCACGAGCGTGAGCAGGAACTTCCAGAAGGCAGCGACGGTCGGCACGAAGCCGACGAGGCCGTACACGATCCCGCCAAACAGCATGGGCGGCACGATGCGCAATGGCAAAATGTCGAACAGGACCTTGGTAATGAGAGCATCGGTAAGCGTGCTCGTCAACTCAGAAAAACAGATGCAAACTCACCTTGGAGGAGAAGTACGTGAACGACGAATAGTAGCCGTTCGATCTACACAAGCTCCATGTCAGAGATCCCGCCGACCCCAGAGAAGAACCGTGCTCACCGCTCTCGCATGAAGAGGATCCTCTCGTTCGCAAACAGGCCGACGCTAGATAAGCACGAGAACCCGAACAGCGCCAACATGAAGAAGAACGCGCCTGCGCCCGACAGGCATGGTAAGCATAACAGAAAACTTCAAAACAGCAAAGCTGACGTACCCAGCCTATTCTGGAACCCTCCGATATCATTCGACACGTTCTGGTAGAACAGTCCACAGATCACTGTCCCCCCAAAAGAAATCACAGTCAACAACAAGCACCAAGAAACCAGCAAAAAACATCCACGCACGAGCGAGCGCGATCGAGGCCGTATAATGCGCCGTCAGCAGCGCCGGGTCCCGATACAGGTTCTTGAACGCCCTCCCGCTCAAAATCCCGAACTGCGTCGTCCAGCTCGCCCTCTTCCGCCCGCGCAGCAGCCCGCTCTCCACCACGACGTCGCGCATCTCCCCGCCCGCGTCCTCACCGCCGCGCGCCCGCGCGACGTCCTCGATCTCGCTCTTCATCACCGCCGCGACCGCGCTCGCGGCGTACGCGTCCACGAGCGTCGCGAGGCGCGGCGAGAGCGGCGCGTCGCCGGGGCCATGCGACGACGTGAAGGAAACGGCCTCGAGGAGCTGCGACGTCTTGCGCTTCAGGAACCCGTCCGAGGCTGCTTCCGAGGCGGGGCGCTGCTGGGCCTGGGGCTCTATCGCGTCTTCCGTGGCGCCCGCGAAAGGGCGCGCCGTCGTAGGCGTGAGCAGTCCTCGTTCCTCGTCCCTGAATGGCGCGTCGCCCGCAGGCGAAGGGGCTTCCATGGTCGATGTCGTCGCAGACGAGCCCTCTGTGCTGTGCGACTCCGGGTCCGCCTGCATCGTGAGATCGACTAGCCAGACAAGACAGAAGCGCGTCAGCGACCGCACGAATAGACAGGACGACGGGAGCCGAGCCGTCACTCACTCAGGAAGTCCGCGATGTTGAACCCAGGCGGACACGGGTGCCCGATCTCGCTGAAGTACGCGTGGCACTTGGCCATCGCGCCCGAATAAACGAGCTTGCCCTGCGCGAGGAGGATGAGCTGGTCGAACAGCGCGACGATGTTGCTGCGCGGCTGGTGGATGGTAAACACGACGGTGCGATTGTACTCCCGCGCGAGCGTGACGAGGCTCTCGACGACGTTGTACGCGTTGTACGCGTCCAGACCTGGCCTCGGTGCGGTCAGCACTGTGCAGAGGGGGGCCTGATCTGGGAATGCTCACCGCTTGTAGGCTCATCTAAGAACAGGATCGACGGGCTCGTGACGAGCTCGCACGCGATCGATACCCGCCGTTTCTCGCCCCCCGAGATGGATCTGCGACCTACACGCACCCCCGTCCACGCATCAGGCTCACGATCACCACACGCAGAAGCAGAGAATCCGCACCCGAATCACCGACCCTCACGTCCTTGATCCCCAGAATCCCCAACTCGCTCATCGTCTCCAGCGTCCGGTACCGCTTCGCCTCCATCCCCATCTCCCGCGGGAGGCGTAGCAGTGCCGAGTTCAGCACCGTCTCGTACACCGTCAGCGTGCCCATCAGCGTGTCCTCCTGGTCCACGAAGCCCACCACGTCCCGGAACGCGTCGTCGTCGTCGAGCACGCGCCCGTTCACGAGCGCCGTCCCGCTCACAGCCCCGCGCTTGCGCTTGCGCGCGAGCAGGTCGAGCAGCGTCGACTTGCCCGCGCCCGACGCGCCCATGATCGCGGTGACCTGGCCGGGGCGCGCGATCCCCTGGATGTTGTCGAGCACGACGCGCGCGCCGCCAGAGGGGCCGCCCGTAGCAGAGGCGGTGGAGGAGCCGTTGAGCGTGTAGCGGAGGTCGGAGAAGTGGAGCGCGGCGGGGACGTGGTCCGTCATGAGCCGCGCGGCCTCGTCCTCGGGCAGGCGGATCGCACCAAAGTCGCTCTGGCGAGTGCGGCCCGCGTACCATAGGACTGTGCGCAAACACCGTCAATTAGATAGGGATGCAAGGAGTAGAGATGGACGTACTGGCTGAGGTCAAGACGACAAAAAACCCAGCACCAGCGATGCTCAGTGCGACCCACCGCGTATTGTCGGGCTTGACGGGTTTCTAGACACAAAACGAGTCACCCCCATTTCACACACATCCCAACGCACCAAGCCCTAAATCAGAGAAGAAGAGAGCAGGATAGACAGGGAGGACTCACGATATATCCCGGCACCTGCGAATAGTGCAGGCACTCTCCACCCTCGCACTCCAGAGTAATGTACCCGTCACCGAATATATCGTTGATAAGCTGGTTCATCGCCGGCTCCTCGAACTTACACCCGGCGCCGGTCTTGCAGCTGAACGTCGCAGGGCCCTTGATCTCCTCCGTCAAAAAGTCCGAGATATCTGTGCCGCACCGCATGACATCACCGCGCGTCAATGCGCTCAACTCGCGCAAAAACGAGAGACAGAGGCAAGAAAAAGCACGCACCCACGCTCCCGTCCTCTCCACAGATAAACCTGTCCGGCACGCAGCTGCACTTGATCTTCTCACAGTTGTACAGCGTCGTGTTGCTCTCGACCCCCGCGCGCACCTCCGTCTGGCACGTATCGAGCGCGCAGTAGAACGACTCGACCTGCGTGGTCCAGAACTGGAAGTCGCACGTGCCCGCGGGCGCGTCGCAGCTGAACGTTACTTGCGGCGGGCGGTCGGGGAGCATGTCGACAATCTTGCGGTCTGGTTTGCAGAGGGAGGAAATGAGTGGGGCGATGAGGCGAAGAGGCTGGCTGGTACGCACTGGTGACGTCGCAAAATTGGTGGTTCGCAAAGACGGTCTGGCCGCCGGTATAGCACGTCATGTTCGCGACCGTGTCTTCGCCCTCGGTCAGCGACGACGCAACGCCGCCCCCCAACGGGAACCCCTTGCACGCATTGTCCGATTTGCAGACTATATAACCAAAACAGACGACGCGCGGGAAGGAAGACGAGGGAGGTCAAGACGAGCAATGCGAGGGTGGATGGAGGGGGCGTACCGTTGCAGTTGATACCGCCCCAGCCATCTTTACACTCGCACTGCTTTCCCTCTTCGCGCAGATGGCGCGCGTCGCCGTCCGCCAGCGAGTCGCACTCTGCGTCCGTCCGTCCGTCCGACCACCCAATCAAGCGCAAAAAGCGACGTCAGCGTACGATACAACAACCCGCGGACAGAAGACACGCACGGGGAGTCAAACAATCGATGCCGCCCCATCCGGGCGGGCACTTGCACTGGCCGTCGTACGGGTCGCAGTCACCGTACTGGCCGCACGTGAACGCGGGCAAGAGGCAGTTGAAGCACGGCGGACACTTCTCTGGAGAGGCGAAGAAGCAAGGCACGGAGGGAGTCAATGCGGGGATAGACGCAGTTGAGGATACAAATAGAGGTGCAGACACAGATGTAGCTCAATGAGCGAGCGCAAAAGACAGAGATAGGTGAAGGAGAGAACGGACCTAATGAGCGGGCGCTGTCGAGAATCTGGTGTAGCACCAGCAGCCGTCAAAAGCGACGCTCGATCCAAGACGGTGCACGGAAAGGACGTACTGAGAGGTCAAAGCTGGAAAGCCCAATGCTCGTGGCCGCAACAGCAGAGTGCGAGGCGTTCCGTGCCCCGCCGGCGGTGGAGGAGGCGGTGACGCCAGGGGTGACGATGAGCGCGGGCAGCAAAGCGAGGGGGAGGAGCGTGAGCCACCCCATGCTGAGAAGATGACGGCTTGCGGTGGACAGCAGATAGTATGTGCTTTCTGTTCTGTGCGGTCGTCGTTGTCGTTGTCGTCGTTGTCGTCGTCGTCGTCGTCGATGGTGATGTTGTCGGCGAGGGAGGCAGTGACGGCGGCGGGTGGTGTCGTGTCCCCGATCGCGATCTCGGCCCGTGCCGAGAGAGTGCTCCCGCCTCTGCCCACAGCGCCCACCGAGACAAATCCAACTCGCTCAACGCCCGCGCCGCTCAACACCATGTCCACCCGCAGAGCAGCAGCCCAGAAACGCAGAATAGTACGTCCCTCTCGCTTTCATTGTACGTGCAGCCATGCGAGGATACCCCACCGACACGCACGGCGCACAGATCGACTGGCCCTCCGAGTCCGAAGAAGAACCCGACGAAGTCGATGACGACGAGGACATCGCCGACCAAGAGGAAGATGATGCAGTCAAGGTCGAAGGCGACGACGAAGACCTAGGCGACGCGGACGGCGACGACAGCGAGACCGAGGCCGGCGCGCGGTCCGACTCCCAGTCTGCCATCTCCGACATCGGGGAGGAGGGCGCGAACAACGACAACGACGAGGTCGACGCTGACGAAGAGGAAGATGTAGAGGACGATGATGGGCCCGAGCCTGAGGAAGGCGTGGAGCCGAGCCCTGAGCTCGACGTCGAGGAGGAAGACGTAGAGCCCGAGCCCGAAGACGAGGACGAGGACGAAGACGAGCCCGCAAAGCGCGCCGCAGAACCTGCCGTGCGTCTCGTCTCTCTCGCCCTATTTATATTCGTATTCTAATGCCACATTTGTGCTGCAGGACACCTCCGAGCTCGACGAACTTTCCTCCCCGTCGCCGCCACCCGCTCCCATCTCCCCCTCCCGTTCCCGACTCCGGATAACTCTCAAGATCCCCGCCCAGTCACGCCGGAGTATGCTTTCCTCCCCCCTTTCTATCTACCCCTTTCCCCGCGACTAACCCGCCCTCCCAGCCATCGAGTCCGACAACCCCTCCCTCTCCCCCGAGCCCGAAGACGACGACATCGACATGAACGACAACGGCGGCACGCCCTCCGCGCTCTCCGTCCCCCCGGGCACAGCGCCCGCCGCAAGCGGCAGCGGCAGCCGGCCCATGACGACGCGCCAAGCCGTCCTCGCCAGCGTCGTCGACTCGACCCACGTCTCCCTCAGTGCGTGCCCCTCCCCTCTATTCCACCCTGACCCACCCCCTCATCCCGCGCGCACCGCACCCAGCCGAGACCTCGCGCAAGAAAAAACCCCTCAACGACGCCGAGCTCGCCCTCCGCCGCGAAGAAACCGCGCGCAAGCGCAAACACCTCTCCGAAAGAAACTCGAGGACGAAAAGGCGCGTCTCCCCACCCAACCCCTCCCCAAACCCCCACACCCACTAACCTTTCGCCCTCCCCTCCCCGTGCGCCCTTTATCCGCATGCAGGCCGAGACCATCAACCGCCTCCTCAAAAAGCAGTCCCGCTCCAAAACGAAGCGCAGCGCCCTCTCCACCGCCGAAGACCGCACCCCCGCCGGCGCCAGCACACCCGCGCTCGGCGACGCCGACGACGACGCGCCGCACCCGCTCGGCCCGCCCGCCCTCGCCGCCGCCGCCGCCACGTCGTCGCTGCTCAACGGCGCAGGCACCGAGGGCGCGGGCGCGGGCGCCAACGGGCACGCGGCGGTGGAGGCGCGCCCGACGATGTACCGGTGGCTGTCGACGACGCGGGGCGCCACGCCGGGGGAGAAGACCATGGCGCTGGCGTTCTGCGTGCCCGCGTGCGCGCTGCCCGGGGCGTGCCGGGCAGGGACGCGGGCGCGGCGGACAGGATGGACGTGGACGCGCCTGCGCCTCCACCCGCCGCCGCCGCCGCCGCCGCAAGCGCCGCGCCGGTGTGCGCGGTCGCGGGGTGCGGGAGGGGGCGCAAGTACCGCCTCGTGCGGGACTGGACGCGCGGGGCGTGCGGGATGGAGCACCTGCGCGCGCTGGCGGCGCAGAGCGCCGCGTGACGCGGCGGGCCTGGCCTGTGCAGTGTACATAGTCTCCCAGGGCTCGAACGCGACGCCAGCTCTGTCTGTGCCGCGTCGGCTTGCTTGTGTGTGTTCGTTCTGGTCTCTTCGCTCTGATGTACTACGCTGTATTTTAGATATTCTTCCGGTCGATCGATACCCCCGAAATACAGCTTTTTTGGGACGTGGACACGGCGAGGCGTCTGATACGTGCCCGCCGATGCAGAACAGGAACGCGGGAGGTACAGGCGTAAGTAGTGACAATCGTGCGTCAGGTCATAGCGAATGAAGAGACGGATCATGAGGGGACGAAGCGAAACGGAACGGAACAGAATGAGTGGTCTCGAGGGACGAACAGAATTACGGGCGCTACAGATACCATAATGCGACACGCGACACAGAGGAGGCCTACAACACGAACCACACCGGGCTCCCCGAGACAAAAAACAATACACCAGCTACACGCGCGCGCCCAACTCCCGACACGCCGCTGCCCGCACCCACTCACGACGAGCGCGACAACTTTCCCGACCGCGGAAATCTACACGCCCCGCCGACCGCACGAATCAGCACATCGCACACACACCGCACGCAGGACCCTCAGATAAACCACGCACCGATCGGGCTCCGGAACTGCAAAAACACACGCGGCCGCCGCCGTCCCTCCTCGCGCCCCGCGCGCCCCGCGCGCGCATCATGGTGCGCGAGGTTCCGCACCGTCAGCTGCCCCGCGCCGACCTGGCCCATCTCGATATCGCCCGCCCCCTCCGCGCCTCGCGCCCGCCCCCACCCGATCCCAACGCCTCCCCCGCCCCCGCCGCGCCCTCCGCATCCACGTCCACGAGCCGCCGGTTCGGCTGCAGCCGCGTCGTCGGCCCCACCGCGCCGCCACCCGCGCCGACGGGCGGCGTCGGAGCCGGCGTCGGCGCGACCGCGAACGCGACCGTGCTCGGCGCGAGCGACGGCGCGGCGCGGTACAGCAGCGCGCTGGGCGGCTCGCTCGGCATCGCGAGCGGGTGCGACTGAGGGTGCGGGTGCGGCGCGCGGGCGTACTCGAGCGCCGGGAGCTGCTGGTACGGGTCCGCGTGCTTCGCGGCGAGCGAGATGGACATCAGGGAGCGCGGCGCGCCGTCGTCCGCGTCGTCCGCGCCGCCGCCGTCCGAGCCCGAGCCCGAGTCGGGCTCCGAGTCGAGCTCCGAGTCGATGGCGGAGGACGGGGGGTGGTGGCGGCGGCGGCGCGGGGCGAGGGAGGGCTGTGCGGGGTGCGAGGGGTCGGAGCGGAAGAGGGAGCGCGAGCGCGAGCGCGCGCTGGAGATGATGCCGACGCCGGTGCCGGTGCCAGTGCCGGTGCTGTGGTCGCGCGCTGCGATCTCGGCCTCAATGGAGCGGGGGAAGAAGACCTAGCGTATGTTGTGCATGTGTGAGCGGAAGCGCGAGGATGTGCGTGCAGGGGACACGCACGACGAGGGTGAGCCCCGAGCTGATCACGAGGCCAAAGCCCGCGGCGATGGCGAGGATTTCTGCAACGCACGACCCAGGTCACATCAGCCGCTTAGCCGGCGCAAACACACAGGAAGCCCACGCACCCGTTCCGAACCTACGTGCGGGCCCAAAAAAGTCGCAGACGCAACGACGGCGGCGGCGGAGGAGGAGGAGGAGGAGGAGGAGGGGAGGAGAAGGAAGCGATGAGGCTAGGCAAACAATAACTGACGAAGCCTACAGCAAAACGCACATATTATCGTTGATATGCTGGTGCGGGCGCACGCCGTCGACGCCCAGCACCGCGATCGGGATCGCGAACAAAAAGCGAAACAGCACGCGTATAGTCTGTCGCACGGGCGTGCATCGGGCGACGTCATCAACGACGACGACAGCTCGGCCGATCGAACACGCACGTTGTATTCATGGAACTTCGTCAGCCGGACGATCGTGGCCATCTCGACGCCCTCGTTTCTCTGCGCAGGCCGGGAGCGGGGGAGAAAGTGGGGAGAACCAACGCAGAACCAATCACGTCAGCGATGCGCGCGCGCGCCGGGGACAGGGCGCAGGAACGCGCACCAGGCCACGCAAGAAGGGCGGGAACGCCCACCTGCGCGCTGCGCGTCAGCAAACGACGATGACGACGAGAACGACGACGACGAGGATGCGGGGGGGGGGGGGGGGGGGGGGGGAAGACGCACAGGATCGGGAGGAAGGAGATGGTGAGGGCGAGGCTGCTGAGGCTGCCCACCAGGAACGTGTACGCCTCGCACTGTTGTCGAGTCGCCCGTCGTCAAGTGCGTATCAAGCGGCGCGCCGCACGGCCACGAGGTCGATTCGTCGTTCCGGCCGCAACAATGAGGCGTCGTCCGAGGTCGTCCGTCGCCGTCCACCACACCAGAGAGACACGCCGGCCACAGACACCCCGCATCCATCCATCCATCCAAAAAAAAACAATAACACTCCCGTCAGCACACCGCCCCGCCCCGCCCCGCCCCCCCTCTCAACACAAAACCGCGACGCGACGCGACGCCCCTTCAGCGGATCCCGCCGCATCACGCCCGTCACGACGGGGAGATACACGAGCGCGGCGAGCGAGCCGAGCGCCCACGCGCGGAAGTGCGCGCTCTGGAACCACACGCCGCCGTGCCGCGGGGGCGGCGCCGCGGCGTCTTGCGCGCGGCCGGCGTTGAGGACGAAGAGCCAGAAGCAGAGCTCTGGGTGCGGGCGCGGGTGCGGGGGAGAGAGAGGAGGATTATGAAGGTCAGGTTCAGGTTGGGAGAGAGAAGGGAATGGGAAGATGCGGACCTTCGAGGTGCGTCACGCTGTGTGTGCAGCGAGACGGGACTCGTGAGCGCGCGGACGCGGAGAGACAGAAGGAGGGAGAGGAGGGGGCACGCACAGCTCGAGGGCCCACGCGAACGAGAGGCAGAGGGTGAGCGGGAAGATGGCGCGGCGGTGCGCGCGCGTCCACGCCTCGTACGGGAGGGGGATGACTGCTTGTCCGTCCATGCGTTTGTTCGTGTGTCGATTTGATTTGATCGTCCGTATTTCCGTTCAAAAAAATTAAAATTAAAAAAACACGCGCGTCAGCGCCACACGAACCGCAAAACACGACGACGAAACGCGACGCCCAACCAAACCCGAAACACGAAGCGCGAAACACGGAACCCAACACAGAAATGCCGACGAAACCCAAAACAGCGACCCAGCGACCCAGCGACCCCCCCAAAAAAACCCCCAAAAAAAAGAAGGGAAAGGCGCACGCACCACCGACGCCCTCGACGAGCGCCCAGCCCTCCTCGTACTTGATCGCCGCGAAGCCGACCGAGTAGGCGATCAGCAGCGGGACGCTCAGGAGGTACGAGTACTGCGCGCGTGCGGGCGAAGGCGGACCCGGGGGGCGTGGGGTGGGGGTGGGGTGGAGTGGAACGCATTGGGTCCGGTGGGCGGTAGGGGTCCAGTGGGCGTTGGATGCGCGGGGAGAAAGGCGGGTAAGAAGAGGGGGGGGGAGGAGGGGGGGGCAAGGGACGTACGGTCATGAGGCGCTTGAACGCGCCCGAGTTGCTCGAGTAGCTCCATCTACGGGCGTACGCGAAGGAGCACGAGCGCGCGCATACACGTACACGGGCGCGCACGATCGAGAGCGAGGATAAAGCAAGGGCGGCATATCGCATGAGCCACAGATCAGACGGGGCGCGAGAGAGCGCGCATAGGGGGAGGGGGGGGGGACGCACGCACCGGAGGCACCGGAAGCGGTCGAACGACCAGAGGTGGTACACGAGGAACGCGCCGAGCTGCATTCCGTCCGTCCGTCAGTGCGTGCGCGGGTCGAAAGTGAGGGGAGGGACGCACGAGGGCGGAGAGGAAGGACCAGACGAGGGTGACTGCGGGGGTGAGGTGCGACATGGCGTGCGCGCGCTGGCGGCGGCGGCGGCGGCGGCGGTGGTGGTAGTAGCGTCTGCGCGATGCGATTGGGGATTGGGATGTTAGACGGGCCTGCTGGGGGTGGTTATGAGGGCGCGCGGGGAGATGAGGGACCGGGGGTACGAGCTCTGTTTCGCGCGGACGAGACGAGACGAGGCGGGAGAGCGAGCAAGATGACGACGCCGAACGAGCGGAAGACAATAATAGAATAAGAGTAGATAAGATGCGAACAGATGAACAGAGAAACAAGCAGACAAGAATGCGGTGGGAGGAGGAGATGGAGGGAAGGGGGGGGGGGGGGCGGCGGAGAATTGATTCCGCGGAGAGCAGGGGCGATGGCGATGGCGACGGACGGGGGGGTAGCCAGGGGGAGCGAGGCCAAGCGTGGGGAGGGCCGAGGGTGGGTAGGTAGGTAGGTAGGTGTGTATGATATACCGAGCCGCGGCAGTCCTGCGTGTCAGATGAATATGCGACGAGACGGGGCCTCGCTCCTCCGCACCCTGGAAGGCGGTGCGTGCGTCTCGCGCGAGACAGGGACAGAAATAGCGGCAAAGATGGAGACGCAGGGAGAGGGAGAGGCGGGGGCGGGGTATGATCGCAGCGGGGCGTGGTGATGCAGACATGAGAGCGAGAGGATATACAGCAATACGTGTGTGCGGGGCAGGGGTGACCGGTCAGTTGACAGGGCCCGCGCGTCCTGACAGTAGCGCCTGATGGAGATGGAGATGGGGGCCATGTGCACCCCTCCGCTGCACCCCGTCCGGGCGCAACCCCCACTCGCCATTCCAAGCTCCCAACTTGCCCCCGCGCATCGCCCCACCATCCCATCTTTTCCTGGGCCCGGCAGGTCCCCTGCCACACGCTGTCCCCCTCCCCGCCGTCCTGCGAAGCACCCACCCTGGCCCGTCATATGATCCGCACCCCAGCCCACCCACCACATACAGAAACACACATCCTCATCATCAATCATCCCTATCAAATCGCCGTCCCCGATTAGCACCCACTCGGAAGAGCACGTGGCTCCACCCGGCGGAGTGCCCACCACCGGAGCACGCGCGCGTCTGTGGCCATCCTGTGTCCTGCCATCTCTCGCGGCTCGCCGTCCAAACGTCTTCGAACGTTCGAGCTTGAGCAGTGCCCAAGCTCGCGTCGGAGGCTCGCAGCTGCGGGTCCGGCGCACGTAGCACGACCCGTGATCGCCTTCCGATCTGGATCGATCTCCTCGTTCATCTGCTAACCCAGCCCTCGTAAATTTCCCCAACCCTAACCCTAACCTCCTCCTTCTTCGTCCCCGTCCTCGTCCCTCCTTGTCCACGGCCACACCCAAAAAAAAAACACCCAACCCGCGCACCCAATCCCACCCAAAAAATGCCCGCAGATTCCACGCCGCCCGCCATCCCCGAACCCGCGCAGCAGGAACAGCAGTACGAAGAGCCCACGGACGAAGACACCGACGACGCCCTCCTCGCCGCCCGCTACGGCGACACCGACGACCTCCGCGCCTTCGCCGCCCGCTTCGGCCCCGCCGCCCTCCAGCGCGCCGCCGACCCCAACGGCAACACCCTCCTCCACATGGCCGCCGCGAACGGACACACCGGTGCGCCCCCCCTCCCCCCCCTCCCCTTTCTCCCTCCCCCCTTTTCTCCCAGACCACTCACTCACGCTTGACCCCCCGCGCGCCCGCCCCACAGACGTCCTCGCCTACGTCCTCCCCCTCCTACCCTCCCCTCACCCCGCCCTCCTCGCCCAAAACGCAGCCGGCTCGACCCCGCTGCACTGGGCCGCGCTCAACGCGCACCTCCCCGCTCTCCAGGCCCTCGTCGAGTTCCCGCGCGGGCCCGGCGCCGCGCTCGTCGACGCGCGCGATGGGGCGGGGCGGAGCGCGCTCGCGCATGCGGAGGAGGGGGGGTGGGAGGAGGGCGCGGGGTGGTTGGTGGGCGTGATGCGCATCGAGGGGGACGGCGCGCGCGACGGCGGCGGCGACGGCAGCGGCGAAGGCGAGGAGGGAGAGGGCGAAGGCGAAGGCGAAGGCGAGGAGGGCGAGGAGGGGCTGGAGGGGCAAGAGATCGAGGTCGAGATCGAGGACGCGGACGGCGGGATCGCACGCTTGTCCCTCGCGCCGCCCGCGCCGGCTCCTCCTGTCCCTACACGCGCATCGGACTCAGACGCGCCGTCGACAGGGGTGCCCGCCTCATGATACCCCGTCTCCCCTTCACTGTTAGCGCCGCCGCCCGATCCCATCCCAGCCTCCCGCCGCGCGCGTCCTCCTGATCGCTCCCCTTTACGTCTCTGCGCTCCAATTTGCTTTTCCCTCTGTCAGTCCTGTTACTTGATCGCGCCGTGGTACTGACTATACGATGCGATCTGATACGATGCAGCTACCCACGCACGTACCGCCCGTGTGCCCCTCCCCTTCCGCTTCCTCTTCCTCTTCCTCTTCCTCATCCCGGCGCGCTGAGCCGCTACACTACCTAGCACCGCGACCACGGCCATCCACTCCGCTCCACTCCGCACATACAAAACACTCCACCCCACCCCATACCTCCTCCCTCCCCTTCTCCGTTTCTTCGTCCGCACCGTACCATACAATACCGTACCGTACGGCACGCACACGCTCCACATACCACCACCAAATATTTTATCCCCTGCCCTCTGCCGTGCCTCTGCACCTGCCCCCGACCCCGCCCTCTGCAAGCCCGCGCCGCGCCCCCGAGGCTCCCCCCCACCCCACCATCCCAACATCTCAACGCTCCGCCCGCCCGAGCCCGCCCAGCCTTCTCAGCACCACACGTCCCCGCGCCTCGCCTCGCCTCGCCTCCTCTAGAAACAGCGCAGCGTCGAGCGCGATCGGTCGACTGCCGTGGTCTCGCTGCCTCGCTGCCTCGCTGCCGCACGCCGCACGTTCTGAGCACCGCGTACGGTACGGTACCGTACGGTAGCGAGTATGAAGTGACGAGCACGAGGCGCCGTGCAGTGCGAGTCCGACACCGTGAGTTGTGCGTTGTGCGTCACTGCGTATCGCCGTGTATCGCCGCTCTGCCGCGTTCCGGGGACTCGATGCCGAGCAGCCCAAGCGTCGATCGAGCCCCATATGATCGAGCCGCCAACGAACGAACGAACGAACGAACGAGCCAATGAGCCGACCAGCGAGCGAGCGAGCCGGCCATGCTTTCTGTGCTTTTCCGACGCGTGTTAGGGGTGCGAGGCCCTCGAACTCTGAGTGCCCAGTCTGGACTCAGCAGCGCAGTCTTCGAAGAAAGCAGCCGCGGCGCGGCTGAGCAGATCGAACGACCGACGATGAGCGGTGCGAGACGGTCAACGTGTATACTATAGGCGTGTGTGCGGGTATGCGAGTACGTGCACGACGACGTGCGACATCTGGTCGCCGAACGCAAGAACGTCCCTGCCCGCCCCCTTGTTGGCCGACGGGGAAAGACTGATCGCCCACCGGGCCCCCACCGACTCCCTTCTAGTAACTACTCTACTCACGCCCGCGCGCTGACCGTCCTCACCCGCCTCCGCATCGCCGCCAGATCCTCCTCCCCCTTCTCGTGCCCCCGCCCCCGCCCCCGCCCCTGCGTGCCCGTACTCTCCATAGTCGCTCTCGCCACCGCCTTTCGCACCGCGATACCCTTCCCCCCGACACCGCTAGGACCAGCACCGACAACACCCACAGCACCGTCCCCAAGCGTCCGCCTCCCATCCGCCTTCGGCCCCGCCCCCGCCCGAACCCGCGTCTGCCCACGCAGACTATTCCCCGCAGCCGACCCACCGCGCTTCGCCCGTGCCTGCACGCTCGCGGCCCCACTCCCATCCGCCACGGTAGCCCCATCAGAGACTCCGCGAGCCCCAGCCACAGCCGCCGCCGCCGCTGCGCGAGGAAGTCTACTCGGCGGCGCGGCGCGGCGCCCGCGCGTGTTACCCGGCACCCCCGTCCCCGTCGTGCTCGCGCGAACGTGTGGGCCCATGCGTTGGCCCTGCATGCGCGCGGCCCCCATCGCAGCACCGACCTGCGCATCCTGCGCCGCCGCTCCTGCCTCTACCTGCGCTCGCTCCCGCAGCACCAGACTGCGCGGCGACACGGCAGCCGACATTGGTGCGTGCGCACTCACGGAGATCGCGTGTGGCAGCGGCGAAGACGCGCGCCTCCATGTGCCGCCCGTGTCGGCTGCGGATGTAGGGGAGCCTGCGGAGGGGGGCGTCGCGTACGGACTGCGTGCCCCCGCGCGCCACGCACCCGGCGCGTCGTCGTCCCGCTTCTGCCTTTTCCACGTCGGCGACCCGGGGCTGGCCCTCCCCGCGCTCGGGGGGTCGTCAAACAGCGTGCGCCTCGGCGTGGCGCGCGGGCCGAAAGCCAGCGGGAAGCGCGGCGAGGTGGGAGGCGCGGGCGAGTCTGGAGAAGCGGCGGACCCCGCTGGGCGCTCCGACTGCGTGCGCGTGCGCAGCGCCGGCGGACAGTACTTCGCGTACAGCTCTTGTGGGCGGTAGCCCGGGCGGATCTTGATCTCCCTGCGCTGTCTGTTATCGCGATGGGTGGGTGACCCAATGCGAGGTCAGCCCACGCAAGCTCCGTAGTGCCGAGGCACTGCGACGACTCAGAGGGAGACTCACGTTCCATCGGCCCTGAAGCTAAGCGGGACGACGCGCTCGCCGGCGTCGTTCGTTCGGATCCCTGCGCGCTGCAGCTCTAGCGACTCGTCCGACGCGCCTACGTGCGTCCCGCGCACTCCTGGTCCACTGTCTGCGCCCTTCCCCGAAGCATCTACGTCGGTATCTGGGTTCTTTCGCTTTGTGCCCGCCGCCGGCGCCTCCTCCGTCTCTGCCCTACGCGACTGCCGTGCCCTCGTGGGTGCAGGCGCAGGAGGGAACAGCTGGAACCGAAACACGGGCGCGTCTGCAGTCGCGCGCGTCTCGAGGGACTCCACATCCTGGGCGGTAGACTCGACGTCAACGTCGAATTGTCCTGGAGCGAAAGAGGCCGTCAGCAGGTCGAGCGCGGCTACGCTATCAGAGGGCGGGCCCGAGAGCTTGGAAGAGCATGACCGAGTTGACGAGGCACAGGTATACTGGGAGCGAGCTCTGGGACGAGTGCGAGAAATTTCGGATGTATTTTTTCTCGGGAACAAAGGCAGATGTACATCGGGTGCGGGCAAGACTTTTTCCAGCGGGAGAGAAAGCGAGGGCTCTGCAGGAATGGGTAATGGTGCTTGAGACGATGGTGCGTCAACCACGTCCGTGACCACTGCGGGAAGCCGCCGTGCTTGAGCATACAAGTCTTCAAATGAAGGTGATAAAAGAATAAAAGAAAATGTGCGGTCCTTGCTAGAAGATTTGATTGGTCCCTGGTGGGAAGCGTTATCCGCAGACGCACTGAGGCCCTTTGCCTGAGGGAGCTTGAGATGATCATTTGACACTGCTGTGCTATAGGTCACCTCGACAAGGCTCGTAGCCTTAGGTAGAGCAGAATGAGGAACCTGGAGTTCCGAGTCTACATCGTCGGGTCGATTCAGGGCTGGGACAGCATCCTCTGCAGGGGAAAGACATGGATAAGAACACTGAGGGGGAGGCGATATCGCCTGCTGTTGAATATCCGACGTCCGAAGCACAAATGTCGCCTCCGAGCGGAAAGCCGAGATCATTTCCTCGATTTCTGGAGGGCAAGGTGATGAAGGCACAAAGCTCGACCCCGCAGAATCCTCTGTTCGTTCCAAGAGAGATCTTGAAGTTCGCAACGGACTCTTCTTGAAGGAATGGTTGCATATCCCAGAAGACAGTGCAGGAGAGCGGGATGACGTGCATGCGGTGGTCGGCGCTGACGCCCTTGTTGAGCAGAATCCACCAGGACCGCAATTGGCGGCAGTGGTGCCAAAGCTTGCGTCGAAATCCGAGAATTGCTCTGCGCGAGAATGCACTTCAGTGACCAAAGCGTCGTCCATTAGGGTCTTGTAGAGATTCGCAAAGACATTGGGCGGGAGCGCTATCGAGTTAGCTTCGATACCGGAGTGCCAATATAGCGCAATGACCGTCCCAAGGCCATTCATGAGCGTTGCCAGTTCATTCACCGAGAAACATAAAACGAGGAATAAGAATGCGAGCGTGATGACCACCACAGTTTCAGCAGCAAGCCAGAGTAGGTGTGTGTACCGACCATCCAGAGGACGTAGAGGCTCCTCGTGTACTAGAAACACAGATCTCGGCGCACATGTCGGCGACTTCAAGTGATTGGCAGGGCAGAACGGGCCACGAAAAGTAGGAAGCCAGGACAAGGGCTCCGAGTTAGCAACCTCATCTTCGCGATGGTTACTGTTGTCAAGATACAAAAAGTTGCCTCGGGACAAGATGCGGTGTGGTTTATGCCAGATGAAAGAAGGAACAGGTTCATGTCACGAAAGGAGACGTGCAGACTATTGAAGATCGGGAGCAGCGGGAGCGCCGCCAGCACCACAGCATATAGAAATGGAAGCATGTAACTCAAATGGAGTGTCGAGAGCGTCTGAGGTGTCGCAGGAGAGTAGATGGAGAAGCCCACGGCCGTGACTCAAGTTGTTGAGGAACACGCGTTGTTTGGCCACACCAAATAAGACGCGCTCATGGATGCAAATTTCACGTGCTCTCTCGTAACTTTCGAACATTTACTGTCCTGTCGCTCATCGACGTCGACCACGGAATTATGCGTCTTGTCTCTCGGAAATCAACGATTCATCCCCACCCGAGTCCGAAGCGTCAGGGGGAACCGAATATCTCTATATCTGTCTGATCTCCCCCATCAATCCCCACTTTCTAACCGCCCTGTGTCATTCCTGTTCATGAAGCCAGCTCTCAGGGAACCTATCATCAGGAATCTCCACCTCGCGGTCCATCTGTTGTGTTGTTCTCCCTTGAACACCGGTTATTGTCCCTCATAAGGACCCATATCCGATCATCCGAGCAGCCCTTATTCTTTCCGTCGTCGAAGATCGACTCGGCTATTCAGACTTGAGAGCCCATAGTAACGATTGTGAGCATCCCGACACTTTAGCCCTGTACCACCGTCATTTGACTTCTGAATTGCTGCAGTGCCTCAGGTATATCGCCATTTTCGTCGAGGCTGTTGTTTTTGTAACCCGGATACTCTCAGCATCGCCATCACTTGCTGTTCCACAGACGCCCGGGAATGCGTATAAGTGGTGAATACAGGTCGTCCGTTGAACTTCACCACGCAAAGCACGCTCCCGATCGGCATCCCGTTCTGTAGACTCTTCGTTACAGCTCAATCCCGTAGCTTGGACAGTCCTCCCGACTAAAATCAACCTCCGTCATCAAGGAAGGTATTTTATTTTAATCCTTAAGCGCCTCCGAGTTGTTCCCGAGACCGAGAAGGACCGTCACGTGTCAGACTGAATAGCCACTTCGATTACCATGTCCTATTCACAACCGACATCTATTCCTAGCACACCCATGTTCTCGAATCAGCTTTTGTGGCCACACTATGGCTACCCCCACACCGCACCGGGACAGACATTTCTCGTCTCTCCCGCCCCACCATTACCCCCACCACCTCGACCGCAGGTGGTATCCCTTCCTTCTCTGACGCCGCAGACTCCAACTGCGCCCCGGTTTCCCGCAGCTCCCATCTCCCCTCTCTCGCTCAGCATAAATAACCCTCCCATTTCAGCTGCCGCTTCCGTGATCAACACCCCTGCGCCCCCTTATCAGTCCGTTCTTTCAACACCCGCCCCAGGTAGCATGCACGCTTGTTGGTGTATACAGCCCCATGCGCCCCACCACTATCATCAATTCCAGTATTTATCTCATACGGAGAGTCAGAATGCGCCCCCGCACGTAGTCGGCGCCGAGTCCTCGGACTATTTTCCTCCACAGCAGCCAGTGGACGACAGGCAGGCAGGTGGCCCACCTCCTCCAAATGACTCTTCCAGGCTACAGGGCGATCAGGCTGCTGTTGGCGGTCAAGACGTCCCCCAGCCTGGTGTCGGCCAGGATGAACTCGCCACTCAGGGTGGGGACCCGACTTCACTAGCTCAGAGAAATTTTGAACCCTCTCACTCAACAGCGCCTGAAGTGCGAAATCTGATCAGGAAAAGATCCGTGGGCTTCGCTCCTCTCGACCCTCATAACACCTATCGACCTCAACACTCTTCTCCTCTCACAAATGTGCCCGCGCAGGCGCGCAGTCCGAACCTAGTGCACAGTCGCCCCGAAGACGGTGTTCAAGGCAGCTCCTCCAAGAGAGTCCGTTTATTCCCACCTGAATCAGCGCCCGGTATGCCCTCATCGCCTTTGGTCGCCTCGTGGCAGGCCTTCTCGCATCAGATGTCCAGGAACCCCAAGGGTCATGTAGAGGACGGAAGCCCTTCTCACTGGGACGGCAGCGACCGCGTCCGCCCTTCCCCTTCCATTCGCACTGACCAATTGGAGTACACCCCATCCGACTTTCGGTCGCGCAACGTTGTGACGGAGCCTGGCACCAGATCCGCACAGAGGGATCATCCACTCGATCGATCCGGGCCCAGACGGTATTCCAGAGATTCCGTCGAGCAGTTATATGCTGAGTGGTCCTCGCTCGACGATTCTGTAGTAGGCGCTGATCCACAAGATGCACGGCCCTCAGCAACAGCCGCACCTGCTACGGGACGAATACAGGCAAAAGATCTTCCTCCATTGCCCATGCAGTCCGGAGGGTCTAGTCTCCCTGAAGAACATGTCTCGTTGCCCGATGATCAAATACACCCGACACATCATGACGATCTGCCACCCGTAGTACTGCCAGCTGAGCGAAGAGAGCGAACCGGGCCTATAAAGGGTACATGGAGGGTCATTTACCAAAATTCCAACATGTCCCTCGCCTTGCAGCTCGAACTTGAGGGTGCGATACCAGAGCTGGCTCTGGATCTGGGTCCAGATCCATCACCTCTAGGGTCTCCCGTTGGTTCTGTGTCCAACGACTATTCAATACTATCCGCACAGCCAACACTGCCGGATGACCACACTTTATCTGCGAGGGAGCATGGACAGTCATCTTCTGTATCTGAGATGCGAACATGGACACAGGAGGAATATTTGCATTCCCCTGACTCATTGATGTTCTCCCTGAGTACCGTTTCATCTGTGTCTTCCTGGAATCCCAGCTCGGGTTTTGGAAAAGAACGCAGTGCGCAGCCTGTGAACGCAGCAGTTGGGGTCGAGGATGCGACGTCCAGTAGTCTTCAGAAGACCAAACGTGCTACGCACGATGTGCGAGGGATGCTCGCAGCCTCACGCGCCGATCTTGATGTCTGCTTCAAAGCTGTTACAAAGATCCGTTCTCACCTCGTGCGTTTTCATCTCCACCGTTGATGAGACCGCCTTGACTGATCATGCTGTCATGCGCAGTATTCAGCTGAGCGAAGGCTGGGCCAAAGCTCTGCAGAAGTCGTGTGCTCGAATCTTTGGGACTCTCTCAGCGCCATTAAGGCTGTCTTTGGTCAGATTGAGCTGGAGTTTCCCGGTAATGGCCATTCCACGAACACGGAGACGACGTGGTTACAGAAGCGGCGCGACATGCTACTATCACTACAGCGGTAAATCTTTCTATGACAGTTCAATGAAAGAATTTTTGCTGACCCTATCATTCGTAGGAACTGCCTCCACCTTGTCTCCCTGGAGAGAAAAATTGCTAGGCGTGATTTGGCTAGGAGGGCATCAGACATTTGCCAGAAGATAGAACAATTTGATGCGAAGATCTTTGATATCTATATTCGTCTCGCTGTAAGCCTTGATGCGTTACCATGAGATGCTCTGTGTTGACAGACGGTCTCGCAGCTTTCGCATCACATCCTGCATGAGTGTCACTTGCGCGCCCGACTTCGAGAATATCGCCGTGACGTATGTCGTCCCCTAGAGGAGAACTTGACCTTTTGCTGACTAGTCTATAGCACAGGGAAGATATTGACCCAGAAGTGCTTCGTCAGTTGGGCGCTCGTATTCGCAAGGAGAGGACTGTCACTGACATCCTACGGAACCCGAAGTCGCCCAGAAGACCGTCAATATTGAGAATGAAGATAGACGAGGCTTATTCGTAGCCGCGATGTTTTAAAGTCGGGAGTTGTGCACTTGATCTCCGGGGGGGGGGTTACGTTTTTAATGTTTTTACACCGCTAATGATAGGACGAAGCGCCCACACTGTAATGATACTTTAATGATAACGAAATTCATTGTTCTATCCTGGGAACTCTGCGGGATCTCGTACAGGATCTGTTGTGTAGCTCCGGAAGCTGTGAAGAACGGAGTGATCTCATCGAGCCACGGCCATGCGGCGGCTGCAATGCCACACAAGGCGTGGCCTGGCGTGGCTCCAAATAGCTCTATAGACTCACCATCCTCTTCAGCTTTCCACCAACTTGCACAACAGTTCTTTTCTTTCTTCCTGATTTTTTGCTCATTTTCTGGTCGTTTCCTATCACAATCCATATTTCCCTCAGATGGCAGACATCCTCGTCCTTGGCGCGACAGGTGAGGGTCTTTGTTCGGCAAAGCATCTGCGCTGGTCTTTATGAACTCGATATAGGATACACGGGTCGGCTCACAGCGCGGTATCTTTCCCAACATCCCCAGCGTTCGTCGTTCACGCTGGCCGTCGCTGGCCGATCGCGCTCAAAGCTCGACGCGCTCGAGCTTGATGCTGGCGTGCAGGTCTTTGTGGTTGACGTCACAGACGAGACTGCCGTGGAGGAGCTGGTGAAGCAATTCAAGGTCATTGCGAACACGGTGGGACCTTACTGGCGCTGGGGAACACCAGTCGTGAAGTACGTGTACAATGCCACTGGTTTAGAGTGGTCGATAGAATAACAGTTGTGTCCTGACAGGGCATGTGCGAAGCATGGTGTGCATTATGTCGACCTGACCGGTGAAACGGTCTGGATATACGAGATCATCCATCTGTGCGCCCTTGTCTTTCTGTCTCTTCGAGCCTCTATTAAACACCTCGGATGTAGCTTCGACTATCTTGCTTCGCAAACGCGTTCGATCATCGTACCCTCTTGCGGGTTTGACTCTGTTCCATCTGATGCCGTGGTCTTTCTCGCGAACAAGACTCTCAAAGCTTTTGCGGGACCAGATTCTGAAATTGAGAATAGCGTGTCGGCCGTAGAGATGAAGGGAGGTGTTGCTGGCGGTACGCTCTCTACAATTACGACAATGATGGAAGAGGTGCCCAAGAACAAACTTGCTTTGGCCAGGCGACAATATTCTCTGAGCCCAGGTATGTCTATTTCACAACTTGGTCGTCGTTCCGCTTAACTAGATAACTTGTTCGTCGCAGTATTGGGTCAGCCTTCACCCCCACCACGCTTCCATTACACTCTCCCTTCATCGTTCCCTGTCAAACACGGCGGGCTCTTCATCCTGGCATCTGGAAACCGTGCGGTCGTCCAGCGAACATGGGGTTTGCAACAATATCAACTCCTCTCGACATCGATGAGCTCCGTACGCAACAAAGCGCTTGCGTACGGTCCTCAGTTTAAGTACGAGGAATTCTTGGTCAAACCAAACGCATTTGTGGCCGTCACCAGCAGTCTCACAATCGCCATCGGCATGTTCTGCTTGGCCGTATTCTCTCCGGTAAGTCTCCATGCGAAGTGCATTCGTTCTGTACTAAATGGCAGCTTCTTATCTTTGCAGGTGCGATGGCTATTCAAACGCCTTGTCACTCAACCTGGACAAGGGCCGCCAGAACAGTTGCGTTAAGCAACGCTTTCACTTGTTCTCTGTCCACTCACCATTCTTTCAGCACCCTCAAAGACGGCTTCTTCGAGTACACAAACATAACCACGTCTGCGCCTGCACCTGGATCTGAACCTACTCGCGTGCGAACAATTATTCGTGGTAACGGCGATCCAGGTCTACTTCTCACTGCTGGTGCGTTATATATTTCCTGGATAGGCCATGCATTTTTCTGACCTTGGTTCAAACTTATCAGCGATGCTCGGCGAGTCTGCTCTTGCTCTCGCACTGGACCAGTCGCGTCTTCCCCCGCTCGCACATAAAGGCGGTGTTCTTACACCTATGAGCGCGTTTGGCGACGTGCTCATCGACAGGTTGCGTGCCACTGGTGATTTTGCGTTTGATAGCGAAATCGTATTGGAGGAGACGCAAGACGGGAAGAAATCCCGGTGAACCTTCAATAAGCTGCGATCATAGTGTATATACATGCCAGCTATGCTGACTAGTCGCGGGCTGCAGGTCATAGATTGTCGTGGAATTATAAGAACACTCTAATTGTTTCTATACATCGAACTTCCCTTTCTACTTGGGCCTGGTCACCAGGAGCGCGTACCAGCGCATCTGGTCGTCTTAGTTGTTTCTTCACGTCTTTCGAACCCCATTTTACATGTCCTTATGTCTGTTGTCTCTCCGATTGACTATTTCCAACAAGATCACTTGTTCATTGAAGACTTCATCTTCACCCCTTCACCTCGGACTATCGTTCCCGCATTTTCGTTTTACAATGTTGAACGAGCCGAGTCGAGTGGAAAATTATATATATCCCACCTGAAGAGGTCGATTTCGATGGTCTCCTGCCTGCGAAAGACTCGGTTCCCGAGCGATATAAACGCATTTGCTGAAGACCCACGGAGAGACACGATAGCATACCATTTGCACTTATCACAGTGGTTTGAGCAGACTCACTGTGAATTCCAAACGGCAATCAAGTCCAAATATGAGGGGGAACGCTGCGCCCCACCGCCCCACCGTCGAAGCAAACATAGAGGATGTGTGCCAAATTTGGTTCCTCTCCAGAAGCTTGAGACACAGCATGTAAACAGCACGAAATTCTCGATATCACGGTGACAATCTGATGTGCTAAGACTTGATTCAGCCCGAGCTTCTCCCTGCGCTCGTACTCCTACATTCGTTCCGTCCTCAATGCTAAATTTACATCCACTTCTGTGTTTCAGGCAGCTATCTGCTCAAGGCATTCGCACTGAGCCATTGTCTGGTGAGATGTGGACGGCGGTAAGTCGAATGTGATGCTGAACCTAGGTATACTGCAGGCTGACATCTATTTTGATGTGCAATAGCGATCTGCTGGGAAATCAAAACCCGAACCATTCAAATCCATTTGAAGAAACCTAACGATCAGATCGCGGGTAAGTTTTCTATCAGCGCAATTCAAACAATGGGGAGGTTTGTAAACTGACTGCACCGTCCACGGGCAACAACAGACCAAGCTCTGAAATCATCGGAAGCTTTTTCCGCGACCATCTGACCGTCTGAGGCAATTCGACCTCTGTTACCAGACACGGAAGATCTGTGAAGAGCTCGCCCTCATTCCAAAAGTCTGAGGGTACGTGGGACGAGTCGCTAACTGTAGCTTCCTCGTCACCCCTTGCGCGTCCTACTCGCAGGGGATCAAAATCGTAAATGCAAACGGCTGAATCAGATTCTGAATGAGCGGCAGCACGCAAGCCCGACAATCTAATTTCTGGGTCTGTATCATCATACCATCCATTTAAGGGGACCGTGCGCGTGTTGAATGGTCCCCACATAGACCATGGTATTATGCAGTGCCTGTCAACGTTCGCCGTGAAACGCCTGACAAGAAAAGAGATAGGGATGAATATGACCACCGAGATTATTTCATAGTGGTCAAGGTTATAGTGGTCAAGGTCGTAGTGGTCAAGGCCTTCGTCTTCGGCGCGGCTTGGTGACCCACAGATGGTGACCATGGCTAAGCCACCAGTGGAAGACTGTGGGACCGGATCAACTTGCAGCGAAACGGCTGACAGACTGAACTCCCAAAATGGAGCGGGTAGCGAGAAGGCAACGATAGGATCATAATCCTCCAGAGATCTTGCCGGAGTCGCTGATATAGGCTTGAAGACGAGAAGAGTCGGTGTCGCCGCAGCTCCTTCTCCATAGTGTTTCACTAGCACGCAGAGGAGTTCGTCTGATAAGAAGCCAAGGCCTGATATGACGGGATGAGGCATTAAGTGGAGTTGCTGAATTATACATGTGAGGACTGGTATTCGTAGAATAACAGACACACAACTTACCGTTTTCATTTCCGCTGCCTTCCAATCCCATACCACCATTACCTGATTTCGGAAGATGTCAGGATCAGCAGGTTCACCGTCTAGAAGAGCACGTCCGTCGAAAAGGATTGCGACGAGACTGCCTTGAACGTGAATTGTGACACCAGGTATTCCTGTATTCGGATTCGGATAGGTATCGTGTACCCTTGGCACGATGCAGCTAAATTCGGAGGTCCCTGAAGAATGGTTGCCACCGGTCATCGAGAGTACACATACTCGACATGACGAATGGCTCTCATCATCCGGACTAACAAGTTTCGAGAATCACATATCGTTGACGAGGACTATCAGCTTAGAGGTGTACTCACCACGTATTCAGAGACACCGTAACGAGCAAGTCTTGAGAAGGATCAATTTGATAACCAATCAAATGTTCAGGGGATACTAAATCAACGTCCCACTCTGCGCCTCCGATACCAAGAAGAGGTGAGGGAAATCGCGTGAGATGAATGGTGCGCATTGATCTGCTCAAGTATGCAAGAACACCGTGGCGAAAGGTGATAGGCCTAACCCAGTTAACAGGGTTGGCTCCGGGTATAGATTTGTGGATCGTCCATTTCAGCGTCTTCCAGGTATGTTGGTATTCTCTGAGGAATCGGGGTCGATCCAAAGGGTCGACAGTGCTCGGAAGCAAACGTTCGTCCAAACCGCTCATTTCCAGTTCAAATTTGAACTAAAGCTCGGGTACCTCGGTAACGAGGACATGCCAATCGCGACACACCTGGAAGGATGGTCACAAAGATGCCAGGTGAAGGGAGAATATGTCACAATGCTTGCTTGTTTGCATCGAATGAGACTATGAGCATTGAGAGAATACAGGACTTTAATCAGGATTTCGCGAGGTAACGAAGAGATTGTGCGGTATCTGTGAGACATGATGAAGATCAACTGTCGCGGTCCAACCTCAGGCGGGCAACCTGGGCACATGGGAGCCACGCGAGCACCTATCTTTCGGACTCCATCGAGACTCGCCCGTGTACTCTTTGTACGCTTTCAAACTGCTTCCGATCACAAACCCTCGCAGCATACCGACAGACACACTTAGATTAACTTTTATAATCCACAGTCAGTGTCACGTATGTCCAAGCCATGGAAGCCGTGTCATGCGACGCTCCTACTCGCCTCCGATTCAGCCTATGAGCCTGACTATATGCGTTGTTGCTTTGACAATTTTCCCAGAGCAGGATGTATCAGCAATCGATCAGCAATGGAGTTGCATGAGCGTGTATCTCAAGAGATCGTTTGCACAGAAGGAGAGTGGAATGAGGTACGCATACTGGCTCAGAGTCCAGAAGAGAGGCGGCTTGCATGAGCGGATATAGATGTCGTCTATAGACATAGACATAAATATTGTCATACCTCTCGACAAAACTTGAGCTTGGTCGTAGATGTTCGGACTGTGCACGACACGATACGACACGTCGTTTGAAAAACACGCTCGAAATGTGATCAGTTCGCGCTTACCGCGTTCAGTGACAATCGACCATCGTCACCGTGTGAAGGAGACAGCGTATGAATGTGTGAGGACTCGTCAGGCCTTTGGGACGGTATCGGGACAGAATCTACGGCAAAGACAAGTCGGAAAGAAAGGACGCACTCACGGTGAAGACCAGCTTCCACCTTGCTCTTCGAGCAGGGTTGACTTTCACAAGGACCGAACGCAAAATGAAAGCCAAACCAAGAAAATAGTCGCGTCGCGATCTTTTAAACTAGAAGAGCTAACTCACGATGACGTATCCGAAAGAGTGGACGTTTGAAGACGATACCACAAGGCACACCGGAGCTTCGCTCCGGCGCCTTGCTCTCGCTTGAATCGCTTCAGGTTGTCACTTTTTCAGACTTTTTCCAGTCAAACCATGCAATTCGTACGCTCTCACTGAGTCTGAATCTCCTCAACTCTTATATGGCTGAGGGATGTTGATTGTGTCTGCATAGGCGAGGTCTTGTCATGTTGTTCCTGTCAACACTGGCACCCATTCCTTTACGAAATGAACTGCTGCAATTTTCCTCACTACGCGCAGGTCTCAGCGCGTGCCCTTTGCAATGCTGCACACTCTCCTGGCGCTGCGCTCCTTTACGTTCGACTTGGTTGGTCGCAAGCTGACGCCAACATCCCTACGCGACTTGGCGGACTCGATCCCTCTCCAGTCGGTCATGCTCTCTAGATACGGATATCCGGAGACCACGTCGGAGGTTGAAGGAGGATCGCATACGTTACTGCCTTTGGGAGACTAATGCTCTCCACGCTCCTAGACCAACCTGCTCTACACTCTGCTCCCCCACCGGGCCTTGTTTGGCACGCTCACCACGCTCACCATCGAGGTGTCTTCCCTGAAAGGCGCTCCGAGTCGCGACTCTAGGGACAGAGCTTTTGCGTTCTGGGAGCACACGATCCAGCACAGCGTCTTTGGCGCGTTCTCGCTCTTGGGCGCCCGCACGCGCTTCAAGTTCCACAGCGACCGCAATGCCGGTGTCGTCCCCGAGCTCAAGTTTGCCCTCCTGAACCTGCCCGCGCTCGGCCGCTTCTCACTGCAGGGCATTGTCTTCGCCGAATGAAACCACCTAGCGGCTGGGTCGCGTCCGGGCGCAGGAGTGGGACTACCTCGCCGACGCGCTACACGCGCTCACGGAGTTCTTCGTGTAGAGCGAGCGCGGGCGCAACACCAATGTGGAGAAGCGGACAGTCTTCTGACATGCATCAGGATGTCGATGTTGGGAGCGCCATTCAGGTGTAAAGAATCCTGACATGTTCAGAGGGCTGAGACGCGAGAAATTGGTGGCGTACCAGTGGATAAGGTATGGGCGAGCAGTTTCCCAGCGTTCATGATGGCGATTGTATTAACGAGCTAGATTCGAGCAAGGATGAGGTTGGATGGGACATTTTACATTGCGCTGTGTCCGCTACTGATTCCAAAAGGAAAGTGTTCCTACATGCGGTCGTTCCCGTTGTTCACTTCTTTTTAAGAAACCTTTTCCATATACAGTCGCTTGGGTGCGTCCCCTTTGGTCATGAGTGCTCTTTTCCCGACTCCTGACATCCTTTCTCGTCATGAATACCCTGCATCACAATGCCCCGCTCCACTTCCGATATCAATGACCTCGATCAAATTTTGTAGTCGATATCTGGTTCGACCTCGGGCTGAGGGATTCTTTGATCACCGTCTGGCTCACCTCTTGCGCTGAGGGGCTCTTATGCCTGGATGATCAATGTGTACCCGATTCCGGTATTTATGGTCCTCCTCTCCCTTTACACTGCGGAGGTGGGTAATTACATGTGAAGTGCCACAATTGCCGTTGTGCAAGAAAAAAAGAGCGCACAGGACTTACAGATAATCTTGCCAGTTTCAGCACCACGTCGTCTTAAGAGAAAGTTGTCCTACATATGGATAATTTTGCCAGTTTCTGCTCGACGTCGTCTTATCATTCCGTCCGTCTTCGTCCTATATAGGATAGCTTTGCCTCATATGGTCTCGCCTTTGGGGGTCCTTAGTTCACCCGAATAATGGAAATCTTTACTAGAAGTGAAATGCATCATAGGAGAGCGTGTATGTGGCAAAACCTTCCAAAAAGAGACTGCTACAGGAGAGAACTATATGCGGCAATGATTTCTTATATTAGAAACCATCGACAGAATCAGACGGGCAGGGAGACCAACGATGGTGAGACCAAATAAGACCACACAAAATGTGGAGGTTTGCGTTATATAGTAGTAATATATGCGGCAATGATTTCTTATATTAGAAACCATCGACAGAATCAGACGGGCAGGGAGACCAACGATGGTGAGACCAAATAAGACCACACAAAATGTGGAGGTTTGCGTTATATAGTAGTAATGAGGGTTCGCGACTCCGCTAGAACCAGAAGCCAAAGAACGAAGCTGTATGTTCTACTAGACTTACGACAGACTGCTCGCGCGACGACTTAATGATTCAGACACGATGAGAGAGAAAGAAACGTTCAGATTGGAAAAGAGATATCGTAAAACAGAGACATGATCATGGAATGCGTAGAGTCAACCACAACGCGACGAAGTTTGCCTGAAACTGGTGTCGCGGCGCACGCCCACAACTTAAGAGAGGGGAAGACGTCAGAAGACTGAAAAAGCATTGAGCGACAGAAGACATACCTGAGAGAGGCGCTTAGGCGAGCTCCTCCTCGTTGTTAATACCGTACTGGTGAGGGACGCGCTTCGAGAGCTCCTCCTCGTTGTTGATACCATACTGATGGGGGACGCGCTTCGACAACTCCTCCTCGTTGTTGATACCATACTGATGAGGGACGCGCTTGGAAAGCTCCTCCTCGTTGTTGATCCCGTACTGGTGGGGGACGCGCTTGGCCAACTCCTCCTCGTTGTTGATCCCGTACTGGTGGGGGACGCGCTTGGCCAACTCCTCCTCGTTGTTGATCCCGTACTGGTGGGGGACGCGCTTGGCCAGCTCCTCCTCGTTGTTGATACCGTACTGGTGGGGGACGCGCTTGGAAAGCTCCTCCTCGTTGTTGATACCGTACTGGTGGGGGACGCGCTTGGCGAGCTCCTCCTCGTTGTTGATCCCGTACTGGTGGGGGACGCGCTTCGACAGCTCCTCCTCGTTGTTGATACCGTACTGGTGGGGGACGCGCTTGGCGAGCTCCTCCTCGTTGTTGATCCCGTACTGGTGCGGGACGCGCTTGGCGAGCTCCTCCTCGTTGTTGATACCGTACTGGTGGGGGACGCGCTTGGCAAGCTCCTCCTCGTTGTTGATACCGTACTGGTGGGGGACGCGCTTGGCCAACTCCTCCTCGTTGTTGATCCCGTACTGGTGCGGGACGCGCTTGGCGAGCTCCTCCTCGTTGTTGATACCATACTGGTGGGGGACGCGCTTGGAGAGCTCCTCCTCGTTATTGATACCGTACTGGTGGGGGACGCGCTTGGCGAGCTCCTCCTCGTTGTTGATACCGTACTGGTGCGGGACGCGCTTCGAGAGCTCCTCCTCGTTGTTGATCCCGTACTGGTGGGGGACGCGCTTCGAGAGCTCCTCCTCGTTGTTAATGCCGTACTGGTGGGGGACGCGCTTCACAAGTTCCTCCTCGTTGTTGATACCGTACTGGTGCGGGACGCGCTTGGAGAGGTAGGCGGCGTCGTCGTATCCACGAGCTATAGAAAGCGGTGAGTATATCTCCTCTGCACGGCGACGAGGACTATGGCTTACCGATGACTAGTAGCGTGATAGCAATGGCCGTCGACAACAAGCGATCTGGTCAGCACACTGTCTGAGCGCTAGGAGCGGCATGAAGCTTACCTCGGGAGTGCGCAACCATGAAGAAGGCAGAGAGGATGACGAAGGTGCGGAACTGCATTGTGAATAGACGAGGATGGATATCGAAAAGACGAGGGAAGAACTGGAGGATGAGGCTCGAGTTGAGAGGTCAAGGGAGTCGTTCGGAGTGAGACGATGCTTTCTCTCAGCCTCGTCTGCACTCCTTATATACCCGCGTCGCATCACCTCCACCGTCTCCCGAGTCGCGCAAGCCAGTCGCAACTTGCAAGTCCCAGCGGGCCAGCTTCACGTGATGCGCACATTGTGACTTCACGTTTGAACGCTCCGACAGCCTCTCGGGAGCCCCAGCGAATCCAAAGGTGGCCCATTGCATCTCTCGGTGAGATCTCACGGACTTTGGGGAGCGGGGGAGAGAGGTTGAAATTCCTGCGCCAACCGCACGGGCCACGCGGAAATGCGGGCGCGGTAGATCGGCCATGCATTGCATCCTATTTGTCCACCTTCGACCTGGCGGAGCGGGTCGGTCGTCAAGCGTGCGGAGCCTCGATGAGAACATTTCATCATGCGTGCCCGCCATCCTGAAATTAAACATGCAGTCCATGGTGTTCGGACTTCCGTAGGATCAAATTGTGAGCCGCTGCCCCTCATCTCACTCGCGTATCCGTGCTCACCGCAGAGAGAAACACAGGAAAGGGACGCCGTGCATGTGGCAACATCGACCGCACCTCGCGTGGTGACC
The DNA here is from genome assembly GCA_002994785.1 of Heterobasidion parviporum. Taxonomy (NCBI): domain Eukaryota; kingdom Fungi; phylum Basidiomycota; class Agaricomycetes; order Russulales; family Bondarzewiaceae; genus Heterobasidion; species Heterobasidion parviporum. Next base: position 43,976 of record PDUQ01000042.1, on the reverse strand, counting down.
GCCGATCGTCCCGATGTGCAGATCCGACGGAGCCAATGTTGACTTGTTCGCCCGACGAGGATGGCGATTTCCTCGAAACACGGCGGGCTCAGTATCACGACAATTGAGCATATCCGCATCGGATCTGAGGCGAAAAGGCGTATGTTATAGGTCAGGGTTCTATACGTTATTATTTAGTCTCTTAGACTCACTAAGTCCGTGATATTTCATAAAACATATCCAAATCCACACCTAAACTCGTCAGCAGTGCAGGGGACTACAGGAGATTTGTCTTCATCGCTGTGTCGTCCGTCGTGTCCTGAGTCGATTTTGACTCAGTATCTTTGACTCTGTCGGGGCGTCGGCAATACCAATGCGGATCCTGGTGGGAACAGTCCAGCGAGAGAAGGATCTGGACACGTCAAAGCAGTCGTGTCGAGTCGTGTTTGCGCGACGAGCGACAAGACCCATTGGCTCGATCGTCGAATCTCACAACGCAGACGCAATCTAGGGGCCAACCCATTGTTGCGTCCACACCGGACATGCTCGAAGAGGGCGGCGAGGTATGTAAGAATTTGTTGTTCTCTGAAACAATCGCCTCTGCGTTCGTCTTGCGGGCTCTTTGAAAAAAACGAAAATAAGACAAAATGAAAAAACGCAAGTCTTTGCAACTCACTCGCAGAATACAGGCGTCCCTTTCCCGATCAGGCTGCTCCCGACTCCAGCGTCGTGTGTCTTGCGGCGGACTCTAACAAACGAGTGGGTGTCATACGGCGCAATCACCAAGGTTAACATCGTCACCCGCACGCACCGCCCCAGTCGCCCTCAGCCTCTCAAGCTCTCCAGGTCAACCTTCCCTTCCCAGAGTCGCTGACTGCCCCACCCGCACCACCTCACCCCATTCCACCTGAGCCATGCACGCCCTCGCCCTCGCCCTACTCCTGCTCGCGTCTCCCTTCACCCTCGTCGGCCGCACCACCAGCCACGGCCACGCGCACGGCGCGCCCAGCCCCGACCCCAGCACGCAACGCGCGCGCGCGTCCTTCAGCGTGCACTTCCCCTGGGCGACGCGCGCGCGGCCCACGCCCAGCCGCACCGGGCTCGCGCCGCTGTACCCCTTCTGCGGCGACTGGGTGCACAACCCGCAGCCGTTCTCGGGCTACAAGCGCACCTTCCTGTCCTTCTCGGGCAACGCGGGCGACCTCGGTGCGCACGCCCACCCGCCCATCTGTCTGTCTGACTGTCTGGTTCGCGCGCGCGCTGACCCCCGGTTTTTGCTCCTCGATCCTAATAGTGAGCGTGCACTACACGCGCGCGCGCGTCCCGCGCAAGCGCGAGGACTTCCCGTACGCGATCGCGACGGACGTGCCGATCGCGCCCTCGGGGCAGCTCTGCTTCGACGTGCAGATGCCCGCGCCGACGGTGCCCGCCGCGCAGTCCGGCACCGCGCCCGAGTACGGCGTGTTCCTCTTCTCGGCGCGCGACCCCACAACAAACGCGACGGCCTTCCACGTGCGTGTGCCCTGCCCTGCCCTGCCCTGCCCTGCCCTCCCTCTCCCTCTCTCTTTCTCTGTTTTTTTGGCCTCGAGTCTGACTTTCGCGCTTTGGGGGGGACGGGGATGGGTGGGGTGGGCGCGCGCAGTGCTCGGACGTGATGCTCGTCGACGTCGTCGATCTCGCGCAGGACTACCCCGCGATGTGCGCGCGGAACAACGAGACCCTGGTCCCGATGCCGGAGGAGTACCTGTAGCCGGCGCTCTGCCCGAGCCCGCAGTACGAGTATCAAGCGTGTAACACCGCGTAGTAGCTACGTCGATACGGGACTGGGGAGCGGTCGTGGGACGGTGCGTCGAGGCCAGAGTTTGCGAAGGATGTTCGTCTGTCGTCGCTCGCGGTGTACCTTCGACGCCGTTTGTGTTTTAGAATAAAGACGGTGGTCCTCCATACGTACGCCGAGTGGCACGACGACGACGGGAGGCAGAAGCAGGCTGCGTGTGGACTCAGAAGTCGAGTGGCAAGGAGCCATAGACGTCGATGCGGGACTCGAGATCGGCCTTGGTGTGAGTCGAGGCCTGAGGGCTTGCAGTGGGCTTGCTCGCTGTTCGCGTGTGGTCGCAGTGTATCAGTTCCGACGGTATTCGCGTTCGAGAGCGAAGGTGCCAGGTCTTGCTAGGTGCAGAGCGCCAGGCGATGTTCGCACCAAAAGCCATGCTCGGTCCAAAAAGAAAACGACGATGCATGTGTCTAGGAAGCCGCGTTTGGACGCCGTCGTCTCCGGTCTGCACTATAGCCGGCTCGGGATCAAGCGCTCACGCCCACGGCTCTCCGCAGCTCTCTGCGCGAGTCTCCCGACGCCGAGTTCGCCGCTTGCCTCAGGTCAATAGCTGCAGCTCTTATGTTCATAGGTGCCGGACCCGCGGCATCGTGCACGGGCTCCCAGCCGCTGTTGACAGAGTCCGCGCGCGGCGCTGGGCAGGCCGGGACGCGTGCGCTTCAAACGCAGGATGCAGGAGATGATGGATTGATTTCATTAGGCGTTGTGCTATGTAGGTACGCGCGCCGCAGGCATGTATATATGTGTTCTCGCGATGCGTTCGAGGCGTTGTTCGTGTCTACTTTCGTCAGACATGCGCGCCATGGCGCGCTTGGGCGTTGCAAGTCTCGCGGCGCGGCTTCGCTCGGAGCGCGCGGTGCCGCCCTGCCTCGCGACGTTTCTTATCGTTCACCTCAGTCGCGCTTTCTGGCGGTCCAGAACTGGGTCACTGGCAGCGGACACGCGCGGCGTCAGCGCGCACGAAGAGGGAACAAGAACGTGGGGGCACGCACCGTAGGTGAACTTGAGGAGCGAGCCGGGCTGGTGGGCGTACACGGCGTCGATGGAGCGGCGCGAGGCGGGGTCGACGGCGAAGCCGACCATGTCTGCGAGGCGGAGGACCTCCTCCGCAGAGAGCTGGAGCTGGGAGTGGGCGCCCCACTTGAACGCTGATAGACGTGGGCGCGTGAGGTCAGACGTGACGAAGCAGAAGAGAGCGGGGGAGGGACGCACGGCCGAGGTTGACCCAGAGCCCGCCGGGCTTGAGGACGGCGTGGATGGCCTGGAGGAACTCGACCTCGTTCTCCGCGACGTCGATGAAGAAGAGGGTGGCGACGGCGTCGTAGCGCGTGTCCTCGCCGCGGTCGCGGTCGCGCTGGACGGCCTTTGCGAGCTCGAGGAAGTCGCCGTCGATCATGCGGACGCGCGGGGGTCGGCGGGGTGGGGTTCGGGAGGGCATCGGGGAAGCGGACGGGGAGGAAGCGGTCGGCGGCGGTGGACTGGAAGGACCAGTCTGTGAGGAAGGGGTGGAAGGTGTGCGAGAGGGGGGCGGGTGTGTGCGTTGTGTTGGCGAGGAAGCGGTAGGCGAGGACGGAGCCGTAGTCGAGCTCGGATGCATCGACGTGGAAGTCTGCGTGAGTGAGTGAGAAGGAGCAAGAGAAGAGCGGGGAGCGGGAATCGAACCTGGCTCGAGCGCGATCTCGTGAGCGAGGCGGCCGAGACCTGCGCCGGGGACGAGGATGCGGAACTCGTCCTGGCTGCCCTTCGGAAGCGCGCGGCGGAGGGCGTCCACGACGGGCCGGATCACGCGCTCGCGCTCGTCCCTGCCCTCCGCGCTCCAGTCCCGCACCAGGTGGCCCATCAGGTCCCCCACGATCTCGTTCCGCACCCGCACCGTCACCTCGTCCGCCTCGAACCCGTACGCCGCCCGCGCCGTGCCCGCGATCGCGCTCAGCACCGCCGCGTTCGCCGGCACTAGCGCGTCCGCGCGCGCAAACTGCCCCGCGTAGTCGATCGCCGCCGCGAACGCCGCGTGCGCCGCCGGCAGCCGCGCGAACACCGCGTGCTTCCGCGCGAGCACGCCCGTCGTGTACTCCCCGTAGTGCTCGAGCGCCGTGATCGTCGTCAGGATCGACTGGTACGGCTCGCGCAGGGGCGGGAGCGGCGCCGCGGCGGAGGGGGGGTTGCCCGGGGGGGCTGGGTCGTACGGGCGCTGTGCGTGCGCGCTGGGCGCGCGGGCGCCGTCGACGTGGACGTGCACGCCGTCGGGGAGGGTGATGGCGAGGGTGAGCGGGGAGTCGGACAGGCGGCGGGCGAGGGTCCAGAGGGAGGCGCAGGCGGTGAGGGCGAGGGCCCAGGCGAGGACGCGGGCGAGGCGGGGCATGGTCGTGCTGCTGCTAGCTGCTTACTAGCCGCCCGCGCTGGGCCTCGATACTTATGCACCCCGGGGCCGACGGAGGCACGGCTCCGTCTCACCAGCGCTCTCCGACCACCCGGCCCTGTTTTATTGCCCCATCATTCCCTCGCCCACCTGCCGCTCCTCGCCCGTCCCTCCACCATGCGCACCCCCGCCTTCCTCCTCGCCGCCGTCCTCCTCGCCGTCGCCCACGTCTCTGCCGCTGCCTCTGCCGCACTAAAGTGCCGCAAGCTCGCCCTGCGCCAGGAATGGCGCACCCTCGCCCCCGAGCACCAGGAAGCCTGGCTCGCAGGCGTCAAGGTCCGTTCCCTCCCCTGACATCCTGACATACTCGCCAACGTCCTCATCCACGCTCGCTCCAGTGCCTCGCGTCGATCCGCCACCAGCGCCTCTCCTTCACCGCCCAGGGCGAGCGCCTCCCCGGCGCCCACTCCCTCTACGACGACTTTGCTTACACCCACAACGCGCTCGACCACTCGGCCCACCAGAACGCCTACTTTCTGCCGTGGCGTGAGTCCTCATGCCGATCTCGTACTGTCTTTGTCTGCTGATCCGCGTGCGCGCCCGCGCAGACCGCTGGTGAGTCCGGCCGCATCGATCGCAGCCGACGCGATCCGCTCATCGTCCTCCTCCAGGTTCGTCCACCTCTTCGACACCTCCCTCCGCGAGAAATGCGGCTACACCGGGCCCACGCCGTACGTCCCCCTTCCCCTCCCCTCTTCCCCCCTCTCACCCCTAAGCTCACTCGCGCGCGCGCGCGCACCAGCTACTGGGACTGGACCCTCGACGTCGCCGCGCTCGCCGCCTCCCCCGTCTTTTCCGCGCACCCGACCCGCGGGCTCGGCACGACCGGCGACTGCACAGACGCGACGACCGACTGCCTCGTGCGCGACGGCGCGCTCGCGGCGCCCGCGTCCGGCTTCGCGCTGTCCTACCCCGTCCCGCACGGCCTCCGGCGCAACCTCTCGCTCTTCCCCGAGGCCGAGAACGACCCCGCCCCCTTCCCCACCTCCACCGCCGCCGCCGCCGTCGCCGCCACGGCGGCCCCGCGCCTGCGCGCGCGCGCGCTCGAGATGCCGATCAACACGACGCTGACGCCCGCGCGCGTCGCGGCGGCGCTGCGCGGGACCGCGCCGGGCGACTTCTTCCGGTTCCAGTACCGCATGACGCAGGCGCACAACCGCGTGCACGAGTTCGTCGGCGGGGACATGGACGCGGAGTGTCCCGCCGTCGTGCCCGAGCCGCAGTGCACGGGCTCGTACTCGTCGAACGGTGCGTCGCGCGCGCGCGCGCGTGCGTGCTTTGTGTGCTTTGTGTGCGGGGGGCTCACGCGCTTTTCTCTTTGGTTCTGCAGATCCTGTTTTCTGTGCGTGCACGTCTCTCTGGATATACGTGTGTATGCGCGCGCGCTGACGGCCTCTTTACAGGGCTCCACCACACGCAGCTCGACCGCCTCTGGTCCACCGTACGTCCCCCCTCCTCTTCGCTTCGGCAGGCTCACCGCGCATACCGCATAGTGGCAAGCCGAGCACCCCGCCAACGCGCGCGCCTTCTCCGGCGTCCCGCTGCACACGCACAACGCGTCCGACCCGCGGTACGACGCCGCCGCGAGCGCGCAGCACGTGCTCGAGTTCGACCGGCTGTCGGTCGGCGTGCCGGTGTCCGAGGTGCGTGCGCGTGGTGTTTATTTTTTATTTTTTTATCCTATTTTTTATTTTGTTTTGGTCTTTGGGTGGGTCTTTGGGTCGTCGTCGCGCGGCCGATTTGTCGAGGCGGTGGTGTCGGGCGGGGCGGGGTTTTTGATTGGATCGGGATCGGGGGCGGAGCCACGGCGTCTGATCTCGCGCGTCACGATTTGCTTTCCGCCTCCCCCCTACTCCTCGTCAAATTCCTCCGGATTTGACGTTGCGTTTTGTCGTTCGCGTTTCGTCTCTTTGATTTCGTCTCTTTTGAATTTCGCGCCGATCGCTGATTTGTTTTGTTTTTTCTCTGATTTTTTTTTTTTCGGTGCTTTTGGCATCGTCGCGTCTGACCTGGTCGCTCCGTCGCGTCGTCGCGCCATCGCGCCATCGCGCCATCGCGTTATCGCGGGGTGCAGACGTTCGACCACACCGCGCCGCCGTTCTGCTACGAGTATCCGCCGTACGCGTATCCGACGCCCGCGGATCGCGACACGGAGGCAGAGGCAGAGGCGGAGGCGCTCAGGTCTAAGTAGGTCTGGGCAGGTCTGGCTGGGGCCGGTCGGGGCGAGACGCGCGGGTGGGGTTGGAGTGTTTATCTCAGCACCGCCGACGCGGGGCGGGGCGGGGAACCGTCGGGGCTACTTACTGGTACTGGTACTGCTATCACCATGCTTTGCGCGCGCGCGCGCCCCCGGCCGCGCTCGAGGCGTCGCTCGGACTCAGGTACTTACGGGCTGCTTAGCGTCGGCTGTGATCAGGGTTGTTACTTGTTGGCGCGCGCGAGGGCCAGGAGCGAGAAGTCGAAGCAGGCGTCGAAGCTCGAAGTCAGGAGCGAGGCGGCCGAAAGGACGCCACGAAGCGAATCGAAGCGAATCGAGAGGCTATTTTTGGCCATTTCATCTTTAATGTTTATCGCGCGAAGGGCGTGCGGGGAAACAAGCGGGGCGGGTGACTGGCGGGTGACTGGCGGTTGCCCGTGGATCGGACGGGATTGGATCGGCGTCGCTGCTGGCGATCTCATCAGCGCCATCGAAATGAAGGAGAGCCGGGGGCCTGGGCGCCGAGAGCAGATAACGGATATTGGTGCCGATAGCTCCGTCGTCCCCCCTCATTCGTCAGCCTCGCGTCCTGGAGGGGCCGAGAGGGGCCGACGAGCTTACGCCTGCGCCGCGGTCGGGCGGTGTGGTAATCATGCAGGAGCACGCGAGGGCGAGGCCGCGAGGGAGCATCGTGCGCCTGCTGATGCCGGATTTGATGCGATGATGTGATGATGCGACGGGGTGACCACGCTGGGCGCTAGGGGCTTCTGACGCGCGCGCTACATACAAGCTGTACAGCGCGCCCCGGCGGCCTCGTGACCGCTCTGCTCACATCAACCCTGTCGGGCGCTTCCAGCGCGCTCACCCAGGCGCCACCATAATCTGAGCCTGCGCCATCGATCGCTCATCAGCGCATCAGCCCTGCACATCACCATGTCCGCCATCGCCACCGACCCCCCGACCCTCCCCGCGCCCTTCTCCCCCGACGCCGTCGCCGGCCTCTGCCTCCACGAGCCCAAGTACTTCAAGGTCCAGCTCCAGTCCACCGCCCACCGCGCCGCCATCCTCGCCCACTGGGCCATCCCCGCCGGCGCCCGCGTCCTCGAGATCGGCTGCGGCCAGGGCGACACCACCGCCGCGCTCGCAGAGCTCGTCGGCGAGACCGGACACGTTACGGGCGTCGACCCCGGCGCCCTCGACTACGGTGCGTCCCGCGTCGTCGATCGTCCGCGATCGCCCATCGCCAATATCTGATCGTCGTCTGTTCGCTCGCGCTCACTGCAGGCTCCCCGTTCACGCTCGGCCAGGCCCAGGCGCACCTCTCCGCCGGCCCCCTTGGCCCCCGCATCACCTGGGCCCACGCCGACCCGCTCGCCTTCCTCGCCGCGCGCGCCCCCGACGCGGCCCCCTTCGACCTCGCCATCCTCTCCCTCTGCACGTGGTACTTCGCGTCCCCGCGCGTGCTCTCCGCGCTCCTCGCCGCGCTCGCGCCGCACGCGACGCGCCTCTGCGTCGCCGAGTGGAGCCTCAGCGCCGCGCGCCCCGCCGCGCACGCGCACGTCCTCGCGGCGCTCGCGCAGGCCGCGCTCGAGCACCGCAACCCCGCGTCCGAGTCGAACGTGCGCACCGCGTTCGCGCCCGCGAGCATCGTGCGCGCGGCGGCTGCGCCGGGGGGCGGTGCGTGGAAGGTGGTCAGCGAGGCGCGGTTCCGCCCCGCGGAGGGCACGCTGGACGGGCAGTGGGAGGTGCAGGCGGTGCTGGATGGGGAGTTTGAGAAGGGGATCGAGGAGTTCGTGAAGGACGAGGGGGAGCGGGCGGTGGTGGTTGCGCTAAGGGAGGCGGTGAGGGCGGCGGCGGACGTGGTGGGGGGCCCGAAGAAGGTGGAGGCGATGGACGTGTGGTGCGCAGAGTTCGTGCGCGCGTGAGAGGCGCCGAATTCATAGCGATTGTATCGAATAACAAGACAAGTATCTCTGGAAGTAAACAATTGTATGCGAAGGATTTCTCAGGCTGGAGTCGAGAGGGTCTCTCGCGAACCACTTCACGCAGGCGCGGTCAATCACGACTGATTCCATTCATCGACATAGATTCATCCTCTGTATATACTAGCCGTTCCACAGAGCCCATCACTGCCTCCGCACGAGCTCGAAGCCTGCCACACGCACAATCAGCAACGCGCCCCGCACACCTGAAAACAGAACACCAAAACGCTCACCCATCTTCGGGAAGAACGGCACCTGCATAAACTCGACGTAGCACGCGACGCGGAGGCACCGCATCTCGACCGTCAAGCTCGCGGGGCCCCCGCCGGCGCCGTGGCCGTGCATCGCGGGCATCGGGCACGCAAACTCGACCGTCGTCGCGTTCGGCCGCGCAGTGAGGTCGAGCGTGCCGAGCAGCTCGCCGCGCACGGGGCGCGTCGCCCAGGAGAGCGCGTCCCAGTCCATGTCGGCGAGCGAGGCCGTGCCCGCGCTGGGCGCGGCGCCGTGCGGCGCGATCACGGACCAGACCTCGATCTCGGAGACGTCGCCCTTGGTCGTGAGGTCCTGCTTGCGCACGCCGAGCGGGGGCGGCGGGGTCCACGTGATGGCGCACCTGTCGGACCCGGCCTCGGGGACCGGGAAGCGCATGAGCGTCGTGTCCTGCGGCGACGGCGGTCAACGCGGGGGCGTGCTGCAGATGGTGCGCGGGGCGTACCTCGACGGTGATCATGACCTGGGAGCCTGCGCCGTAGACGGAGTGCTTGAGCTTCTGGCTGAGGCGCGCGATCTTGTCTGGCCACTGATACGTGTACGCCTTGGGGCGGGGCATCGCCTTGGCGGCGCGCTCGAGGCCGAGGCGCTGGTCGGGGTACGGGAGGCGGCGGAGCGCGGCCTCGGACACGGCAGCGCGGGAGAGGGTGAAGGGGAGGAGGGAGACGTTGAGCATGAGGAGGGACGCGAGGAGGCCGATGAGGATGTACGTCTTGAGGCCGAGGCCGGGGACATGGTAGGTGGGGAAGCGCTTGTGGATCCCAGGGGACGAGGAGCGCGGGGTCGAGAGGAGCGCGTCGTCCTCGCCGGAGTCGCCCTCGCCGGCGCGCGCGAGGGAGACGTACTCTGCACGGGGGACGTTGAGGGTGCGGAAGAAGGAGAACATGGTAGGGTGGAGGGGGCGAGCGGGGCACTTCTTTCTGTCGGGAAGACCAGGAGAAATTCAAGGCATGGAGGACACGGTGGCCGTTGGATTTCTTGGAAATCGAGCGGTCGCCTGCAGTCGCGATGGTGGATGGATTGCAATTGCGGAGCAAGCGCGCATCTACGCACCCGATACGGATCTGACAAATGGGGCAAGCCCTGGCGAACCCCTTTAGCGTTTCACGCCCCGACCGTGGATTCGAGATCGGGGGCCCGACTGTTCGGCGAGATACGCGTGACGCCCACGGAAGGGATGCTGGGGCGGCAGACATACAATGCCAGGCGGCCCCAAGTCCGCACGCACATCGCAGGGCCTCTCTCGAGACGACCATAATCACCCATGATATTCCGCGCGCTGTCCACGCTCACCGCGCCCTCGCCGCTCGCGGCCGTCTTCGGTCTCTCCCTCCTAGTCAACATCGTCGCCGTCCTCTACCAGCTCCATGCCCTGTATCCGATGAAATCCTACAGTGAGTGACTTTGTCGACACAGAAATAGCCTCCCCGTTCATTCAAGCTCACGTACCTTTCCTCAGCGTACCTCGGTCACGACCACCCACGCGAGCTCCCTGTCGGATCCCTCCGCACCGTCAACATGGCCTTCCGCGACGACCCCGAGCATTTTGCGTTCTCCGGCGTGCAAGCCTGGGCCGAGTGGAACGCCATCCGCCCCCCCGCGGGCGGCTACGTCTACCTCGGACAGGTGTACCTCCCCCTCAGCGTCTCCATGTGGCACGAGCTCCACTGCCTGAACCACATCCGCACCATCATCGTGGTCGGGGACGACGGCTCGGACCACACGGAGCACTGCTTCCACTACATCAGGCAGCATATCCTGTGCGCGGCGGACACGACGCTCGAGCCGCGGACGCAGGGAGGCAAGGGCGTCATTCCGGGCGAGGGCGTCACGCACACGTGCCGCGATTGGAAGCAGGTGGAGAGCTGGACGGAGGTGAGGCACAGTACGTGGACACCGGAGATGGAAGCGCGGTTGGCGGAGTCGTCGCCGGTGATGAACAAGACGACGGAGGGAGACGAGTAGCGCTGTAACGAGTCGTAGTCCAAGTTAATGCTTTGAATGTTAGAATGTGTCTGGCCAACGCGGATGTTTTGTGACAGACCGACGAGCGACGTGTCCCGCTATCTGTATAGCAAGCGAGTAGGTAGAGGTGTACGCGCCTCGTAGTCGTGCTTGCTCTCCCACCTCAAAAATCCTGCATGCTCGTGCGGATGCTAGCAGCGTCGTTTCACTGTCACCATAGCACAACAGTCGAAGATTGACTTTATTGACCAAGTCGGAAGGCGCGCATGGTGACAACCTGGTGCATCCCACCGCGTACGCGTTGGTGGAGGCGCGCGACGACGTTGAGCAAGACGAAAACGAGCCTGGCGCCGGACCGCTGCTGCCCGGCCAGTGGAACTCCGACACCATGTCCCGTGACTGTCCCGTGTGCCGACGCCTGTCGATACTCTGTCAATGCACTCATGGTAAGCGCTTAGCGAGCTGCAAAGTTGCACTGCTCGTCCATCATCCAAGACTTACTCACGGAATCGCGGCGGACCGACTCACAGCACAGCGCGGACATCAGCTAATCATGGAATCCTGGACATCACCGCCCTCCGCCCCGCGCCCGCGCGCACGTTCATGATCGCCGTCGCGCCTTCGAACACATCATTTGTCTTTCTCTATCAGCTGTGCGCCCAGGGACCAGAAGCGTGCGCCTTCTCAATTTTGTCTATCTCACAAAGCGGGAAGCTGCAGGAAGACGCGAGAGGACGCGAGATGGGATTCGCAATCCCAATACGTATTTGGCCTTCTGCATTTCAACGGCCTGCTGGAGTCGAGCTCGGTGCTCCGCATGGAATTCGTAGGACATTAAGCCTTCATAGGCTACGATCAAGCAGAGGCTGTTCCAGCCTGGAAAACAATTCGTCACTTGGGTGCGGATCACGCTCAGAGGTCATAGCACTGTGTCCGATTACACACTGTCCTAATCTTGAGGTGATAATTTGACTTCACTGGTTCCATCTTTCTTTTCAGTAGGCGGTCTCAGGCGACAAAGCGGAGTTGAGGGTTACTTGAGGCTTGTGCGGTCCTCAACACTTCACAAATCACTTCCTCCGTCGTCCCAGGCAAAACGAATCTCCCGGACTCGAATCCAACCATGATCAGCGGTCCATGTTCAGGCTTGGGCGGCGTCCTGCGTGGATATGTAATGTTTGGGGGCAACTGCATAGGACGACATACGCGTGAAACGCGTCCGAGGTGCGGATCGCAGACGACATATAGTGTGATGCTATCGCGAGTAGTGGGCCCGAGCTGAAATTGGAGTGAGGTGGAGTGGGCGGGCTAGAGAGGTGCGATTTCATACCCGCTGCAACATATTTGCATTTCGCGCGCGAGGAGGGGGTCGCGAGGATTCGCGCCATTGGGGGCGGTTTCAGGCGCGTGAAGGTCGAACATCTGTAGGTCATGTCTGGGCGTTGAACGTTGATGATGCAGAGTTACGGCAGTACGACAGCGTCCCTCCCTTCAATGCAGTTGATGTCTCTGACGCAGCGCAAGAACAACCATAGTGATTTCGTGTAATATTTGACACCCGGCCGCTACAGACCCTCGCCCATAGCGAGGAACGTGCCCTCCACCAACTCCTCCTGCAGATTGACCATCTCCGGAGTCCACTTCTTCTGCTGATCGATCGTCCAATCATATAGCTGCCTCCAGTCCCTGCACGTATGCGACTTGTTCACCGTCGGGGCGACTGTGCCCTCCCCGTTCGGGTTCACCATGCTCGACCCGCCCTCCTCGAGCGTCAGGTCGCCGCGGCATATCAGCGACTGACGCAGATAGTGGAAGCAGTGCTCGGTGTACGGCGTCCCATCCTCCCCGTCCAAAAGGATCTGGCGGATCTGGTTCAGGCATTGAATCTGGTGCCACACGGAGACGCCGAATGGGAGCGGGTTCTCGCCCAGGTAGACGTCGCCGCCGTTGGGTGGGCGCAGAGCGTTCCACTCCGCCCACGCGCGGTCGCCCGCCATGGCATAGTGCTCCTCGTCGTTGTGGAACGCCATGTTCACGCTGCGCAGCTTGAGCGGAAGCTCGCGCGGATGGTCGTCGCCGAGATACGCTGTGGAGCGCACGCACGGGGGCACATGAGTGAGGGGCGCATCGGACGATGCGCTGCGGCGACGTACTGTACGAGGGCTTGGATGGTGTGATGATGTGAATCTGATAGAGGATGGCCGCGATGTTGACGAGGAGAGAGAGACCGAGCCCAATGAGCAGCGTGCGCGACGAGGCGCGGCGAGGAGACGAGGACGGCGAGGCAGATTCGGACTTCATGGGCGTTCGTGAGGGGTTTGCGCGTGCACGAAGAGGCTGCTGCTGGCGTTGATGTTGAGTTGCCACCAGGCCGTGAACGCCTGACCCCTCGACTAGGTCCGACTAGGTTCCACTCTGGCCAGCTCACAGGAGCGCACATCGCGACGAGGACACACACTTCGATTGTGAATTGTAGAAGATCTCGGGTGGACGATCCGCCGCGAAGAGCACGGAAGACCCGAGATCTGCACGATACGATTGAAATCCAGATGCTCCGGATTTAGCGGGCCTGCTTGCCCGCCAGGATTCTATACTCGGTGATGCTAATGTCGATTTGTCCGAGGTGAATGTTGAATATTGAATATTGAATCGCGGCATTTGATTTGTACGGTATGCGATGTTTTTGCCTATCAGGTTGCAACTACGACATGACACGCGAGCACGAGTGAAGAGACGAAGGCGATCCAGCGGCTTTCGTTCGACCCGCATGGATGCTACGGAGTCCGCGGGTATGCTGTAATGTGCGCTGAACGAATTGAATTTGGGGCTATTTCGAGAGGATTTTTGAGTTGGAGCTCGAGGCTCAGAAGGCGCCAGATGCTGCCAGATGGCCTTACATGCTGAGCGTCGAGCGTCATGATGTATGACGCGAAGGGGTTTCGCGCATTCAAGCACTCCTCACACTATCGCTGGCAGGTGGCTGAACTAGCTCGCATTCGAGCTTATGTTTCTTCATTATAATTGTGTCTGATTGTTCAGCGACATATACATGAAGAGCACTCAAACTGCAAGGTGAAATGGCGCACTACTGCGGTCTTCGATAGAGATTGAGCCTGAAATCGGCCGTCGTGTAGGGGCCGTAGGCCCGTAGTCGACCCATGCAGGAATCATGTTATTGGTTGCGAACATCGTCTGTGAGGGGGCGGGGAGGAGCATGAATATCAAAGAGGTGGGTGGTATATCCAGGAGAGCAGTGTATGTGTTCCTCCTGATCAGCCTGTGCATACCCGGACGATAAGTAGGCAGGTTAGATGCATCAGAGGCAAACTTCGAATTGAAACAATTTTGTCCATTATACAGCCTGATTGATAGGTGTGCAACTCAACTTGAGCCGCGCTTGCTTATATTACTGTTCAGCGCTCACTCCCTGTCATAGCTCTCCTGACGTACCATCTATTTCTCGCCGACGAAGCCATCCTGGGCGATCATCATGTTTAACGCGAGTGATTTTGTTTCCCTGGCATGATTTCCCTTCTAGAGTTCAAACTTGAAACTTCGATAGTTCGAATAAGCACTGTGCTGGACTTAGCTTAAGTACATATATCAGCAGATAGGAATTTGACTGAAGACATACACACATTAATTGAAGATCACTGATGGCCAGAAAATGAAAAAATGCTGGAAAACTGCACGAACTGCCAGAGGAGCACTGCGAACTAAGACTGGAGGGTTGGAGATGTTTGGGACACGTGACCATCATACATACCTGTCGCTATCGAGTCGCGTAGCCTGACGGACCAGTCCATCTCATCTGCTTGCTTCTGTTCCTGCGATATCACTTGCCAACAGTCGCATATTGGATGGATTTCTTCTCGCAAACAATCGTGGCCATTCGTGGCCCCACCGGCGCACCACAAACACCATTGGATACGATTGGTCGACTCAGTGACCGCCTCTCGCCATCTACTCTCCTTGCGGACCGTCGTGCAGCAGTGCTCTCACTCAAAGGCCTCGCCAGAGACCACAAGAAGATTGTGGGTGAACAAGCTCTGTCGGGTCTTTTGGAAATCATCCAGAACGATGCCGAGGTCGATCGAGACATTGGCAAAGCCGCTCTAGAGACCGTTAGCTTCCTATGTGATGTGGTCGACATGGAATCGGACCAGCGCGAGCTCGGATACGCCCACTCTGACCGAGTCCTAGAAAACGAACGGACAGCTCACAAGCTCTTCTTTCTACTTGGAAGCCAAGATTTCCACGTGCGGTATGGGTCCTGCGTTCTGTTGACAACACTTCTGCATAATCGGCCTCAAGCTACGCAGGCGTATTTCTTGAATGCACCTATAGGTCCAACCCCAGTGGTTGCATTGCTAGAGGAGTCTAGGGAGATGATGAAGCGAGGTAAGTCTATAGATTATCGTGCCAGTCTTTGTCTGCGAAGCGCGCGGTCTCGTACACCCGTTTGTTCCACGGCACAATCTCCCGAGCGTTGCCCTTCCAAAGCCAGCCAAGCAGAGTATCTGGCAAGTACGCGATTTAGGGCTTCCAGGTGAGCTCTGCTGTAGCGTAGCGTCTATAGATCGCTGAAATATGCAGGTATGATGTTCAAAGCGCGTTCCATGGGCCAGAGACTGAGTCAAATCGTGCAACACCGATATTCCACATCTCTTTACTTCATTGAACGAAACTACGTTTCGCATGGCACATTTTCCCATCTTATTATTCCAAGCTCTATGCCTCCAGTCGTCTTTCGTCTGACACAATTTTCTGGTCACAGAGGCTGTGGTGCTCATCTCATCAATGATAAGACAAAGCCCTGAAATCCAGAAGATTCTAGCCTTCGAAGGCATCTTCGAGAAGCTATTCGGTATCGTTACGCAGGAAGGCGGCCTTGATGGAGGTCTGTTCATTGAAGATATATTGAAGGTCGTAGATACCCTTCTTCGATACAACACATCCAATCAGGTATTTTTTACTTTTTCGATTTTAAGCCGACTGATCGAACTATTGGGCACTATAGAACTATTTCCGCGAAACGAATATTCCTTCGCTCCTGTGCTCACTTCTTTATTTCGACCCCAACGTCCAGTTGCACGAGCAGGTCCCTCAGGAATTTGCACTTCAGTTCTGGAACCCATCGAAGGCAAACTGCGCCTCGTTGATACTCGAGACTGTTGGTATGCTCCTAGGCACGAAGGGGACTGGTGTGAGTGTGCTCTCAACTTCAACAACGGAAGCGGTGTTCAAACTGTATACATCTCACAGCTGAAGGAGGGTCCCGGGTTTACACGTCTTCTGATTGAAATGTCATTGGCTTCTAATGCGCCCACTGTGCTCAAAGTTCGAGTAAGTATCTTCGAATATTCCGTTGTCGACATGCAAATGACTGTTTTTCCGTTTAGTGCCTCACTTTGCTTCCTGCGAACGCTGCTGTTTTGCTCCCGGATATCATCCTTACACCATACGTACCTGTTCCCGAAACAAATGGGGAAGAATGGGATCGGCTAGAGGCCGCTACCGGCATCGACGCGCTTCTAGAGCTCGTCATGCATGGTGAATATAATGGGTTGGATGCTGTCAGCAGGAAGAGGGATGGGTTGGATCTGCGCGCTGCCGCCGTTGGCGTATTCGAAGTACGATCTATGACATAAAAAGCTCATTTTCGCTTATCAGGGTTTTAGAATTTCCTTCGCGAGGATCGTGTCAAAGAGGCTATCGTTGCTGGAATGGTCCCTCCTGAAGATGCAGGCATGTAGTCTTTCGCAACTGAAAGATAGATAAATCAACTTGTTCGCAGGTCCCTCTGCCCGTTCTCCGATGACTCCACTGCTCTTCGGCCTCATCCTCCCACCCCGGTCACCACCTGATCGCATCAATGTTGTATCATTCCAGTTTGCAACCATCCTTTTTGCACACCTCGTACGGCATGCGCCGCATTGCAAATCAATTGCTCGCTCAATCCTCCCACCAGCTCTTACCTCTATGCCTGGTACGGAGGATGCCGCACCTGGAGGGAACTTTTTCGTACCGGCTGATGGCGCGCCTCTCCCACAAAGTCAGGCGGAGCCTGAGCCTGAGGAGCTTGACGAGCCGCAAACGCTACTGCAGCTACTGACAGAACACTTGTCGCTGTCGTTCCTTTCGCGATCTCGGGATGGTCTCTCAGATCACGAAGAGAGGGAATGGGATCGTGTCGTTATCAGCTACCTCTCGCTTTTGAGCCAATGGTTATGGGAAGACCCGAAAGCGGTGCGGGAATTTTTGGAAGGGGGCGGCATGAGCATGGTAACGTGTTTCTTATAATGAGTGTGCATCGATGCTCACGTGTGTTCAGTTAGTGGAGCAGCTTAACCAGCCTTCGGAAATAGACGTCGTAATTCCCGGTCTCTGTGCGTTCCTCCTCGGTATCTGTTACGAATTCAATCGTGAACCAGGCGAAATCACACGGTATTTAAACGTTTGTTTACAGATCGACCGCTCGAATTACTCACATATAATCATGCAGACAATCCATCTATCCGCTCATACAACGCCTCGGTGCAGACGTTCTCGTAGGGCGGGTGAACCGAGTGCGTGAGGACGAACGGATCAAGATCGTTGGCCCTGAAACATGGGTACTACCATCTCCAACACCGAAAGGCCTAAACCCCATGCTCAAGCCGATGTATGAAGGGGAAGCAGAGATGTGGTTCGATTGGGCGTTTGTGGATTTCTGGAAGTCTAATAATTGTACGTCCACCCCATTTTACTGCAGGGCCAAACCCCAATACAAGATTGATCTCAGATACCATTCAACGTGGGCTTATTGCGGAGCCCGCGTCTGCGCCCTCATCAGCTGGTATGTGCTTCATTCATCTCTGAAGTTGTGTGGCCTTTCAGACAATTGCGTTTATAGCCCAGAGTGGGGAGGAAAGCATGCTGGTGGCATCTCTGCGAGACATCATCTCCAAACAGATAGCAGAGATCGAAAGGTTGCAGAGTAAACTGAACGAGCTGTCCGCTTCTACTGCAGCGGCCACTGCCGGGTTGGAGTCGGTGAGTGCTATTCTTTTCTCCACGTCAGGGTTTCCTGATAGATATTGTCGTGCAGGAACGGACGGCGCTGCAAGACCAGGTAGCCTCGTTGAGTGCCGAGTTGACGGCGGAACGCTCGAAGGAAAGCGAAGCAGAGAAGGAGCAGGAGGACTTGCTCGTGCTCCTGGACGAACTAAGCACAAAACGCTCACGGGACAAGGGGCGCATGCGTGAGGCTGGGCTAGAAGTATCAGAGGACGAGGGAGATGAGGAGGACGAAGACGAAGACGAAGATGAGTAAATAGTTGGGAATGATTTTGGACTGTAATTGGATGGATCTCTAGTGGCAACAGGTTTGCCTCGCAACTCACACGACGCCCTTATATCATCCTCATCTTTGTGTTCAGGTTGCGACTATGCGAGTGTCATAGACGAGGGGGAGCCTTGCACGAAATAACATGCCTTCTAACTTAGCCTTGCGACAGATTTTTCGTGAAGGCTCCACGATCATTGAAAGCTTGAATGGTTCAATTGCTAGTATACAACACTGCTTTGATTCTGCTTCTCTGGTCATGACTCAACAGCCGATCGATCATCCCCAAAGATGGAGCTTCTCATCCGGGATTTCGTCGATAAACCTGCTCCCCTTCACGGTGTACGTCTCGAATACCTTGTCAATCTCAGCCAGCTCCTCAGGAGAGAGCTCTATATCCCCTCCGGCCAAGTTCTCGAGTGTGCGCTTCTTATTCCTGAACGCGGCATGTATAAGTCTCAAATTGGAGAACGAGCATAGGCATGCACGTACGATGATCCCGGGAGGGGTATGACGTGCGCGCCGAGTGAGCTGACCCAAGCGATGGAGAGCTGGGCGGCTGTGACTCCTTTCTTGTCAGCAACGGCTTTCAAGGCATCTACTATTGCGAAGTTGTGCTTGAGGTTCTGATCAGGGTACTCCTTGAGAACATAGCAGAGTGAACTTGGCTCAAATACTATACCACGTCCTTAAAGCGAGATAGGGTGCGTCGGAAGTCACCCTCTGCTCAAAAATATCATAAGCAAGGAAATTGGAGAACGTGGACGGGATCTCCAACCTTCAAAATCTTCCGGCTTCTTGATTTGACCGGTCAGAAAGCCTCTGCCAAGGGGACTTTAAGAGGTATCAGAGATGCATGGATATTCAAGATTGAATAGCAACAGACGAGTATCCAACAACAGCAATATCCAATTCTTTGCAGGTCGCTATAACTGGGGTTTGATGCGATCAGTGAACAGACATGGTCATAAATGAGAGACCACACCATCCTTCGTCTCTTGGGTGTATGACCAAGGGCTGACCTCAATTTCGACAGCAGCGATCGGGGCAATCTGTCATTAAGGAGCGCATATAATCAACAATCATATATTATTCTCGACCTCGAAAGAATAAAGAATGATTTATTACCGAACTAGCCCGTTTGACAGTATTGGCATGACATTCTGATAAACCGATGAAGTCGAACTTTCCTTCCGAGACGAAGCCAGAAAGAATCTTCACTGTCTCCTCGACAGGGTGGTTATGGTCAATGCGAGCAGTCTCGAACAAGTCGAGTTTCTTCTTTCCACGGAGTTTCTCGAGGATGGTGTCGACACTGCGCTTCAGGTTCACCGGGCTGAGAGTATTCTCAGAAAACGAACAGATGAAATCATCATCCACTTACGAACTGTCAGGAACGAGGGAATTGGCCTTTGTTCCACCCTGAGTGCAAAGAATAAGCTTCCATGCATTGGCCTGCTTTAGGCACATTGTACCTTCACCGAGAGAAACGCTTTGTCGGCGTAGGTAGGGTATTTCTCAAAGAATCTGGACACGAGCTCCAGGTTGGCAGTAACAGGCTTCACACCGTAAAATTCGCCTGCATTGATTGATAATCAGGAAAATCATTCAAAAGCATGATACATACACTGACCGCTATTTATCAACATCTTCGCGCCCGAGGGCAAACTATCCAGGCCAGCTTTGATTGCTTCGAAAGCATCTTCGTCAGGAACAGGAGTGGGCTTCCATCTAGTCGATCAAGCTTGAATCAAGAGGAAACGGCAGTGAGCGAGAAAATTACGGACGTCATCATCATCAACCCATGCTATCGTTTTAGAGAGAGGATGAGCAAGGAAGTATAAGTAGTTGGAAGTGTTTGAAGGCACTTACACCAGTCTTTGCGACGACAACGCGCCCGCCTAGCTTGACTGTCTTTTGAATCATATTACGAGAGTTCCTTTGACACGAGAAAAGGGTGAGAGGGGAGATTGTTGGCTGAGAAAGAAAGTCCCAACAAGACTTTTATACTCGAGACCGTCACCCCGATTAGATATCGAGACAGGCGAGCAATGACGACAGTCGCCGTCACGGCATCCTGGCAAGTTGCGGCCTCGAGTGGGTACCTCCAATGTCAGCCAGCGAACTCCGACCACCAAACGTCGTACGCCACACTGCCACAGGTCCCAGAATCAACACATCACTGGCGAATGACTTGGAAAATCTCAATGTCTGACGATTCATCGCCTGCAGCCGAGGGGGTACGTGAACTACCGGCACATGTTGACAGCGTAGACCATCGGCTTTCAACGGCACAACAACTTTCAGGAGCTGCCACTGAGCTGCTGAACTTCTGCACAATTTTACATGACTCGCTAGCACTTCGTTAGCCTCAACTAGATGAACAGTATAAATCAGCACCAGAGACTTGGTCAGAAACATGCTAGAATGAGAGCATTCCACCGAATCGCTTTTTGATAACCTGATTCAAGCGCGTCTTCACATCCACGTACGCATCCCACCATTCCCGTCCGACAGCTTCCGCAGGATCCCAGTCTGCATCTGGATCCTGATCTTGAGATTTTGGATGCTCCCAAAGTCCCCAGGTCCTCTTCAGCAGCACTCGCCACCACCGCATCACCCCTACCGCTTTTTCCACCCCGGCATCTGTCTCGACACACCGAACCAAAAAGCGGGAAAAATACTCCACGTCCTTTGAGTGGGGCGGGCAATCTTTGAATCCCCCGACCCATTCGCCAAGCAAGCGCTGCACATCATCTCCTTCAATAAAGGACACTGTGGTTCCCTTCTCTTCACCTGGTTGACGCAGAACAGGATGAACGCTGAAATACGCGCGGGGCGGAGGTGGGGGAGGTATATGCGATCCCGGAGTACGAGAATGTAAACGAGGCCCTGCCCGTTTTGGCGGCTTGAGTGGTTTGAGAGGTTCGACAGATATCAATGGCCCACGAGCTTGCGCAAGTTGCTCTCTTTGCACAACGACCGGGAGCGCAGTGAACACAGCGGGATCGATATTGAGTTTGCGTAGTTCTGTTTCTGTAACGCGTACGGCCGAAGAACCCACGGCCGCCCCGAACAAGGAGCGTTTACTGGGAAAGGCGACTCCCTTCGAGCGCGGAGCAAGCTGACGAGTGATTCTAGCAAGATTAGCTGATGGTTTGTCTCGGAGAGGAGGCGGAGATGCAGGGGCTGGGGATGCAGATTTAGAACGACGTGTATATTCTGCTTGTAGTTCTTCCTGGAGATCGGCAGGAAGCGAATTGAATACGGACAAATCAACCTGAGAGAACGAGGGCAAGTCTAATGCTGATGTAGAATTGTCTGCGGCGGTATTGACCTTGACAACATCGCTGTCCTGAGAAGGTGGAAGCACTCTGATCGTGACTTGATCATCGTGCTTGACCGAAGACGGTCCGGCCTTGCCTGGTGCTTCCACCGGCTTGAATGCAAGTCGTGCTTGCCCCGGCGCGGGCGCTGGAGCAGCCACGGTTTCGAGCTTCTGCATTTGGATACCGAGGCCGCGTAGCTCCTGAGGTGGTATGTTGAAGGACTTGAGTAGCTTCCAAGCTTGTGCTCCAATAATCTTGTCGTCACTTGTAGCACGACCAGCTAACGGGGACTGTTTGTTGTATGTGAGGCAAAGACCGTGTCCCATGAACTGAATCAAGCACATTAGGTCGATGACGATCGCAAGAACAAGAACCTGAGAGAGATTACCTTCGGCGGCTCAACAGGCGCGGTTGGGTCACGCTTCATGACTTTCATTGTCAAGGACCGCCCTTTCATGCCGACATTGTTGAGCCTGCGCGTCACCTCTTCCGCCATCTGGTACACGAACATCTCGGCCTGCTCGTTGTCTTCGAAGCGGATTCCGTACTGCATGAGACATCAGCATGGCAAGCGAGTGCAATGACAACAACTTACATTGATCTCGCACGAAACCGACTTCCTCGGTTTGTCGCTCTCGAGCTTGCGTTCATCTATGCCCCGGATGGCATTGTAGAGAGTCCCTCCGGTACCCTTCCCTAGCGCTTCGCACAGCATAGCCTTGCTACGCTTAGACAGTTCGCCCAGATCAGTAGCACCGAGTTTTTCCTGAGCTTTATCCCGTGTGGACCATCCGAAGCCGTGTAGGTCCTGTATATCTAACCCAGACATAAATTCAGGGACATCCCCTTGAACCAGATGGTATGACCCCGCCGGTTTAGCACGACGAGTCGCGAGGCGAGCCATCATTATATTATGAGAGATTCCAATGCTAACTGGAGACCAGCGATCAGTGCCTGCTCGTACATTGTCAAGTGGTTGAAGTATAAGAACCTTCGCATCCAGTTGCATCCTTGACTTGTGCGCGTATCACCTCTGCCAATTCTTTCGCAGGATCGATAGTAAGATCTGGTCCGCCTTCCTCATGTGGATAGAGTACAGTCATTTGCGATACTTTCGAAGTGACTTCTATGAGCGCTTCGTCCACAGAAACGGCTTGCAAGTCATCCGCATGCGCCATGAGGATAGTATAGAATTTGAGCGAGAACTGTTTGTATCTATCATCGAGGTCATGTCTGGTGCTTACGTCTGAAACTGCGAAAAGACAGACCTCTCAAACTCATACGGGATTGTGAGCACTGTCGGACACAAAATACGCGCTTGCTGGAGACTGAGAATCGAGTCAAATTGCGATCAATCACATAGAACCTCGTGCGGAAACTCAGCAAGCGTACCTCATACCATTCTTGATTCCAAACTTCCTTGCCTCGTAACTCGCACTCGCAATCTCACTCGTACTGGATGCCCCACCTTGTGCACCCTGCGAATGGCACACCACTGTCGGTTTGCCCCTCAGGTGGGGTCTGTCGATGAGTCCTGCAGACACGAAGAACGCATCGAAATCGCAGTGCATAATCACTCGCTCCACATCTCCTGCCTTCTCCTTGCCCTTCCCCTTCAAAGGGTTCCGAAGCACTAACTCTGCACCACGCATGCTGACTTCATCTGTCCTGGAGTGCACATGCGAATCAGAGCCAGGGATCGCACCGCGCTCCGCGCGCTCCTGAGCCTCGATGACAAGTGTCTTCAACTCGGTCTTCCAGGTGGACAGATGGTGTAGGCGCGAGTTCTTGTAATATCCTTCGATGAAATCGGGCGCAGCGGAGGTATGTGCAGCTCGCCATGCCGGATCAGCCATCGCTCGTGTAGCGCTTTCGTTAGACTTGTGCGCGGCATATCCGGGCATGCGGCTAGCGTGGGTGGGAGAGACGGGGTCGGTTGTATATGACGCATGGGACGGCTTTAGTTTCTGCTCGCTTGGCGTGTGAGGGGATGCTGGTAAAACAGGTGCAATGGAGATCTCGGATTCATGAGTAGATCGATCAACACCATGATATATCGACGATGTTGATGGACTGTTCGTTGTAGCTGTTATGCCACCTGAAGTTGCTTCTGCCTTCCTTGTCGGTTGCTTGACGAACCCTTGCAGAGATGGCTGAGCAACTTGACGGCCTTGCGATTGTTCAACTCGTTCACCAGGTTGGAAAACGTAATCTTTCCAGTCCAGCAGGGTGCCTGCCCTGGCGCTTTTGACCAGCCATTCGGGTAGAACGACCTTCATGTGCTTAAACTCACTGATCTTCGCCGGTGTCAAGGAGCATGTTATTATATGTGTGCTACATGGTGAACGTCTCAATCAGTGAGGAAGACGGTGACCCACAAAAAGAACTACTGACACAAGAGCCTTCTTATCTAAGTACGCATGGTAAACGCCACCATGTTGGATGATTAACCTTCGTAATTCCTGGACAGATGGTTCAGTCCGACCATTGATCTATCGGACTATTTTTAGAAGAGGTATGAGAAGGAAAATAGCCATAGACGCACGTAGATTGCTAACCCCTTGAAAATCTTACTTCCTCCCACTACTCCATCTTGTTCGTCGTCCAACTCAATATTCTGAAGCTGAAGCTTAGCGCGCTTCCGGTGCATATATTCGCCAAATTGACCGAAACGCGATGGCCCATACGTGTGGGTGTCCATATATGAGGAGCCATTATCATTTGCGAGAATAGGTAAAACAGAGTCCGAGGGCAAGGCATCGTCGACGTCCGGCGAACGACAGCGTTTGAGTCCTGGCTGAGTGCAAGGCGGCGGTACTACGGCGTCAAGTGCATCTGCTCCAGCCATCTCCACATCGCCAGGAAGTGCGGTATTGTGGAGAGCCTCGAGAAAGCCGGGATCATCAGGGCCGAAGAGATCTGACGATGCTCTAGAAGAATGTAAGAGTGGACTAGACATAAACGATAGCAACGTAGGACCGTGGACGAGTGACGCTTTCCAAAGAAAGCTGCAGCGAGTATTGGCACAGTGTTGTAATGATCTTTTATCATAGAGGAGTGACTGTCCACGGCATCAAAGGGCTTTGCCGACTTGGGTCAACTACAGTAAGAAGCTTCAGTGAGATTCCACGCTAATGAATAAATGGCGCTATCATTGTGGAGGGCAGCCTACGAAGAGCTGAGGAACAGCGAACGACGTGCTACGACAGGCTGCGACGCGAGCAAGTCGCGAGCAACAACGGCAACCTGTTTGTCCTCACCAAACACTTCCACGTGCTCTGACGCTGATTCGAAATTGCTCAAGTCAAATCGACCAGACTCGACCATTGCTCCACCGACTCATTCCACAAATTCTACGTACAGGAGAGCAGAATCCGAGGGACGCAGCAGGTCAGGTTGACTACTGTTATAGTAAGTCTCACTTTGATGGAATGATTACTGTGGCCAGATATCATCGCGCCCGAAAGTTCCCTCTGCTAGTGCGCACCGAGTATCTTCTCATTTAGCCGAATCGCAGTGTGGACTAGATTTCTCAGAAAAGTGAGCCATTACCTCTTTATAAGGCACGCAGGTTCCTGCAAACAACAAACTCACCCGTATTCGTCGTTCAGCTAATAACCCCTACAACATTGTCCAAGCTGGCCGACCACCCTGTCTTCTACACTAACAAGATCCACCTTCCCTTAATCCTTCTTCCTGCTAAAGCCCAGTTCGAGCAATTCATACGACGCATGCTCCTGGCCGATATGACTCCCGATGATACATCGTCGACAGTATCCGTTCGACCAGGGTTGAAAAAGATTACGCCGTATTGGTTTCCATACACCACGATGGCGAAAGCGCGTTGGTATGATCGAGAGATTTTAGAAGTTGTGTCTACCGAATTCCGAGATCGTTCTGTGGAATACTATGTATGTCCTTCGATGTCACCTTTTGTTTCAGCCGTTGAAGCCATGCAATTTCACGGAATGCCAGAGATTTGCACTTGACTCGGGCGTTACCACAATCAACGGCAAGGTAGCAAAGCCAGATACCGTTGTCCGCAATGGCGACAGAATAGAGTAAGTGGGTTCATATTCGATTCGCTCTAGTAGATAGAGCGTTGTACATACGATGCAAGTACAGGGCGCGTTTAATCATTTCATTGACAATCTCATGTAGGAATATTGTTCACCGACACGAACCCCCTGTGACCTCTACACCAGTGAGGGTCCTCTATGAAGACCTTGAACGAGAATTCATCGTAATTGACAAGCCTGGAAGCATCGTTCGTCTAGCTTGCATTTCTCCACCTCTACCTGGAGAGTAATTTAGATGCTATCGTTTCCAGCCTGTCCACGCAACTGGCCGGTTCTTCTACCTCTCACTCGTGGAGATACTACAACGCGAGTTCGGTTACAAAAAAGTTTACAGTGTGTCCTTTCGGCCATAGACAACGGGATGGATGATTCATCTTCATGACAGCTGTGAATCGTCTCGATCGTCTGACCTCTGGCTTGATGGTCGTCGGCCTATCCTCGCAGAGGGCACACACACTTTCGACCGAGTTCGTTGCCGGAACAGTGAGAAAAGAGTACATCGCACGTTGTGCGGGAGAGTTTCCGGCGTGAGTAGCGTCGTATGGAGTGTGAGCTATATATGGCTACTGATATCATAGAAACAGCGAGGAGGTAACGGTCGAACAACCTTTATTGACTGTAGATCGTCAAATGGGTTTGAACATCGTTCACCCCGAAGGAAAGGTATGTAGCTTCTCCTCTCTCTGAGTTCCTCCTGACATATCTACAGCCCGCCAAAACTATATTCAAACGCCTACATTATGATGTCAACACGGATACCAGCGTTTTACACTGTATGTATGCTTGGGTAATCTTTAGAGCCAGCACGGATTGATGATGTGTGCATAGGTCGACCTCTCACTGGCCGTTGTACGTCTGCCACTAAATTTGTGCAAGGCAGGTTTAACGAGCCGTCGTTTTCTAGCTCATCAAATTCGAGTCCATCTACAATATCTAGGACACCCAATCGCGAACGACCCCATATATTCTGAGACCAAAATCTGGGTGCGTTGATGTGCCGTCTAAACTTTCTTTTAAGACCCATAAGGTCATTTCTTAGGGGGCGAAACTCGGCAGAGGTGGCATCGATGTCAAACCGTCTACAGAACGCTCCGCGCCGGTCCCACCACCTCAGTTCCAATCTTTACAAGAATCGGAACATGTCTCCAAGCCATCAGAGCCCGTGTCTACTGCAGCATCGGCCAAACTGCTACCACGTGAAACAGGACAAGACATCGGGATGGGCTCGCCTGTCCCACTATCGGCTGAGGCAGTGGGCATTATCACACGCCTGCGAAATATGAAGGTTAGTCGATTCTGGCAGCTGGTACAACCCATCGAATGCGACAGACTAAACGGCTGCGTGATGTTAGGACGAAGACGAAGACTGGTCGCGATGGCGCGATGTCGTTTTCAAAACGAAGGGCCGACTGCATCCCCAGGGAATGAAAGTAAAGCCCTTACCCCCACAAAACAGGCGTAAACGCGGAGGGCCTAGTTGGACAGACGAAAACAGCGATAAAGGCAGTCCGGCCCCAAGTGACACTGGAGTGTATACTCCCGCGTCCGATTCTGCCATTGTGGCTGGCACCCCTTTGAGCATACAAGTAGACACTTCAGCGCCAGAGATTCCACAGTTCACAGAATCCGAAGTCCTCGAGCGCCTGCAGCGCCATGCATCTGATTCCCAAGAACCTGCCATCCGCGTTGCACCTCCGCCAGATGGCCGCACACCGGAACTACGCGCACGCCAAGCCGTCGCACAAGTGACCGTAGCCGCAGAGAACGACGGGATGCTCTACTGCCCGGAGTGTTACTTACCTCTGCATCCTGATCCCAAGCCGGAGAAGCTTTATATATTCTTGCACGCGCTTAGATACACAACCAGTCTGGGAACGTTCGAGACTGGTATGCCAGAGTGGGCGGCGGAGGGTTGGGAATGGGATCGATCGTAGGTGGGACGGTGGTGGGTACAGGGATATGATATATATTATAAAACATGAAGAACTGTGAAAAAGCGTACAGGGTACGACAAACATCATTTGATGAATCTCGACATGAATTTTCTGGGCGTGTGTTGAGTTTTCACATGTAGACAAAGTTGGAAACAAAACGTACTTGTGAAACTCTGTCCGTAGGAGATCGTTGACAAAACCAGATTTATCCTTGTCTTTCGAGTCCATCGCCTGATTCTTAAAAATAAGATCTAAGCCACACATCGTCAATATCGAGACCCTGTGATAGAGGTCAGAATTCGAGCATACCGTCGTCCCATCTCCGTTTGACGGCGAACGTCCCTGGCGCTGTTGTGTTGATACCCGGCGTCTGCCCGAGTGCAGCAGCCAGGTTGAGTAGTGGGTTTGAGGTCGCAATCTGTGCCTCTCGCTCTGCATTTGCGCTCGCATTCTGCTCCCGCTCCAACCGTTCTTTCTCCTCTGCCCTCTCTCTTTTAATTTTTTCTAGTTCACGCAGTAGCTCCGCAGTGTCGTCTTCCTCATCCGAATCTTCTTCTTCGCTGATTGAAATATAAAAAAATTATTTACGCGTTGTCCAGCGTTGTCACAAATGAGACGTACCTTTCGTGCTCTTTTTCTTTCTCCTTCGCCTCTCCATTGTCACTCCCACTATTATCGTCGCTATCGTCGTCCTTGTCCATCTCCAGTGCCTGTTGCAGTAATTTCCGTCGCTTGTTGGCCTCCTCGTCTTCAATTGCCGCCACAGGTGCAATATCCTCCAGAGGCTTTCCTTCAGCCTTGCGCTTCCGCGCTCGTGCATCTGCCTCTGCAGCCAACAACTCAGCGCGGAGATCACGCTTCTTCACGTCGTCCACAGACGTTTGGCCGGCTTGCCTGATCGTTGAAGAGCATATGAATCTGATGACAAGCGCACACATTTACGTTGAACGCACCTAAACTTCAGTTTGGTGTGGGCAGCCATGTCCCGAACCGAGAACTGACGAGAGCCGCCCTTAACATCTTTGGCCTGCGCGGGATCCCATGTTGGTCTGTGTGCTGTCGACATTGTGAGAGGATGTAAGAGGAGTGGAAAGCGGAAGAGGCTGTAGTATAGGTTGTCTCAATGGCCCAACGAGCGCTTGTATCTGCTCGCGTGGGGTTCACGTGGGCCCTTCTGTTCCAAACTTGGACTGCGGCAGGGCTGCGCGCAGCTCGACGTTCAATTATTTATTCGTCCCCCACAGTAGGGTTCCGTGAGTAATTCCCCGAGAGTTTCTAACATTTGTTAATAACATGCTTGGCTCTGAGCCTTTATTGACATGTGTTAATAACGAATTAATAACATTTGTATATAAAAGATTAATAACATGTAAGAAATTGAATTATTTACATGTTAGAAAATAAAGTGGTGTTAATAATTCAAAATCACCAACTCCAGTCAATCTGAGAGTTAGGAATGAAATGGGGAATTTCAGTGGGAGGAGGAGGAGTAGCTGAGGGCAAGTGCTTCGGAGCGAGAGCAAATAAACCATAGGTAGTTATAGGTGCTCAATACTTCAGTTTGATCAATAAATATGCAACACTATTAATCGGGGGACAACAACTTTCCCAGCACCAATTACATCCGTAGCCTAACCTCTGCCCAAACCTGCTTCTCACCTCGACCATATTAAAATAAATGTCGTAATAGCGGGGATCGAACCAACAAGCAGTGGCAACTGAACATCACATGATCAAAGAGCAACACCATAATCACTACACCACCAACACTAGATATATGCTGGCACTGGCTTGTATATATCTATTTTGTGCAGGAGTGAGCGCTGTCAGTCTTTCGGGTAAGAATAGAAGGCTCCGCCACCTTTGTGACACACAATCTTCTCTCTACCAATGTGAGCCTTTGTACATATGCACTCTGTTTTGTTTTTTTGTATGAAGTATTTGCCTTGATATGGTTTAATGATTTCTTACATTGATAATATTATTAACATAGGTTTTATGACCCCAACAAGGGACCGTGTTAATAACATGTTAATAACATTGTTAATAACATCCTTTATTAACATGTAAGTAATTCCGGCATTACTCACGGAACCCTACCCCACAGACGCCACTCAATTCTGACGCATACCATTACAGCGGCGGTCTCTGTACTAAGTCTTGTTGTTGAACTCCTAAGGGTCTCACTTTCGATCGCTATCCACGATGTCTAGACGAACAACCCCGTGGCTACCTAATGAGATCCTTGTCAATATTTTTTACTCTCTCGATGCCCGAAGCCTTCTCCAGTGTCAAAGAGTATGCAAATTCGTTTTTATCTCGAGCTGCTTACAAGTTAATGAACACTGGACTAGGTGTGTCGCGATTGGCATATCCTCATCACCGAGGTACCCGATCTTCAGTACAAGTTTGAGCTTAGTCTGAGCGGCCTCGATGAAGCCCTCTTTCCAAGTTCCGTTGCCTTACTGGACCGGCCCCATCTTCTCCGGAAGTATCAACAAGCTTGGATAAATCTAGAATGTACGATCCACATGTCTCTACCCAGGGTAGACTTACATGAGTGGTCCAACGACATCATCTTCCACCATGGGATACTCGCCTATTTGAATGAATCGTCGAGTGTTGTACATCTCACTCAGCTTCCTTCGCCTCTTCTCGGTATCGAACGTGGAGACTGGGATGTGAATTTACCTATTTCTCCGTCTCTGGTTGGGTTCCAAATTGATCCTTTGCAAGACTTGCTCATCACAGTGTTTATGAATACGTGGTCAGTACCTGATCTCAATAAAATCTGTTAGTCCATGATTCACCGTTACCGCGCCCTTTGTTAGTCCTGATCCAAGCCATTCAACTTGTCAAGTGCGCCCACTCTCGATGACCGGCGGTAGCCACTCGTCAGGGGCTTCCGAATCTAGCTGCACTCTGCCGGGAGTATATGAAGAAGAACCAACTCTAGGATTACCCCAGGTCACAATCCACATTCAAGGCGATCTCGTTGCAATCCTCGTACAAGGGTTGTCTGTTCACCCCCAGGCGATAATTGTATGGGATTGGAAAACAGCAAAACTAAAAACGGTCGGCTATATGTCTGCTTTTCACACAAGCTAATTCTTACATGCAATCTAGCGACTTCATTTGACGCAAGGCTCCATATTCGACCTTGCATTCTTGTCAAACCACCTTCTGTGTGTGCTCGAGGATCGCTTCATGTCGGGAACTACACCAGCGCTCCTTGTTTATGATGTCAAGTCAACGACTGGGGAGATAGTTTTGCATGATTCGAATTTCGTCATTGCTTTCTTATTACCTGACTCCACCGACAACTTCGATCTGGGACATGTTTCATTGCAGGTAGATCTCGTTCCGCAGTCATCCAGCGGTGGATTAGCCGCGATCTCCCTCTTCGGACACTATACAGGCAACGGAGAGGGTCCTGCGTTCAGGATACTGGACATATTTGTCCATTCGTCGTTTCTTGTTAGGTGTTCGGAAGTGAGCTACGACCGGCGTCGTATAATACCGTGGTCTGATTGGGGTCCATTTAACACGCGCGCAGTCCCCACTACATCCTCGGATTATATTGGAGAGCAGCCAATCAGTCTGTCGGGTTTGCGCGCTTCCGCTCGTTCGATGTCGGACTCTATCGTTTGTGTGTACGATTTCGATCCCCTGCGAATAGGGCGTTCACGGGGTGAGGAAGAAATCATGATCAGTGACTCCTGCCATGTACCTTCAGACATTTGGAACAAGGACGGGATCTCTACGCATCTTCCATGCTTGGTGTCGGAGGTCGAACTACTGACGACGCTGAGATGGTGGAATCCAAAATACGCCATGATCTGCGAGCTTGGGTTGTTCTCAGCCATCGATGATCCGGTCAGTCCATGAGCTCTCCTTGATTATGATATATGCGAAGCGCTCATGGTATGCTTATTAGTCTGACGATGTTGGGTTTGGATGGGTTGGATT
Organism: Heterobasidion parviporum; assembly: GCA_002994785.1. Classification (NCBI taxonomy): domain Eukaryota; kingdom Fungi; phylum Basidiomycota; class Agaricomycetes; order Russulales; family Bondarzewiaceae; genus Heterobasidion; species Heterobasidion parviporum. The sequence goes on along the minus strand of PDUQ01000042.1, from coordinate 12,692 downwards.
CTAAGTTTGGAAGAGAACACCCAATCGAGTACATGTATGTCGACGACGGGCATATCGAAAATCCAGGCTGCGCACAAAATCTGGTGCATCAAATAGTATCTACGTCGCTGTGCAGTGCATGTGCGTGAACTCACTTGTTCCGACAGCTTCTGATCATCGGAAATAGGATATGCAGTACCGTTCATCCGAAGCACCTCGGTGCAAATTGTGACCCCGGGACTTGAAGGAAACCTGTGCAGGTCAAATAGCCAAGATTTGAGACTAGACTCAAACTGTGCTTTTATGAGATGTAGTCGTTATCTTTCTACCATTTATAAGGCCGCCCTGTACTTTTCGGCGATCGTCTAGCCTAACACAGCAGTCTGCAGCATTCCTACCTTTCCAATACGTCATGGATCGGTGCATTGTGTCTGGTCGTTAGCTCACGTCCCTAGAGCATTGAATGCAGACTTTAGTCCAAACATGAGACCCAGTGAAAAAGCCCTCAAATGTGGTCGAACGTGGTCGAATGAGAGCCACGTATTCGTTAGCAAACGAGGGTATTCGACCATATTCATTCCCAGTCCGGAAATCAGCAATGTCCTGGCATGCCATAGCTTGTGGACAAATACTTATTTTTTCACTCCATCCCATGCGACGGTATTCGGTGTAAATCATATCCAGTCGAATGCCAACTAATGTTGGCAGATGTAGGAAATGAATTGATTTTTTGGCGCAAGAAAATACAGGCGAATGCCATCGAATGTGATTAAATCAACCAATACCAGCGAATATCAGCAAACACCAGCAGATACCGTCATTTGCCTACACCTCCCGCACCTCCTGTCTCTCCCGCACCTCCTGTACCTCCCACTCGTTGTCCCGCTCGTCCTGCCGCTCGTCCCGCTCGTCCTGCTTCTCCTCCTGCTGCTTGTCCTGCTGCTTGTCCCGCCGCTCGTCCCGCTGCTCGTCCCGTCGCTCTTCCCGCCGCTCGATCTGCCGCACCTTCCGCCACTCGTCTGCTCATCCCACTGCTCGTCCCACCACTCGTCCCGCTGCTCCTCCCGCCGCTCCTCCCGCCGCTCCTCCCGCTGCTCGTCCCGCTTGTCCTGCTTCTCCTCCTGCTGCTCGTCCCGCTGCTCGTCCCGCTGCTCGTCTCGTCGCTCTTCCCGCTGCTCGATCTACTGCACCTTCCGCCGCTCTTCCCGCCGCTCGATCTGCCGCACCTTCCGCCACTCGTCTGCTCATCCCACCGCTCGTCCCACCACTTGTCCTGCTCATCCCACCGCTTGTCCTACCGCTTGTCCCACCGCTTGTCCCACGTCTTGTCCTGCTCATCCCACTGCTCGTCCCACCACTCGTCCCGCTGCTCGTCCCGCTGCTCCTTCCGCTGCTCCTCCCGCTGCTCGTCCCGCCGCTCGTCTGCTCGTCCCACCGCTCATTCTCCCGCTCGTCCCACCGCTCGTCCCACTGTTCCTCCTGCCGCTCCTCCCGCCGCTCCTTGTTCTCCCGCTCCTCCGGCCGCTCGATCTGTTGCTTCTCCCACTGTTCCTCCGGCCACTCGATCTGCCGCTCGTCTTGTCCTGCTCTTCCCAATGCTCCTCCTGCCGCTCCTCCTGCCGCTCCTCTCGCCACTTGATCTGCCGCTCCCGCCGCTTGTCCCGCTGCTTGTCCTGCTGCTTGTCCCGCCGCTTATCCCGCCGCTCGTCGTGCAGCAACTAGTACATACAATGGATGCGTGTGGTAGCTATCGAGCTTGGTAAATGCTATGAGTCGACGAACTGTGGTGCTCACGATTGGTGTCGTCTGCCTCTTCTTCATCGTCCTCCGGTATGTAACACACCCACCATCCGTCAGATAACCCTCGGTAGCCATCCACAGTTAGCAACCATGTACTAGTACACCGACGAAATTGTTGATCATGAGTTTGAAGTCGTTGCGGAGCTTTGTCTTGGACTGAAGCAGTTGTATATCATGAGTTTGAAGTTGTTGCGGAGCTTGTCAGCTTTAAAGTATCCGTTGTCGAGCACCGGTCATCTTGTATGCAGCTCTATGACATTCTAAAGCTAAAATAATTGGGGAAGTTAAGCACAAATAGATCTGCAAATACCATATGATCGCAACTCACCAATAAGTTCAGAGCACAGAGCTACGATGAGTTGATTCTGCAACCAATGCAGAGCTTGTAGAAACAGTCGAGGATCCGTCCTATCTTGAGGTCATACAGGCACGAGAATATCATCGAGGTTGCGCAGGAGGTTGTCTGTAGCAAGATGTCAGTAATTCCCGAGAGGTCCTACTGTTCATCATAGGCTTCGTGAGCTAGGGGGGACGAGCGAGCGCGCGTTGTTCAACTTTCGTTCACCTCGTGACTTGGCCAATCAGGAGCAAATATCGCAGCTGGCGCTGTCCTCAACTCATGCACGCATGCACTCGCACCCCCACGCACTCGCACCTGCCGCCCACTCATGCATACATGCACATGTGCACCACCCACCCCTGGCTCAGTTGCACATATGCGTACCCACCGCTCACCGCCAGCTCGCTCGCACGCACTCGCGCGCACTGCCGGTCACCGCCTGCACAGTTGCAAGCGCCGACGCCCCACGCACGGCCAGCTTAGTCGCAAGCAGACACAGCTTGTCCACCACCCACATCTGGCTTGCTTGCACACACTGGCACGCACCTGCCGCTCACCGCTGTTACGATTGAGATCCCGGGGCTCATTGGAGCATGTCTAACCCGACATCCACCGTACCAACACTAGGCGGCTCTTCATCGGAGCGTACAACAAGGTATTTGGCATTCCCTCAAAGCCGACTAATCCGATGGATCACTCAGCATCGGACGGGAAGTGGGACATAGGGATCTATAAAGCAGAGGCAGTACTAAAGGAAGCATTCACATGTCAGGGCCGCATACGGTATATAAGGCCCATAGAATAGGCTAAGGGACTTTAGTCTATTCTCCTCGTTTCACCCGTATCTTCCTATACGGTACCTCGTTCTTACACAGTCTTCCTACTGTGTACCCCTTGTCCTTACTGTACCCCAATACAGTCGGACTCAGTTCACTATTTTCAGTCACTGCGCGACTTAGGGAAGAACCGCTACTCTGAGGTTATCGAACGAGCAGTTCGTAACATTAGAATAGACTCGACCACGCCCCTACCTTGCGCACATACTTGCTCGCTGCCACACCCTCTCTCACAACCTCGAACGGTGGCATAGACACCCACTGAACGAGTGTTACCTGTTGCACGCTGGAGCAAGATCTAGGCCTAGGATTCCCACCAGGCACTAGACGAATCAATAATCAACTCCGTCAAAACAACCGTCCCATCCACAAACAAGGCGCCTCGTGGTATTACTCAGATACAAACCAGAGGGCCCCACCAAACTTCGACAACTGCTCGTTTAGGGACGGACAGTACTTTTTCACCAGATCAGACGGAACAGAAGCAGAGTGGGCGTGGAACGAAGTCCACGCCGATTGGGAACCCCCACCACAATACAGAGAACCCGAGCCCGTAGTACCGGACACCTCGGAAGAAGAAGAGGAAGAATCCTCCCACTCAGATTATTCGGACGCACAGACGCCCGTACACACAAACCCCCAAAACATCATGTCGACATCAGGAGCAGGAACCGCCCCAGCCGGCGGAGGAACCCTCCCCCTCACCACAGTACAGCCAGGTCGAGGAAAGCTCAAGCTTCCCGACAACTTTTCAGGCATCAAGACCGAGTCACAGCATTTCATGCTCCAATGCCTCCTTCTTTTTGTTACAGAAACAGATCGATACAAGACCGATGCGGATCGGATCTCCCTGGTCCTCTCTTGCATGCGGTCCGGAACGGCAGGAGTATGGGCGGAAACTTCCTCAACAAGACATCGGGGCAGATCCTCCCACGACCCTGGGAACGTGGAAAGACTTCAAGGAGAAGTTCGAAATCCACTTCAGGGAATCTGGGAAGTGGAAAGGCCCGCAGCGCCCTCATGACCTTCTCACAAGGTCGCATGACGGTGGACGAATACTCAAATCAGTTCACACTCATTGCCGCCGACGCCGACATCGCCGATAAGGAACAAGTTCCTTACTACCAAAGAGGCTTAGACCCAAAGTCCTCGACAAAATCTATGACCGAGAAACTCCGCCAAAGGACACGATCCAGGATTGGGTCAACATGGCCTGTGAAATAGATGGCCGCATGAGAGCCCGTAGCTCTCAAAAGACCCTCCTCGCCAGCTCCACAAACTTCAAAAGCGATTTCTAGATCGCTTCCACCTTCGCTCCACTCCCCGCTACAATTCCACCAACGCCCCTCGAAGAATGAATAACCAGGTCGTCGATATGGACATCGACGCCTCGAGGAAAAGGCGTACAACCAGAACAAGCGACGCATGAGGGCAAGCCCTTTATCACGTGTTACGCCTGCGGGAAACCCGGGCATTACGCGCAGGATTGTCGCTCACCTCTCAATCTAGAGGCCTTCGGCCGACTAGAGGAAATTCGCGTCGCCAAGTGGGAAGAGGAGGTCGGAGAGCTCGCGAAGTGGACATGGAAGAGATGACCAGGAACCCCAACTGGGAAGAGACGCCGACTTCATCGAGAGTTGGAGGAGGGCAGTTCTGGTCAGCACCACCGTGGGGTACCACAACCTCGTCGTTCGTGGAACCCGCGAACACTACCGCGCCCGAGAACCCCCTCCGCACCATGGAGGACGCTACGTACCGCCTGACCGACGACGACTCGACCGACCCGTCGGTGATGCTGCTACCGTCCGAAGGCTCTTCAAAGAGCTAGACACGGGCGAAGCCAAGCAGGTGCTGGTGGACGTAGCAGAGGGTTTTCTTTAGCCTCTCCTCTGCCAGCAAGAGAGAGAGAGACGGTCGAAGGAGGGTCAACCATGTATCAACGTACGAGCAATGAACCATCACATCATTACTCCTATCGTTTGAACGTGAAGTTGACAACTCAAGGCCGAAGAGCTGGAGCTAGAGCAACGATCGACTCAGCCTGCGAAGGGATCTGGTCAACGAATCCTGGGTATGGAAACACAACCTCCCCAGCTATCCGTTGGACCGACCCATTCGAGTACGAAACGTCGACGACTCCATTAACAAAAACGGCCTCATAACTAGAGGCGTAGATGGAATCTAACCATCACAGACCAACAAGGTCGAACGCACACGGAACGCGTTCAAATGTTCATCACCAATCTGGGGAGAGACGACATGCTCCTGGGGACAGATTGGCTGCGATACCACGATCCTTCCATTCGATGGAGGAAACGTGAAGTACGGTTCGATGGGTGCCGATCCCTATGCGAACAACCGTATGGAATTACCAAGCAAAAGAAGAACCATTGGCCGAAGGACGGCTAAACAATGGTAGAAAAACACACCGAGAAAAACCTCGCTTGGTACACGATCTCTCGGACCCCAGAGGATGGCCGAGAGAAAGATGGCGTACGCTGACAAACAGCGAATTCAAGACGGCATTAGTAAACCTTTGGGACAGACGCGCCCAAGGACGACAGAAGATGCTCGACATACTCGCCGACGTAGAGCGACGTCGGCAAGATAACAAGCTCAAGTTTGACCTCCCTGTTCCGGTGAACAAGGAGGAACCAGTCATTAGGAAGGTCGCCCCCGAACCGACAGGTCTCGCCAGTTTTGATGAAGACCTCGAAGAGGAAATTGACATCACGCACCTGAAGGATCGAGTACCGTTGCCTTATCACGAGTACCTCGACATCTTCAGCGAGCGACGGTCACAAAGACTCCCAGGACATACGATATGGGACCACGCCATCGATCTAAAACCGACCTTTGTTCCACAAGCACCCCGGATATTCCCGCTCAGCCCTGAAAAACATGACGAACTAGGAAAGTTCGTCAAAGAACATTTGGCTAGGGGAACTATCCGCCGGTCCACAGCTAACAGCGCGGCCTCCTTCTTCTTCATCAGCAAGAAGGATGGAAAACTCCGCCCTGTACAGGACTACCGCCACTTGAACGAACACACGGTTAGGAATGTTTGCCCCTACCTCTGATACAGGAACTCTTGGACGTCATTAAAGGAGCCAAGGTGTTCTCCAAACTGGACGTCCGCTGGGGTATAACAATATACGGATCAAGAAGGCGACGAGTCCAAGGCGGCATTTGTACCCCTTAGGACTCTTCGAACCACAGTGATGTTCTTCGGTCTCACCAATTCGCCGGCCACATTCCAAGCCATGATGAACATGATCTTCAAGGATCTCATCCTCGCTAGGAAAATACGGTATACATGGACGACATCCTCATCTTCACGGCCACGGTGGCCGAACACGTCTTGGTGATAAAACAGGTCATGAAAATCCTTCGCGACAACGATCTCTACCTCAAACCCGAAAAGTGCGAGTTCCACAAGGACAAACTCAACTATTGGGGTACACGATCTCGGCAGACTCTGTCGCCATGGAGGACTCAAAGTAGCCGCATTGAGGAATGGCCCGTCCCTCGCACGGTCCGACATTCGCTCTTTTGGGATTGGAAACTTTTATCGTCGCTTCATCGAGAAGTTCTCCTTCATCACTCGACCTCTGCATGACCTCACCAAGAAGGATGCCAAATGGATCTGGACGGACGCCTGCCAAAGGCGTTTGACACGTTAAAATCGGCTTTCACAAGAAACCCGTCCTGCTCTACCCGGATCCTATGCATCCTTTCCGGCTCGTCACCGACGCATCCCTCACCGCTTATGGCGCGGTTTTGTTACAAGAAGGGACCGATGAAGCATGGCACCCAGTGGCTTATCTCTCAGGATCTTTCGCTCCTCCGGAACGAACTACGACGTTCACGATCGCGAGTTACTCGCCATCATCAAGCCTGGACCACTGGAAACATTACTTGGAAGGAGCCCGTCACCCGTTCGAAATCTGGACCGACCATAAAATTTGGTCTATTTCCAGTCTGCGCGCGATCTCACTCGCGCCAAGCTCGCTGGAGCTTGTTCTTGTCACAATTCGACTTTACGCTCCTTCACAAGGCTGGTTCCACCAACCATGCTGATGCTCTGTCCAGGCGGCCAGACCTTAATGAGGGGGTGGAAAATGACAACAAGGCGCAGACTCTCCTACCGTCCAAACTTTTCGCCGACTCAGAGGAAACACTAGTGGATGTGCGCGTTCGATCCACGGAATTACAGTCTTCAAACCTCCTCACGCTCATTCGACACTCTCGCTCGGAGCAGGACACGGTAGTAAAAGCGGCAGTACAAGCAATTTTAGGAAAAATACCCGCACCTTGGCAACAGCCTTAAACAACTGGACACACGAAGAAGGAACTATCCGACGAAACGGACGTATCTGTGTACCAAAGGATGACACCATACGAAGAGCAATCGTCAAAACCCACCATGATTCCATAGCAGTCGGACACCCAGGACGGTCGAAGACATTGGAACTGGTGCGACGAAACTATTGGTGGCAGGGAATAACAAAGTTCGTCCACGACTACGTGGATGGTTGTGCAACTTGCCAATCTACAAAGAACTTGCCACATCGCACTCACCCGCCGATTCAACCGCTTGAAACCACGGACACACCCTGGAAGTTCATCTCCACCGACTTCGTAACCGACCTCCCAGAAAGCGGAGGTTCGACTCGATCAATGTGGTGGTAGACCAAGGACTATCAAAAGGAATCGTCATCACTCCGTGCAAGAAAACAATCACGGCAGAAGAAACACGAGACTTTTCCAAGACAACGTCTTTAAACGTTTCGGTCTCCCGCTAAAGTGGTGTCCGATCGAGGCCCACAATTCGCGGCCACATTCACTAGGGAACTATGGAAAGGACTGGGTATTATTCCAGCGCTGAGTACCGCATACCATCCTCAAACGGATGGAGAAACCGAACGGGTAAACCAAGAGATCGAACAATTCCTACGAGTCTTCTGCAACCACCATCAGGACAACTGGGTGGAACTACTTTCTTTTGCAGAATTCGCTCATAACAGCAGACAGCATTCAGCTACAGGAAAATCGCCGTTCGAAATCCTCTATGGATACAATCCACCCTACTCGGCAGACACGGTTCTGGATACCAGGGTGCCCGCAGTGGTCGAACGGATAAAGTCGATCCAAGAAGTACAGGAAGAAGCGGAATCTAGCCTGCGCATGGCTGCGCAACACGCGAAAGACAGGGATTCCCACCGAAAACTTCCCCAATGGGAAAAGGGAACCCAAGTATGGTTAGAAGGCACCCACATCCACACGACACATCCAAAAGCGAAACTCGCCCCACGACGCTACGGCCCCTTCAAGGTGAAGACCGAATTGGGACCTCGCTTACCGTTTGGACATCCCCGAACAATGGAGGATCCACCCCGTGTTCCACGCATCAATGCTCACCGAATATCACGAGACAACGGCCCATGGGAAGAATTTCCCCAAACCACCGCCAGAGATCTTGAACGAGGAGAACACTTCGAAGTTGAAGCCGTTCTGGACTCTAAACGCCACGGTCGTGGATCAAGTACCTCGTGAAGTGGGTCGGATATCCGGAAGCGGATAACTCATGGGAACCCTGGGCCCTATTGAAGGAACGGCTGATGAAGCCTACAGGAATATCACCGAAATATCCCAATCGTCCAAAGGCCTCGGGATTACAAGTGGATGCAACAGTATAAGAGGAAGGTCGATGGACAAGAAGACCATCGCCCTCCACATGACAGATTCCTCTAACTCATACTTCTCCCCACATCAACGCGACTCATCGCCAGACCATGCCATGTACATCGGAGGAGGAACCACCGAATCAGCCTCCTCACCGTCGCGAAACTCCTCGCCAGATGTCGTTCTTACCATTCCAAACCCGGATACCCGAAGAGTGGACCCGACAAACCAGACGACGGTCCCATCGGATCTGGTACCAGTACAGGAGTCCTCGTACCAGAGTCCTCATCAAGGGTTGAGGGAACTCATGACGGTCACCCTCAGGCAGATCCGACAGAAGGAAGAAAGAATCCGAGCGATGCAGTGGAGCCAGAAACACCGGGACCAGAGCTCCTGGGCGGCAGTGAGCGAGTACTTCGACCTGCGCGATACCAAGCCCGGCTGGACATGTTGACGGAAATGTACCAGACGCAACAACGGGTAATGCACCACCTTCCGGACCCGGAGGACCCCTGCCAGTGGTGGAAGTCCTCAGCCCGGAGAATTGGAACGACTAGGCGATGCCCTCTGCAGCGGACCACCATTGGATCGGTAATCCAAATGGCTGTCGCTCTGGCCTTACAACGGCTAGCTAATGTCCTGGCAGGACAACCCGGCAGCGAACGAAGCGATGTTCCACGTCGGTTGGCGAACGCCAGTGACCGAGTTAGGGTCATGGCCTACACCGAGAATCACCGAGTGCCTCTGGTACGCGCGAGGGAACACAGGGCAGCATGCCCTACTCATCCATCCCCACGAATTCTCCTCTTCGTCAATCTGGAACTCGTACCAGCCCTCCTGGCCGACACCGATACAGCTCATTCCCCTTCCATTCGGGTTGAACCGTACCGGGTTGTACCATGGAACGAGGGAACCATCGGGGAATACCGCCTGCGAGCCATCGAGACGCCTCCGCGCAGACCGAATACGTCTGGACCACCGTACAGCGACAGGCCAGACGAAGCGGGCAAACCCGCCTCCTTTCGGCCACACCGAACCCCGCTCCGGCACGACACTCCCCCTCTATACCGACGGCACGGGAACAAGCCGCGCAAGGGGAAGGGCTGAGGGACTACAAGGGGCCACACTCGACTTCCTCGACAGGGAAATTCGTCGACTATCGACAGAAGTCGAAATCATGGAAGTACAAGAGAAAATCCGCGAACACGTCGCCGCGCTCCTCGCTCTCCATCGGAGATGGGGGAACTTCTACTTACACGAGAGCGGAACTAGACGCATGGGACGCCCTCGACCATCAATACGACGACTACGACTACGAGCTATGCGCGAGCGGACGAAGGAGAAGGGGATTTCGGCAACCCCGCTGGGGGATATTAGGGTAGCAGAAGGAGAGGACCTCTGCACCCCAGGTAACGGTTACACGAACAGGACAACCACAACGTCCACCATGACGTTAAACTGGATGTTCGTCCGAAACGACGTAAAACTACATCGTCCGCAAAGACATTAAACTAAGACAGGAAGGAAAACCTCGAACCCGGACGACGATCCGCTCAAGTCGTTGACCTGCATGTCGTTAAACTGTGAAAAGATAAGAAGGCAGGGGAAGTACCTGTCCTGGCCTGGCAGGGCCGAAATCAATCTCATCCGTTCCTTCGGAGCAGAACGAAGGAAACACACAAGCGAACCTCTCACTGTCAAGAGGTATTCTGACAGACGAATCGGGCGTCCCGTTTGGATCCCCAGTTTTACAGGTCCCTTTCCGCATTAGGAGGACCTTGGATTCAGCAAATAACCTATGCCGCTGGCTTCTCTTGACGGGTGATGGCCGCCAAGAGACTCGAAGATGCATATTCCGGTCGTGGCCTATCGGGTGCTATGTTGCTCCCTCGCTGTCAAGGTCTGACAGGAGTTTGGGCGTCCCTCTTTGGATCCCCAGTTTTACAGGGTCTTTTCCGCATTAGGGGACCCTCGCTGCGATGCACACAATAGTAGGAGATGCGACCTACTACGGTGTCAGTTACTGAACGAGGCACCAAAACAAGAAACCTCTCAGCCAGGACGGGCCACCGTATGGGGCTGACAGAGTCAGGCGGAGGGCTTACATCCGCAACGATGTAAAACTACGAATGGCTTGGTCCGCAATGACGATAAACTAGTTCTCGGCATTCGTCCGGAACGACTAAAACTACCACGACCCTCGGAGTGTGGATGCATTCCAGCAGTGCGGAATGGAGGCCCCACTGGCTTGGAACCCTGCCGACTAGGTCAAGGCGCTTCCAGATTCCATGCGCCTTACGGTAAAAGAATCTGGGGTCGACACGGTTCAATTCCGTGCGAGGGGTCTGGAGACAGGAGCGGGTTGCCAGCTATCCGACAGGACCGCGACTACTCCTTGGCCGTTCAGTCTACCTTGAAGTCAGAAGCAAGAAATTCCGCTTCAAGGGCCAGTCAAGAGGCAACTGGGATAGTGCCTCGAGTACGTGGTTGTGGGACAAGTTCATGCCCACACCACACGTCCTCTATGACGTTAAACTGGGCCTGTCGGCGACTTCGAACACGAAGTCGTCGCGTCCGAGATGACGGAAAACTAGCCTGGTCCGCAATGACGATAAACTACGGTCCCCTCTGTTCTAGGGAGACGCCTTTGGAGCTGGACTTACCGCGTCCAGCTACAAGTCCGAAATGACCTTAAACTACCCTCGCCTTGGAGGCACAATCTATCGGGACTCAAGGCACAGTCGGACGATAGCAGACGTCCGAAAAGACGATTAAACTACGGCCGTCCTTCATGACGATAAACTGAGGAGACCCGTCAGTTACGGGCAAGCGTGGGTCGTGTCAAAATAGACACCTATTCTGCACCATCCCCTCGTTTGAGCAGTGTCCAAAGATGAGAACTCTTTGCACACTACTCCAAAAACAAGTTATCCGGTTTGATATAGCATAAACCGTCACCTTCTTCCTCGGGACGACATAACCTCTAGAGCTGTGGAAATTGGTCTATGGCCCTATGCGCATCACCGATGAATGATCCGGCGCGCAGAAAAGTCCTCACTCTAGGCCTGTTATGTTTGGGAACAGGTGTAATTTATAGGTCCGCAACGACCTAGGGATAAACTAGCAGGCCGTCCGCAACGACGAGACAAAACTACCTATGGTCAAGGAACGACCCTAACTTCCAACATAGAGGGAATACCACACAGCGACCCCGCATTCAACCGACTCACAGCAGTCGAGTTTCTATTTCACCACCTAATAATCTTCGCACATCATCTTCTTGACACCAGATCGGCTGGAACAAAAAGATCCAGGAAGCCTGGATTAGGGATCTGCGAGGCCGGAGCCACCGGAGATGACGCGGGATGGTACCCGCTAGGAATCAAACAAACGGGCACAGGCGGAAGATAACTTCTTCTCAAGCCAAGTACAAACTCAGATTGTACCTACAACAAAACTTCGGTGAAGGAAGAACACCGAGGTGACGTGCCTGGGAAACCAAGACTCAAACAAACAGCTCAACGGAGAAGGACAACTCCTAGGCGTTGTAAACGACGTAAGTCGGTCTTCGCCCCAGAAAACGAAGTCGTACCGGAAGACGCATCCGGACAAGACAGTCAAGAACGATTCACGATGATGGAAGAGGTGCACGCAAGCGTGGTCCGTTCAGGCGACCGGACGTAGAAAGGGGGTATTGTTACGATTGGGATCTCGGGGCTCATCGGAGCACGTCTAACCCGACATCCAGCGTACCAACACTAGGCGGCTCCTCATCGGAGCGTACAACAAGGTATTCGGCATTCCCTCAAAGCCGACTAATCCGATGGATCACTCAGCATCGGACGGGAAGTGGGACACAGGGATATAAAGCAGAGGCAGTACTAAAGGAAGCATTCACATGTCAGGGCCGCATACGGTATATAAGGCCCATAGAATAGGCTAAGGACTTTAGTCTATTCTCCTCGTTCCCGTATCTTCCTATACGGACCTCGTCTTACAGTCTTCCTACTGTGTATCCCTTGTCCTTACTGTACCCCAATACAGTCGGACTC